>QXTE01000053.1:1580962-1899845 GCA_003942145.1 Platysternon megacephalum
GGGGGGGGGGTTGTGTTAGGAAGTATCTCCAGCTGTCTGTTAATCTAGGTTTTCATTAAGTCACCCTTCACCATGATATCTAAATTTGTTCCATCCTGTACATATCCTGCTGTGTCTGGGTCTTGTGGCTCATGTGGCAAGTAAGTCACGCTGTTCGGAGGGAAATCCCATCTGTCTGTTTTTAACTCTGAATTTGTCTACTCTTGTGAGTCTATGTGCAATGGCAATGGAATCTAAAGAGGAAAATATTCTGATCAGTGACTCTGTTCTTGCTGGAGAACTGAGTTGCTAGCATTGGCAAGTATGTTAAGATTGCTGTCCGTATGACATGATTTGACATGTGCCCTGTGAGAAATCTACCCCAGAAGTGGCTGCAATTTCAGTGGTGGTACAGGGGTCAGGTTAGGCTGAAAGGGGCTGTAGACATGTAAAAAAGCAAAGTGTTAGCATTTATTACCATATAGTTCATGATTATGCCATGGAAGTGTCACAGGGTGCGAGGGCCTTTTAAGGGGAGTTTGGTTCTCTCCCACTTGTACCTGGTTACATACCTCCCAGGTGATGGGGTTGGGTCAGGTGACTAGGCATTGTGGGTTTTCTATAAAATGGAATCTGCTGCTGCAGACGTTGAGGGAGGGAGACCTGGGGCTAGGGAAGGGCTCTCTGGAGTGGCCTGGCAGAGATCTGGGGAGCTAACAAAGTTGGGGCCAGATGCCCCGATACAAAGGTAAAGAGGAGAGACACCAGCAGAGAGGCAACTGTAGGGGATACAAAGGTGATCCAGAGTTGGAGAGGATGGGGAAAGAAGCTCCCCTTACTAGCTAAGGGGCAGGGCAGGAGCAAAATCCTTGAGAGAGAATGAGGAGACCAGGCGGTGCATAATGCACTGAAGGGCCGGGAGACTTTAGTTTAGAGTGAAACTGTCATTTTATGTTGATATACTGGACCTCTAGCGGGGTGTTATTTCTCTGACAGGGGCCTGGTGCAGTTCTTGGGAAGCCCAAGTGGCAGCAGCAGTGGGGTCCAATACCAGATGAGACGACACGCCCCTACAGCAAGGAATGTTGGCTTTGTGATTTCATAGAATCATAGAATGTCAGGGTTGGAAGAGACCTCAGGAGGTCAGCTAGTCCAGCCCCCTGCTCAAAGCAGGACCAACACCAACCCATTTCCTGAGACTTTAAACAAGTCCCACAGGAAATCTTTGGCAGAGCTGGGTGTTGAGCCCATAACTTGTGAGATGCTGGCCTGTGTCTTAACAAAGTCCATCCTTCCTCTCCTGCAATGGGTGCAGTCCCAATCTTGAGGCACTTACAACCCAATAGACAAAGATGAAGAATAAAAAAACTGGCCCTGGCAGACCCCGAGTATTCTCTGGTGTAAAAATCCTGGTCCTCTTGGTGAGTGTTGAGCAATGCATCTTCTGTATTATGAAGTTAGAGTTAGACATCAGGACTCTCTTAAATGGAGCTCTATATCTGACCTCTCAGTCCTCATCCTCAAAGGAAACCTGCACAACACCTTCAAAAGACGAGCCAGGGAACTTAAATTCATAACTCTGCTGGATACTAAAAACCAGGGACTTCACAGAGACACTGGTTTTATGGCTCATTAAAACAATTTGTAACATGCTAACACTGCCTGCTATCCCTTAATTGCCCGCTTCATTTTAAGTGGTCTCCTACAGCTTGTGTGAACCCTGTATATTTAATCTGTCCCACCTGATATTTAGCTTGGACACTCTGGTTACCTTCTCCTGACCAGTTCTGTGAAGCTTAACAGCTTGTCAGAAGTTGGTCCAATAAACGATATTACCTGACCCACCTTGTCTCTCAAAGGTGGTGGGTTTTTTTGTTGTTGTTTTTTGTTTTGAATTTTCTAGTGTTTCCACTGAAACTGGAAAACAAAAGAGTTGTTCCCCTCTTTTTTCCTCCTTCTTTCAGTAACAGGGGGCATGTTTGCCAGAAGCTGGGAATGGGCGTCAGGGGATGGATCACTTGATGATTACCTGTTCTGTTCATTTCCTCTGGGGCAACTGGCATTGGCCACTGTCGGAAGACAGGATACTGGGCTAGATGGACCTTTGATCTGACCCAGTATGGCCGTTCTTATATTCTTATGGAGGAAAAAAATCTCAAAACCAAACATTTTCAATACAAACTTTTATGAAAATTGTTTCTTTTCAAAAATCTGGAGAATGAAAATGAGTGGTTTTGTCACTTCCCCAACCCCCAATATTTCAACCACCTCTACTTGAAAAGATCTGTGTAAACCAACAAACAAAAACCCAACATGCTGCATTCATTCTGTAAATCCTTTTGCACACTCAGGTTATGGTGGTTCACTGTCTGCTAAATGAGCCTTAATGTCTCGCCCTGTTCTCTTTCCGAAGCGGCTGTCTGTGTGGCTGATCCTCATGTGATTCCAGTCTGTGGGGGCTGGCAGGATGAGGTCATTCTCATTCAGTTGTCTTTTATACTTTCTGGTACCATTAAAATGACAAGCACAGTCAGCAGCCGTACAGTTATAACACAAATTGTATTTCTTTGTTCCAGGCTTTCACTGTCCCTCTCTAACTTACCTTCTTGTCTGGAATGCTGTTCAAAGGATGCAATCTCCAGCTAGCTTACAGCCCAAGTGGGAACTGAGGGGCTGATTCATCAATGTGTAAAGGGGACACAGGCCAGGTATAAGCCATCCCTAGAGAAGACCCCTGGAGCACGTGGCCTGTAGACCAGCTGCAGAGCAGGCTTCCCCAGCTTTGTGCTACCTCTGCTCTGCCCCCTGCACTAGGAAGGGCTACTGTAGAGGCTAGACAGGGGGAGGGTAAATCAGGAAAGGAGGTGGCAAACTGGGGGCAGGAGTGGCTGTGGCTGTGGGACACAAGTTGTGGGGGGTGCTAGCCTGTGCTATCAGGCTGCACCAGCATAGTGGAGGTGGAAGCCAGCTCTATTCTGACTCTGCCTATGCAGGGATGAATCTAGCCCTTAGTGTTCTTGCTGCAGGTCTCTCACAGTCCTGAAGCCTGGGCTACACTACAAAGTTAGGTTGATGGATCGACCTAGTTGTGCATGTGTCTAGGCTCAAATTTGTCTTTGGCCAACATAAGCGCTCCATGATGGTGCTGAAGTAACTCCGCCTCCCTGAATGGCGTTGAGCCATGGTCAACCTACTGAGGCCAACACAGTGCAAGTGTTGACACTGCGTGACCTGTGTTACCCCTAACAGTCCTCCAGCAACTGTCCCACAATGCCCTATAGTCACTGCTCTGGTCACCACTCTGAACTCCACTGCCCAGGGGTCACAGACTGGAAAGCCCCCGACCCCCACTCAAAACCCTCATGTGTTTTTGAAATGCCTCTTCCTGATTGCCCAGCTTGGCGAGCACACCTAGCATCTCTCCCTTGTTGTGTGCAACTGCCCGGCCGACCATGGCAGCTCCATGCACTAGACGTGCTCCTACCTGGAGTAGACGGGAGGTATTGGATCTCCTGGGCCTGTGGGGAGAAGAGGCTGTGCAGGCCCAGCTAGGGATCGGTCATAGAAATGCGGACATCTACAAAAAGATTGCAGAGGGGATGCAGGTGAAGGGGTACGACAGGGATCAGCAGCAGTGACGCGTGAAAGCAAAGGAACTGCAGCAGGTAAACCATAAGGCCAGGCTGGCCGACAATTGATCAAGTGCTGAGCTGCAGACCTGCTGCTTTTACAACTGAACTGTATGCCATAGTAGGTGGAGACCCCCACCAGCACCCCACAGAGCACTGTGGTTACCTCCAATGAGCCCGAGACACAGACCCCTGCCGTGGACAGGGAGGGGGCCATGTGGGGGGGGGGGAAGGGGGAGTCCAGGTATGCCACAAGCCAGGATCTTTTTGAGACTGCACCAGAGTCTAGCCAGTCCTGCCAGCAGCACACGGATGAGCCCAATAAAGGGGAAAGAACCTCAGGTCAGTGTGTGCGTGCATTTTTTCCTTACAGTCTTTAAATGTAAAGGTGGCGCCTGGCCCATCCCCAAATTATCAGGACACAGGTGTCAATTTTTCATTGTTTCTCTTGTATGAGAAAAGGGAGTGGTACAACAAAGGGAGAGTTATCTGCTTTTCATTCCCCTGCAGGGTTAGGTGGGGGAAGGGCATGCCAAGCAGTTTGTTTGTGTACATAGGGATGTACCTTGTATCCTTCTGAGCGATCACAATGAAATGGTCCTGGAAATACTCTGCAATCCGCTCTGAAGGTTTCTAGGGGTGGCAGCCTTATTTTTTCCTCTGCACGAGGGCACTTTCCCTTACCACTCCAAGATAACTTTGGCAGGCACCATTGCCGTACACAGGCTAGCAGCGCGCAGGCCCGGGTGCCTTTGGGACTCCAGCAGCAGCTGTGCTCTCTGGGCCAAAGCCGAAGTGTCAACAAGTACGTCTTATATAAGACTTTTATGGGAATAAGGGAAGTGAGTCCTGAAACTTATCTTTCACTTTCTGCTGTGACTGTAAATAAAAGGACACATCTGTCTATTATAGCTGTAGCTGCTGCTGTTGGAGCCTTGCAGGGTTTCCCCTCCACACCCGGGAAATGCCTGACCCTGATGAGGAGGAGAAAGAGGACTAGGGAGGATAGATTCTGCAAGCCGGTGCTGCACTGGACCATGACCAAAGGGCCTGGAGGGTGAATATGGCAGACAGCATGGAGAAGGAAAGAGCAGATAGGAGACAGGCCCAGGTGACCCAGCAGGAGTAGGAGTGGGAAATGCAATAGAACATAGTGGGGTTTCTCAGGAAGCAAACACAAATGCTGCAGACTCTTGTGGCTCCACAGGCCAAATAATCACAGGCTCGCCTCCCTTTGCAGTCACTGGAGAACTCAATTTTATCACCTCCCCCCCGACGTTCCCCGTGGCATTTGGGGCCACATACCTACCCCTACCACTCCATGCAGGGAGCCAGTAAGGATAACCACAGATTCACATGCACTGACCTCTGAGCGCAATGGTTGGTCTATGAGTATGCAAAATGGACAGGATATTTTCTACCTTTCCAATTAAAGTTCTGTTCCATTCATTTCTTTTAGGAGTTTGTGTTGTATATGTTTTTCACTGCACCTTATTTCCAAAAAACAATGCAAAAAATAAATTCATTTTTATTATTTTACAACATCTACTGCAGAATGCCTACAGCTGCTCCTAGAACCATTACTTGTAATTGTACAGGAGCATGGAACTCACAGGTTCAGTGAAAAACACTGTAATGATTATAACTGTACAGCAAGCCCTGAATAATTCCTAATGGCCCCCACAACTTCAGGACCAGGTAGAGAACAATCCACCTGTGCTGGGGCTAGGCATTAAAGTGCTCTTTTAAGGCCCCTCTGAGCCTCATAGCTCTATGCTGAACTCTTCAAACTCCCCCTCCACCCCATGAGCAACTTTTCCTCCTGTGCCTCACACTTGTTATGCAGGATGCAACAGGCAGATATGACTATTGGGATATTTTTTTCTCACTGAGATCCATTCTTGTGAACACCGCCAGCATCCCTTCAATCTGCCATAAGCACATTCAACTGTCATTTTGCACCTGCTGAGCTAGTAGTTGAATCTTTCCTTGGTGCTGTCAAGGTAACCAGTGAATGGCTTCATGAGCAGTTCCCCAGAATTACTACTGGCCTTTCAACGTCACCAGTGGTAATCTGCCGGTCAGGAAAGAATGTCCCTGTTTGCAGCAGTCCTGTGTTCTTAAAGATGTGAGCATCATGCATCTTCCATAACCAGCCTGCATTGATTTTGGTGATGCATCCCTGGTGATCCACCAGTGCTTGCATAACCATAGAAAAGTAGACCCTTCTGTTGCTGTCCAATGTGGCAAGGAGGGCTGGTGCCAAAATAGGGATGTGCATGCCATCTATCACCCCACCACAGCTTGGAAACCTTATTTCTGCAATCCATGCACTGTGTCCTGCACACAGTTCTGCAGAGCAGGAGATGACTAATTACTCTATGCACTTGCATGACAATGTCCCCCCATTGTGGATTTTCCAACTTCAAAATGATTGCCCATGGACCAGTAGCAAGCTTCCAGAGTAAGATTGCCACTGGCTTCTCAACTCTCAGTGCAGCTCTCATTCTGGTGTCCATGCGCTGGAGGGCTGGGGATAGCCCAGCACACAGATCCAGAAATGTGACCGTTTGCATCCGAAAGTTGAGCAGCCAATGCTTGTTGTCCCAAACCCGCATTACGAGGCGATCCCACCAATCAGTGCTTGTTTCTTGGGCCCAGAAGTGGTGCTCCACCGTCTGCAACTCATCACGCCCTCTGTTGTTGTGGTTCTTCTTGCTGCTCTGCAAATACCAGAGGATTGTTTGTCCTGAGTCTGCAACATTCAGGACAACAGTGCAGAGCTCTGTGGGCTCCATGATTCTCTCAGAGAGGGTGGACACTGAAAAGGGCCATGCAGGTTTATAGGATTTATTTAGAAAGGTGTAGAAATTATGGGATGGAGAAAGCTTCATGATGGGAACTTTAACTTTTGCTCCCAGTCACCCCTGTGTGACTCATTTCTGTCCCACCATTCATTGCCAAAATTTTCCAGAAGGCATTGCGCATAGACAAGCGCACATTAGGATACCTATCTATGGTGCACTGCACTGCGCATAGACAAGCACTTCTGGTAACTGTGTAGTGCCGATGTAAATAGCCCAGTACACACACACACACAAATGATACACTAACTGTGGTGGCTTTACACCAATGTAACTTGTGTCAACCAAAGTCTGTAGTGTAGATGAGAGTTTGGAGACTCCTGGTATCCCAGCCAAAAGTCTGCATTGCAAGGCAGAAGCCTCGGATTAGGCAGGTATGTCCATGGCACGGTCCCTCTTTCAGTCCTGTGTATTCCATTTTTTTACATATATATAAAACCAAGCAGGTTCTGCTTTCCAAATCCTGGTTTTGAAGCTCCGAGCAAGATTATACAACTTGGCCGTAGCTCTCTGTCATCTGTTCATGTTGCTGTAAAAAGTGTGATTTAATTTTATTTTCACTTTGCCCTAAGCTGAGTTGACATTTCAGAGCTGGAAAATCTGTTTTCATGACTTCGTTAACTTTCAAAATCCCCACACATGGGAAGTCCCGTTAGATGTACAGAGAGCCAGTAGGAACCTGCTCTCTGTATGTCTACGTGATTTTTTTGTTCGCTCAGAAGTAGGCTCAATTTAATTTTCTAATGATCTCTAATTAGGGCTTTTGGAAACTACTTAATTCCTGAAAGCTGCAAAGCTTTAGCTGTCTGTTAGCTTTCCTGACACGATCAGTTTCCAAGTCTCTAATAAATCCCGTTCCACTACTAATATAAATGCTGGCACATAAATTAAGGCAGCTCAGAAACAACTCTTATGAGCTGGCCCTTCCACTAGAGATTACCTCAATGCTACAAATATTTGAAGAGTATAAACACCAAGGAGGGAGAGGAATTGTTTAGGGTGGTCTCAAGCATGTGTATAACTAAGACGATGATGTGCTGTGCATAAGTTACCAACAGGCTCCAAGGTGCATCTGCTTACAAACAAACCGGGGTAAGGGAATGGGGAAATGCATTCATTTAAACAAATATGCCCTTGTAACATGTAAAAATGTGTTATGCTCCTATCTATTTGCTGGTCCTGGGAAAGAATTATCTGTGGTAACACAGAGCCCTCCCCATCTAGTGTCCCACAAAGCAATATAGCACCATATTCTGGTTCTGCAACTTGAAGGAGGGTGGGCTGAGGTTTTGTATGGAAGTCTGGATGTATCGTGCTCTGGGAAGTTTCAGTGAGAGAGCTGGTCCATGTTACATTGAGCCTGTCCCTCTCTTTGGGAGCCTTTCTCTCTGTATACAAATGTATTCATGTCTCCGCCATCATCAGGGCAGAGGTACCTCACTCATGTCCCTGCCTGCCTCTCCAGTTACTGTCCCAACTCTCCTCTTCCCTTTGCCTTGAAACTCCTGCACATACTTCCTCACTGCCAGCTCATGGCTGAATCCATTCCAGTTTGGCTTCAGCCCACTCCTCTGCACTGAAATTGCTCTCTCCAGAGTCTCCCGTGACATTTTCCTGGCCAAAAGTCAAGGCCTCTACTCCATCCTCATTATGCTTGACCTATTTGCTGCACTTAACACTGTGGATCACGCTCTCCTCCTTAGCAGCCCGCCCTTTCTTGGCTTTGATGTTGCTTTTTCCACCTGAGTCTCTAATCATACATTTGAGGGAAATGCCTCATAGTGCTGTAGCTGTTTTACAGTGGTGCAAAGTGGCTACAAAGCAGGTTCCCTATGATCCCCCTGGTGCAGGGCAGATGTAGAGATCCCCAGGAATCTTTCCCAAACTAGTGCCCCCACCTTGATTTATTAACATCTACCAACTCCTACAAACACCCGCTTTCCCTCCTCTACCCTCCCCACCACTGTAGGTTGCTGTCATAGCCCCAACTTCTTCACAGAAATTGTCAAAGGAAACTGAAGTCAATGGCTGGTGACTTGCTGACTTCAGTCGGAGTTGGCTCAGCCCTTATCCAATAATTCCTGTGGGTCTTTCACACATGAGCAGAGAGAAACATTAAAGGAAAATGTGATTGTTACAATCACCGACATTATTGTTACAATCACAAGAGGACTCAGAGCGGGTGCAGTGTTTGCAAAACTACCTTATTTGTGAGCTCTCTTGGGCAGGAAGAGAGGAAGGATGGTCTAGTGGTTAGGGACTAGCCTAGGATTTGGGAGAATGGCATTCAAGCCCCTGCTCTGGCACAGACTTTCTGTGGGACCTTAGGCACTTCGGATGGAATGCTAAAAAGCAGTTTGGCTCTTAGCTGCCATTGAAATCAATGGTTGCAGTGGGGTTGAAGCCATGTTAGTCCCAGGATATGAGAAAGACAAGGTGGGCACATCAATGATATTTTCATCCTCTGGACAGACAACCTAAACTCCCTCATAGATTTGCGCCACAACTTCAACAACCACCAATCCATCAAACTCCCTCTAAAACACTCCCACACCAGCATCAACCTCCTGGACACCATGATCAGCTTCAACAGTAGAAGCCTGCAGATAACTATATACAAGAAATCCATGGATCACCACACCGACCTTCACCGATCCAGTAACCACCCCAAACACACCAGGAAATCTGTTATCTGCAGTCAGGCCCCTCAGAATTTGGTCTGAAGAGAAAGTCCAGATACACACCTAAACACACTTAAAACTGTTTTCACTAAACAAGGACACTCTACCAGAGAAGTAGATCACATCAGGGAACGGACCACACAGACACCCCAGGATAACCTGCTTCAATACCAAAAAAGAAAAACACAATGACTGCAACCCCTAGTTGTCACCTACCACCACACACTAGAATCCATTTGGGATATCATCAAACAATTACAACCCATACTTGATGGGGATCACATCCTGAAATAAATCTTTCCAGAACCTCCTCTTTTTGGCCTTCAAACAACCCCCCAACATCTCCAAGCTTATCATCAGAAGAAAGCTCCCTGTAGACCAGGACACGCCAACTCAAAGCGGCACCAGACCCTGCCAGAAGAACAGATCTAAAACCTGCAAACATATCTCTACTGCTACAATGATCAAAACCCTCCACAACACCTTTCAAGAGCCAGGAGTCCACACATGCCTATCACAACATATGGTGCATCACATGCCCCAACAACATCTATGTGGGTGAAATCAGACAATCACTATGATCTTGACTGAACTCACTCAGAAAAATGATAAAAGACAAAAACACCCTATCAAATGTGGGTGAACACTTTTCATAAAGTGATCACAACATAGCTGACCTCCCAGTCCTCGTTCTCAAAGGAAACCTGCACAGCACTTTCAAAAGACAAGCATGGGAACTTAAATACATAACTCTGCTGGACACTAAAAACCATGGATTTAACAGAGACACTGGTTTTATGGCTCATTACCACAACTCCCTACTGCCTGCTAACCCTTAATTGTCCACTTCATTTTAAAGTGGTCTGCTACAGCATGCGTGAACCCTTTATAGTTAACAATCTGTCCCACCTTGTCTGTAGCTTGGACACTTGGTTTACGTTCTTCAGACCTGAGGAAGAGCTCAGGTGAAGCACAAAAGTTTGTTCCTTCCATTAACAGAAGTTGGCCCAATGAAAGATACTCCTGCACATACCTTGTCATTGAAATCAATATAAGTTAGGAACCTTAAGAGAAGTTAGGAGCCTGACTTCTTTTGAGAAGTCAGCCCTTGGTCACTCTGTACCTCAGTTCCCCATCTGTAAAATGGGAATAATAGCACTTCCCTATCTCACAGGAGTATTGTGAGGTGCTCTGATACTATGATGATGGTTCCTAGCTATCTTGCTGTTTGCACAGTATATACCACAGTGGGCCCCTGATCTTACTTAGGATACACTGGTGAGGTACTACTGAGAACGCGTGAAACTCATTTTTTGAAAGGGAGTAGACTTCAAGTTAATTTTGTCCCCTCAGGGCTTGTTTGGCTTGAGTAAGGACTGCAGGACTTGCTTCACAGAGTTAAAGGCTGTTTGGTTGGTTCTGACAGTGGTGTTCAATCTGCTGCAGTTTTAATTTCATTTCAGTGTCACTATGTGACTAGACAAAGCACAGCTTTTCCTCTTTGCTGATCCATTTAATTTAGTTTGTATTTCTACCCTCCTCTTCAGCCTAGAAATAAACAAAAAATGTATAGACCTATCAGACTTAAATGACTGCTTTTGCAACCTGGAGGGGGAAAAAGAGCTAATTTCCCTTTATAAAAAGATCTGCGAATGGAATATGATCCTAAGCCCAGACATTAGTATTAAGTGTCTGAGAGGCCTCTCTTCTTGAGGTTGAATTAAAAAAATTGAGTGCATGTCAATATAATCAGAAGGTTTATAAATAGCCAGAGTGAGGCTGATATTTCAATCAGAAAGTGGTTTCTGCTCAAATAAATCATGGGAAAATGGAATACTATTTCTGTGAGGAGACAAGAAAGATGTTTTCCCAGGCAGGAAGTACAGATGCTGTTTATATGACAATGCCTCCTCTATTTTAAAAGTTGAAGGGGAAAATATATATGAAAATAGCTGAACATTATAAACGTATCAGGGCCAGAAGGAGATGAATAATGACAAATTTATCAGATGAATTTCACCTTTTTCCTGTTCAAGAATTGCATGCAAACAGCTTATGGTAGCCGAATACTCTGAGCAAATGATTCTTGATTTGTGGAGGGTATGTTCGCAGATCATTGCAAGTATTGGTCTAATATTTGCAATTCAAGTTGTGTTGGTTAGTTTTGATTGGACATGTATGTTACAAGGTATTGTTTCTGTTCCCTAATTGCAAGTGTGTATCTTTCCTCTCATTCTCTATCTTAGTGTTGTCTACGGTGCCCATTGCCATAGAATCAGAGCGCTTTCTGAGTAAATTAGTCTGCATGGAAATGTCCCTGGTGGTCTTCATGAGTCTTCTGCTTTTCTCCCCTACCTGGTAGAAGAAGCTATGCTTGGGATAGCTGTCCCATCAATTTGGTTATAGTGGGAAAACTTTGTCAAAGGAGAGCATTGCAATGGTTAGACTTCAGACTAGTCTGACAACTGCTCATCTCCGAACCACTGTGACAGCTGCACTCCTATGGGACAATGCAGATCAAAAAGCCCAGGACAAAGCATTTGAGAGCCCGGGGATGAAGCATTCTTGGCTAAGAGGATCCTATTATGGAACAAACTTCCAGAAGAGATCAGGCAAATCCAGAATCTGACCACTTTTACAAAACAATACAAATACCTTCCTCTTTGAAAAAGACTTTTTATAATAAGAATGATGCTCATAATACTGACACTCCCTTCGACCTACCAACACCTAAACACCTACCAACAAAAAATGGGGGAAAAATAAAGCAAAAACTGTACCCTGTAGCGGGGCGGCTGCCCCACTCCATGAGAAAAAGGGCTGGAACAGGCCAGAGAGGCTGCGCAGACCAGCAGTCAATCAGCAAAGGCCTGTGGAGAGCCAATCAGGGCAAAGAAGGAGGCAGCCAATCAGGGCCAGGCTGAGCCCTATATAAAGGCTGCCTAGCAAAGGTGAGGGCAGTCTCTTCCTGGCTAGTAAGGAGGTAGCACCTTGGACACAGCAGTGCTGGGCAGGCTTGGGGGAGCAGAGGAGAGCTCCGGCCCAGTTACCTGCCAGGCTGTGGCCCCTGCTAAAAAGGGTCGAGAAGGTGCACGGGGCCAAAGGGGAAGTGGCCCAGGGAAGACAGGCGGACAAGAGGGGAGAGAAGGAGGGCAGAGAGAGGCTGCCGCTAGAGGGTCCCTGGGTCGGGACCCAGAATAGCGGGTGGGCCTGGGTCCCCCTTTCCCCCCTTTCCCCCCTTGCACTGCACCTGGCCAGAGACGAGTGTGTCCGAGACAGACTGCAACTTGCCCTGAGGTGAGGGGCTAGACTTTGGGGTTGTGGTTGGCCACTGAGGCAGGTGCAAGCCGAAGGACTGTCGTTACTCCCCCACCCCCCGGAAGGGTGTGAGAATGGAGTAGTGGGTGCTGCCGGAGGGCAGTGTCCTGAAGCGGACACCGCTGAGCGGGGAGCAACGCGGTTCCCAAATCAGCAGAGCAGACAACGGGTGAGACACCACGCACAGAGGGCGCTCCATGGCTGACAAGAGCTAATTCCTGAGCAACCAGCAGGAGGTGCCAGCGGTGGTGAGTCCTGATGCCTGATACATACCCCAAGTAGAGTTTCCATCCTGAAAAGGGAGAAATGCCAGACAGTCCTCTAGAGACATTGCTGTTGCTATTGATTTTATGTTGAAGATGCTTAAATACTATGGGGATGGGCAATAGTCTATAACCTTAGATAGTGAAGCTTGTTCTAGAGCTGAACCCCTTTGATTAAGGACAGTTTTTCTCTGACTACCATGTGATTTGGTTTGGGCTTTGTAAGCTACAATTTCAAAGAGAAACGTGGTCATCTTAGGGTCTTACCTCAAATCTATTGAAATAAATGGGACTCTTTCTATCAGCTCCAGTGAGTGTTGGCCCTGGGTAGGCAGCAGATGGAGATGCAATAGTTGATGTAGCTGTGTTCTGACTTCTCCATGGCCTTGTAGATCAGGACAAAGGCCATGCAATAGAAGTAGGCTGGGAGCCGGTGATGGAGTCGGATCAGGGTATGATGTGTTCCTCTGCATTGCTGCCAGTCTGGTGGTGTCAAATGTATGGATCAGTATGGCCAGATACATGTCTGAGAGTAAAGGGCCAAGTTTCCTAGCAAGCTGGAGATGTACAAAGGCATTTTTCACCACTGATACTACATGGTTTTCTAGGCTAGGTAAAGAATAAAACTTGACCCTGAGACTTTGCCCTACTTTGAACAGGATGCAGGTATCTTTGATGGAAGGAGATGAGCGAACCGGATAGTTCTCAAAAGCATTTCCCCAGCATCAGTTTGGTCTTGCCTGAACTCTGTTTTAACTAACTGTTCTTCATGAAGGCACCGGTTTCTAGTAGGTGCGGTCACACTTTTGTGATATCAGTTGATTCTGTGGAAAAGGAGATATAGAGCTTGTTGCCACCCCCATACTATCGGTAGCAGTCTATGGCTCAGCGCGTTAGACAATTGGGCCATTTTTATTTAGGAGCCTATCTCTGCATTTTGAAGACAAACTTTAGATGGTCAAATTTAAACATTTTGGCCTTAATATTCTGTTATCTTCTAGATGCACAAAACTACTTAACTGGAGTAACAGTCTGTTTTTGACAGCATCTATAATCATATTTCAAAACGAGTGCTCAAAGTGACATCTATTTTTAAGATACTTTTTTCTCATGGTTCCTACAAGTAGAAGTGTTTGGGTTTTCTCAAATTCCCTTTCAAGATTCAATGTTAGTCTTAGCTTTTGATCAGAGTCCAAAGGGTAGAGTATTTGCTATAACTGTCACAGAAGTTAAGGAAAAGTTTTGTTGAGGGGGAGGGAAATTTCTCAACCAAGAACAGTTTACATCAAAAATAGATTAGTTTCCAAAAAAGGAATAAATATGCTCAGCAATCATTCCATGTCCCAGAGAACTCGTGAAGGATACCATGTGTCTTCTGTATGTCACATGATGTCCCTGTTTCTGGATGGACTCAGTTCTGACTCGCTCTGTCAATCTGAGTGCATCATTCAAAATGTCTAGGACAGCGCATGTTCCTTGGCATTCATAATCTTGGTATTGAACCTAAACAAATTTGTGTCTAGGCCTTGGACATCTAAAAGCCTTTGAATGGTGCCCGTTGGCCCCTTGGCACTGGTGACGAGTTTATACCATTGTTCTCCATGCTTTAAGAACTATCATCCTCTTTGTCAGTAGGAAGAAAGTTTTCTGTCAACCAAAAGCTGGGGTACTGATTGAAATGCTGAGTTATTAGTGCTAGACCCTGGCTACTGGGAAAAGAGTTAGGGAGCTACGTTTAAACATTTTTCCAATTCCAGCCAGATCAGGTTCCAACACGCTAATGAAGTACCGGTTTATCTTTGAGTTCCACCAGAGTTCAGATCTGGATTTGTTGGTGAAACCAGACTTGGGGGAATTGGAGCTGCTGTTCCAGCTGCAACCCATTTCTACACTTGATCACTTTGTTACCCTGCAGTAACAGCTCTGGTACCCTAAACAGGACAGAGGAGACCATCAATGTTTGGAGCACAGCTTGCAGTACTTAGTGACATCTCCCTGCAGAGGTATGTCTGCACTTGGGGAAATTACTATTAGTTTGTCTGCACTACAGACACCAGTGCTACCAATTACCATTACTATTAGTTTGTCTGCACTGGTACACCAGTGGTGTGGAGAGCACTAGAGTAAGCCAACTGCTTGTGTGTTCACCATTTTATCATGAAACCGTACTCAAAACAAGCCACACAGGCTATACCGCAGGAGCTCTTTCTAGGAGTTATATTATTCCTTGCACTGTCTGATTGGTGCAAAGCGCCCAGAAAACAGACAGATCTGCAGAGCCCTGCAAATCTGCAGATATCCACTTTATATTCGCAGACCATTTTTGCGGATCGCAGCTCAGATGAGGATACAAATTTTGTGTCCACGCAGGGCTCTGCCGCACACACTCATCCGAACGGAGCGGTTGTCACGCAGCCCTCAGACTCCAGCTCAGCTCTCTGAATCACACAGCAGTGGAAATAGCCCGCTGGGCATTCTGGGAGTTAAAGTCTCCAGCTTGCTCGGAGAAGGTAAACTCCAGAAGGGAGTGAGCCAAACGCCATTTTGAAAGAGGTGGGGTTGTACTTTAAACTAGCGGGCGGCAACATCGGGCGCTGTGAAGAGAGTAGTTGTTGTTGCTGTCTATCCTAGCCGGGTCTGCATGCATTAGAGCTGCCGCGGCTGCGTAGGGGTGTCTGAGCCCCCCACTGGGAGGGCAGCGCTGCATACGAGGGCCCAGGATTGTGGCCTCCCTGCCTGGAGCGGGGAAGGAGGTACAGTGGGGATGGGCGGGCAGTGGTGCAGGAGGTCTCTGGGGAGAAATGGGGGCGCTTGGGGGTCAGGGGCTTGTCAGAGCCCTGCCTTACTGCTTCGTGGTGACCTGTGGAGCTGTTAGTAGAGCCCTGCAAATCCGTGGATATCTGCGGATATTCGTGGAAAATTTTGGGGGATCCTGGATCGGATGCGATAAATTTTGTACCCACGTGGGGCTCTACAGCTAAGAATTTCACCAGTGTGGGGGAAAATGCAGCTGATGCAGAGTTGGTATACATGGCACCTGTACTACCCAATCTGCTCAGTCCTAGGCTAGGGGCCATGTTGGGAGCATGGCTGCTCTGGCTATACCAGCTGTTGTATGGTCCTCTAGGGGTTGTAGCCAGCTGGCATAAGCTAAAGTAGCTCTCGGGCTGCTCCAAACTATGCTGGGACTCAGGGCAGTGCAGATCCACAGTGCGAGTCAGGGATCCATAACCGGTCCCTGATGGCATCTTCCTTCTGCTGCAAGTGGAAGGTGAGTGAGGTGGATAATCTGGGCCTAGGTGTCTGTAACAGGGTAGCCTTCAAGGCTCCTTTTGGGGGGACTCTTGTGAGCTGGAAGAACCAGAGGCAGGTTTCTTCGCTGGAGGAAAACCCAAACAGCTCTGTAAGTCTCTGCATAGAGTATAGGTATTTGGCTAGAGTATAGATATTTTCGAGCCGGCTGCTACTCCCAGGGCATTTTTGATAAAGGACAGTCTAGATGCTTCGTAGGATTTATGAGTCTCTGGGAGCAGAACTCCTGAAGAGTGGCTGGGTGTGAGTTCCTCTCCAGCTTGGCTGGGCCGAGAGGAAAAGCAGCTGTGCTTCCTGACTGACAAAGCTCGTCAGAGCAGATGGACACTGTTACCCCGATAAGCAGTTAAAAGATAGTATAGACAGCATGTGTATGGGCACCCATTGTTCAGGTTGCCTACATGTTTCCATTATCAAAGGTCATTTTCAGTAGCACATAACTTTCTCCTTGCTTCATCTTTTTCAGATTAGATTTTATCTACTTGCACTGTGTTGGGGGGAAAAACTTTCCCTAGAAAGGTAACTGAAAATGGTGGAGTCATTATCAAGCAATTTAATGCAGTTTTTCTGCTAAGAGAAAAACATTGTGACCTGTCTTTGAACAGCTGTAGCATCACAGAGGATGGTGATGACAGAAACTGGAAATTTGCCCAGGGCCATAGTCTTTAGCTCATGAATGTGCCTTTCCTTGGTCTGGTGAAAATTTAGTTTGATTGGGCTGAATTATAAAGGGTTTAAAACGGCATTTGTGCAAGCGTCCTAGAATACGTTAACCAATAAAGCATACTGCCTCCTAGTGTTCCATTGGCAATATGCATAAACGTAGTGGCAACTGCCGAGGATGGAGGATGTCTCGGTTTCCATTGGACGTGCAGATACTTGCAGAACAAAGTGGAGCCCTGTTTTGGTTTTCATAGATATGTGACTGTGGAATATGAACTGCAAAGACACACAATAAACCAATGAATGTGTATGAACACAGTTATGGTTTGCCAAGGGCTCCCCAACCACTGGTTGTGCCCAGAATTCCCTTCATGGGATCCCACACTGCTGAGCAGTAAGCCGCTCCATGGGATTTGAGCGGAAGAGTCCAGCAATGCATGCCTAGCTCGTGGCTTCCTTCCTGCTCACCCTTCTCAACCTGCAGAATAAAATCCTGTGTGGCTACAGGGGGAAGGGGTTAGGAAGCAGGCTGTGGAGGTGGCACGGGAGGCATGCTCCCCTTTGTGACTCTTAGCCAGGAGCTACAGGTGAAGGAACCTGCTGATGGGATAGGGGGAATGACTGTGTGATGCAAATGCAGGCTGGTAAAACACAACAACAAAGGACCTGGCATGAAAATGAGAGGAGACCCCCAAAACAGAACAAAGCCCTAATCTGGCTGGATTGCACCTGGCAGGGTCTATCTCTTTTGGTGCTTGCCATGTTAAAGTATTATTGAACTGAAATGCTGTGGAGAAGAAGTGAGGTTTGAAAGAGGAAAAGGTAGACGTTCCAACTGCAGAAAGGGGGTGGGGGGAATACACTGAAGTGGGACTGGGAGAAGGAGACATGGAGAACCATTGGGCAAAGAACAGCCCTATGGGGAGTGAATCTCCCAGGGTTTTCCATGTAAGTTCTTGAAGTCATTAACACCTCACCTACTGGCAGGACCCTAATTTATAGAGCAATACATCAAACTTCTTCAATGAATTAAGTACAAAAAAATCAGTCGTGAGCGATGCACAGAATAGTCAGGATTCCTACAACTCCTCATGCAGTAAACTTCATCCTGACCGTTCAGCTCTCTTGATAAAAGGCTATACTGTATATCTTGGCTACCACCAATATATTCTGTCTGCAGAAACATTAACTCCCCTGTTGCCACCAAAGGGAACAGAGAAGCACTGTACAGATAAATTGCTTTCTTGTAAGGGAAGTTCAATGGGGGAGTCAATCTCCGTTGTTTATCCAGATTCTGTAGTAGTGACACCTGCTAAAGTACAGTGAAATACATGCAAGTCAAGGGCTCTTTTCTTCTTTGGAGAGAAATTGTCAGCAGTGTAATTAAAAAAGGGAAACTGGTTGCCAGATAAGAGCAACCCGACCAACCCTTATACAGGCTTTCCCCACCATTTTGCATTAATAGAATTCATTAGCAAATCATCAGCTAGTATCACTGTCCCCGGTGAATAATCAAAGGGACATGCTGCCTGCTGATTGGCTATCCAGCCACTTCTTGCTGGGGAGCTTCAATCAAGGAGAATGAGTCAAAGTTAAAATTCTCCCAGACCTATTATTTGCTATAATTCTTTAAATACTCTTTTCCCCCTTGCATGTGCTTATCATTTGTGCAGCCACAGGGGGTGGATTGGGCTCAAAGGGGGCTGCCAAGTCTATACATGATTAGGCTGATGTGTTCACATACAGGCCCAAATCCACTGATCCAGTGCACACCCCATGCACTAAACCAGGGGTCGGCAACCTTTCAGAAGTGGTGTGCCGAGTTTTCATTTATTCACTCTAATATAAGGTTTCGCGTGCCAGTCATACATTTTAACATTGTTAGAAGGTCTCTTTCTATAAATCTATAATATATAACAAAACGATTGTTGTATGTAAAGTAAATAAGGTTTTTAAAATGTTTAAGAAGCTTCATTTAAAATTAAATTAAAATGCAGAGCCCCCCGGACCGGTGGCCAGGACCCGGGCAGTGTGAGTGCCCCTGAAAATCAGCTCGTGTGCCATAGGTTGCCTACCCCTGCACTAAACTGTGCACTGGTTAACTGCAGGAGTTGGGGAAGAGTGTGTGTGAAGGATGCTCTGTCTCTGCCCCTCTAAGACTATGAATCAGCTGTAAGTTTTCTTGGCTACTACTCAGATACCACGATAGGTGCAGAACAAGAACCTTTACATAATAGAGGAGGGGAGGCAGGAGGCTCCAGGTGGCAGCAGATCCTCTGCCCTTTCTCGGATCTACCTATGATTGTTTTGCACAATCAAAGTGTGCAGCTGAGGTTTTGCAAGACCCAGACCATCCTTCACGGAGCCAACCTCCCCCTATTAGTTTAATAAATTCCAACAGTTGGAAAGAAAACCTGGTACAATGCAGCTCTCCCGCCCCTCCGGACTCTGCCACCTCGACTCTCCTATCCTTTCTCAGTCACCCCTGAGTTGTTTGCATCATTCCCTGCCTGCACAGTTTGCTCCTTACTCATGGGAGGCACCTTACATGCATCATTCTGACAACAGCTTCAGTTTTCTCCCTGGGCTTTGCGTGTTCATTGTCTTTCCTCCACCCTGTGGAGCCAAGAAATGGGTACCAGCTGACGCTGCAGTTGGATCTGGTCCCCAGTGTAAAATTCTGGTACTGAATCAGCCAAAGGAGTTCTGTTTGAGGGACATTATCCCAGTAGTTACAAACACATGCACGTACATTAACAACTGCCACATCTCTCTGCACGTTACCTCTGGGAGCTAGAAAGCTCTTTTAATGGAAGGCACATACGGATTTATGGGATGAAAATGGAGACTTTTTACAACACCTTCCCAACCCTCCCACCCCTCCTGGAGAGAACACTTCAGTTGAGCTCCTCTGAGTGTTCTGCCCTATTAATTCTGCAATCTCTGTTTGAATAGATGACAGCCAGAATGTATGACCTCTACGAGGAGCAAAATTTACCCTAATGTTGGGGTGTGCTGTATAAACATCACCATTCACAAGCAATAGAATTACAGCAGGTTGAAAGGTTTCCTAAAACCAGAAGCCAACACTTTCAAATCCAGGTTCCTCAAAGTGAAGCACTTAAATCCATATTTAGGTGCTAACATTAAAGTTTGCTTGATTTTTCAGAAGTCCTGAGTAGAGACTTTTATGCATGCTCTGCATTTCTGAAACACCAGCCATATTTATTTAGGTGCTTAAAGATGTAATTTAGGAGTGTATCTTCAGGTACCCACATTTGCAGCTTTTGGGCAGGGACCCCTTATTTACACAGGTGTAATCCCATAGACTTTGGTGGGTTTGCACCAGCGTAGCTGGGAGGAGAATTTGGTATCTCTGCACCTTAAAGATCTATGCCAGAGGTCTCAAACTCAATTTACCTTAGGGCCAGGGCCAGTCCTCAACTCCTCCCAGCGGGCCAATAATGTCACTGAAGATGGTGTTCAGAAAATAAAACGTTTATATTGTATTTTTTTATTTCAAATTTCTTAGAAATAATAAAACTGTCATACAACTTTATACAAGTCTTTGCCTGCCAGAGAGTTTTTAGTGTTTGCCAGACACCTGGCAGTGCTTCAGTTCTGTCAGTTTGTTGATGTTTGGCCGCAGTGACTGAGCAGTTGAAACCTTCAGGATTGCAGCAAGGTGTGCATCAGATAGTTGTGTTTGGTCCACTTTCCCACACTCCATGCTCTTCTGACTGCAGGACCTTGCTGGGCTGGGCCTCCTTGGACACAAAAGTGGCTGAGGTGGAGGCACAGTCCTGGTCTGCCCACTGGTCAGATGCAGGGGGTGAGGAGCATGGCTACTACCCTAAAGAGATGGGGCAGAGGGTGGTTCTAACCCTCCCTGTGTGTCTGGGATTATGCTCCCATCAGGTCCAGTGCCTCCTGGTGCTCCTGCTGAGATGGTCCTCTCCTACCAACATTACATGGGACAGTGGGTAAAAACGTAAATAAAGGGCCCCATTTCATTACACAGACCTGCAGTGCCAACAGCTAGAAAACCTCTTTTCTTTCATCTTATCTTCACCTTATCTTATCTGCAGGCACCAGGCACATTGCCTCCCTGCAGGCGCCGTCCCCCGGAGCTCCCATTGGCCATGGAGTCAGCGCTCGGGATGCGGGGACAGAGGCAGCGTGCCCCCTTGCACTGTCATTGGAGCCACACGAGTCACACCACCTCCCAGCCCATTTCCCACCCTTTTCCCTTGCTCCCTTGGCCTCACGCTGCCTCCATGGCTGACTCTGCCCGGCGACTAGTGACGCTGCCTCCATGGCTGACTCTGCCCAGCGACTAGTGATGGTATCTCTGTCCCTCTTCCCCAGCCAATGGGAGCTGTGGGAGAGGGGGCGCAGCACCTGCAGCAGACAGAGCCGGCAGCGTGGCAGCATCTCTCCTGCCCACTCCCCTCCTGCCCCTCCCCCCCCATGGCCGGCAGCCACGAGGGCTGGATGAAAGAACTTTTAAAAAAGTTTCCGCGGGCCACAGTGGGGAGGTTCTCGTGCCGCAGATGGCCCACGGACCGGGACTTTGAGACCCCTGATCTATGCACTAAGACGACACAATAAAAAACACTCTGATACATAAGTGAGGGATCATTCTGCTTGTGTCTTTTTTGTGCGTGTGTCTTTCACAACTTATCTAACATTTCAATTTTCAAAGGGCTTGGATAAGTTGCTGACAACCCTGGAGAATGAAGTCCTCTGTTTGGGCCTGATCCGGGGTCCACTGAAGTCACTGGAAAGTCTCCCATTGACTTTAGTGGACTTTGGATCAGGTGCATTTGTAACACCGACAGACACCGGTCATTGACGGGCGGGATCGAACCTGGGACCTCTGGAGCTAAATGCATGAGCCTCTACTGCATGAGCTAAAAGCCATATGGCCGTTAGCTAAGGCTGTAGAGCAGACTCATTAATCTCTCTCTAAGTGGTGTCGGTGACACTAGATGGGACAGAACACCACAGCCAGGAGGTGTGTGGGTTACACTTTGTCCACCGTTACAGGAGTCAGCGGCACAAGCTTCCCCAGCACTGTGCCTCCACTCAGTCGTGGAGGGAACCACTTCTAGGCATGACAGCAGAATTTGTTCTTGAGTATCTCTTGCTTAGTGTCTCTGCTCAGACTTTAAATGAGTTGCGGCTGCGATGCAGACGTTTGGAAATGGACTGAGATCCCGAGTACATTTCAGATAGACTGCTAAGCAAATCTCATGGGAAGGTGCTACTGACCCGGGCTGACTTTTAAGCTGGCAATCTGAAAAGAGAGAGGCTCCATAACCCATTGCCAGACACTGGATTATTCTGAACTATATGCAATAAATAACACATCAAACAGAAATGACACATTAGGTGGTATAATAAAGATTGTGTTAATATGAGGAGTGCCCCTAAAGGTCATTTGAAATGACTATTTCCCAAATAACAAAAACAGGACAATGCTATCATGTCTTTTACCTTTGAATCGTATTTGTCACTGGGGCCAAACACATGCATTTCTAAAGATTATGGGCTAGAAACCTGGCTCACGTAAGTCTGCGTAGCTCCTGTCTGTCCCATAAGGCACATAAAAAGACCTTCTCTTTTATCCCAGAAGTGTTAAAATATGGATGAAGTTATGTTTGCCCAATGCACTGTAAATAACCTAATTGTATTGTGATGGGTTGGATCACAGAAACCCCCTTGGGAACTGCCCACTGATGTGCCAAGACTACCTCTGCCCCTGCTTTCCCTGCCAACCTGGGACTCCAGCACCCTGTCTTGCTGAGCCAGACACGCCAGTCTGCTCTAACAAAGACCCAGGGTCTGAACCACGTGCCCCAAAGCTGCAGACTTAACTGAAAGCAGCTTACAGAAGTGTTCCTGTCTTTAACACTCAGATGCCCAACTCCCAATGGGGTCCAAACCCCAAACAAATCTGTTTTACCCTGTATAAAGCTTATACAGGGTAAACTCATAAATTGTTCGCCCTCTATAACACTGATAGAGAGATATGCACAGCTGTTTGCCCCTCCCCCCCAGGTATTAATACATACTCTGGGTTAATTAATAAGTAAAAAGTGATTTTATTAAATACAGAAAGTAGGATTTAAGTGGTTCCAAGTAGTAACAGACAGAACAGAGTGAATTACCAAGTAAAATAAAACAAAAAATGCAAATCTAAGGCTAATACAGTAATAAAACTGAATACAGATAAAATCTCACCCTCAGAGATGTTTCAATAAGTTTCTTTCACAGACTGGATGCCTTCCTAGTCTGGGCACAATCCTTTCCCCTTGTACAGCCCTTGTTCCAGCTCAGGTGGTAGCTAGGGGATTTCTCATGATGGCTCCTTCTTTTCTCTCTTCCACCCACTTTTTCCTCCCCCCCCCCCTGTGGGAATCCTTTGTCCCTCTGGGTTTCCCCCCCCTCCTCTTCTCAATGGAAAAGCACCAGGTTAAAGATGGATTCCAGTTCAGGTGACATGATCACATGTCACTGTAAGACTTCATTACCCACTTGCCAGCACACACGTATACAGGAAGACTTACAGGTAAAACACAGCCATCTGCAGTCAATTGTCCTGGTTAATGGGAGTCATCAAGATTCCAAACCACCATTAATGGCCCACACTTTGCATAATTACAATAGGCCCTCAGAGTTATATTTCATATTTCTAGTTTCAGATACAAGAGTGGTACATTTATACAAATAGGATGATCACACTCAGTAGATTATAAGCGTTGTAATGATACCTTACAAGAGACCTTTTGCATGAAGCATATTCCAGTTACATTATATTCATACTCATCAGCATACTTTCATAAAATCATATAGAGTGCAACATCACATGTATCTCATTGTGCTTTCAGTTAAGACATTATTTCATTTGTCTGGCACATCATTAACCACATAGTCCCATGTCAGTCCACTTCTAAGAGGAGGAGTACTCATGATTCTGGGCCTCTTTAATTTCCGTAACCATTTTATCTGATTAAGTCTTGCACATTATGACAGATGCAAGCACAAAACCACATGGCCTATGGGAGGAGTGTGGGACTTCAAGGGTTAAAGCAAAAGTTCATCTTTACATTTGGGAAGGATTAGTTGTCATGCTGTCACTGACAAGCTCTGAAAGATTCACTGCATCTGCTTTTGAGCAGTATCAGTTAGCTTTATCTATTGTATATTTTCCGCCTTCCACAAGAAACAGTTGTCTCGAGACAAATGCACCAGATGCAGATATGTGATGTCAAGAGAACCACCTTCTTCAAAGACAATGGAATGTAACAGAACAAGTGAAAACTGTACATCTCCACATGGAGATATAAACGGTGTCTAAGAAGTTTCAACCTCAAGACTCTGATGCTAATAAATTAATAACTTGAGGCTAGAACCTGAGAGGTATTAAATATTCAATTTCTCCTGAAAGTTTGAGCACCATCAACTGCTTCTAAAGACGCACTGGACCAGACCCGTCTTTTTGAGGCTAAAGAGACATTTTGCAACACTGACTGGCAAGAGACTATATGAACATACAGCTTCTCTTCTTAGCCTGCCTTGCCCATCTGGTGCAACTTGTTTTCACATACATACAAGCAAATGGAGGAAAAAGTAGTGGTTGAAATCCTTGGCTTCTCCACTTTCTCAGCAAAAAAAAAAAAATATTAAAGATAAACTCCTCTCAGACCCAGCCAGTGGATCTTGACTTTGCTATTCTCCTATCCCACTTTGCACGTAATTCCCATTGGCATCACAATCCCAGAAGATGAATGACATATGAAGTAGCCATGGAAAATACCTAGAGGAAAAGCTTCTTCTATCTGAGCCACATGGCACATCACAACTCTGGGATTCTGTAATTCCCAGTGAACGGAATGGAAAAAAGTTACACTGAATCAGGCTGTTGGCTCCCAGAAAGGTTGTAAATGGAGCGGGTTGAATAATGGATTTTTCAGTTCTTTGGCAATTTCCAAATAGAACGATTTTATTTTCTGGCTGAAATAGTTTGTTTTTTGAATTTTCACCAACTCCCCACCCATTAATTTTCCTCTGTGGGGGGGGGGGGGAGGGAACAATTTTTTCCCAACTAGTTCTAATTAAAATCACAACCAATCATGTTGTCATTAGGCAAGTGTTACACCCACAGTCTCAGCTTTCGGCTGGAAGCCAAATAACTGGTTTGGGACTTTAGTGAAGGTGAACAATGGTAGATAGGCATGAAGCCTTTGGAGGGGGATTGGGAGGAGTGTGGTGCAATTTGAGGTACATGGGCTAGCTGCAAGACTACATTTGCTTTGCAGCTACAGTGGCTGCCATCACGACATTTCACATTGGGCCAGATCCTCAGCTGGTGTATGTCGACATCGGTCTATTGAAGTCAATGGAGCTTAGCCAAGTTTCACCAGCTGAGGTTCATTCACAACTCAAAACTGAGGATCAAATACACAGGATGGGAAGTCAGGCAAACAGAAACTCAAGAAAATGTTCCCACAAACCAGAACTGTTCAGTTTAGCACAGCTCTAGTCCTTTCCAAGAACACATGTATCTCCGCAATGTGTCTCTGTCCTCTACGCACTTCCTGTCTCTGTCCTCAGTTATCTCTAGCCCCTCGCTTCTTTCTTTTCCCAGTCTCAATACCTCCTCCCCCAACCTCACTCCCCTTCTCCATTGTGTGTCTCTCCCTACATTGTGCTTACTACATAAATACAGGGCCTCATTCTCAGTTACACTATGGCCACTTGTCACCACTTTGGCATCGTAAAGATGCCTTAAAATGCATGAACATGTAAAATGCAAGCCCGAAGTATTGCTTTGCACAGTTTTTCTCCAAACAATATTGAACCAACCACATACCTGTAATTGAGTAGTATTTTTACAGGTTTTCCCTGTAATTACCTCACCCATCCTCCTCCTCTTTATGGCTATTAGTTTGTAGAAGCACTGTATTTGCTACCTGCAGAACGTTTCCTTAATACATCTCATCTGTCTCAGCTTTTTTTGGTAAACAGGTCATTCTGAAGGTGCATCCTAAGGGTACGTCTACACTACCCGCAGGATCGGCGGGCAGCGATCGATCCAGCGGGGATCGATGTATCGTGTCTAGTCTAGTATGTCGACTTCAGCTACATTATTCACGTAGCTGAAGTTGCGTAACTTAGATCGATTTCCTCCCCCCCCCCCTCCCCCCCCCCCCCCCCCCCCCCCAGTGTAGACCAGGGCTAAGTGTGTGCCCTCTCAGAATTTTCCTTTTTTTGTTCTGTAAACACCAATTTAAAAATTAAATGTGATTTTTCTGGCTTCCAAGCAAGCTTTGCACTCCAAGGATGGATTATTTCCTTGTTGGGAGAGGAGTGAATTGGAACAGGTTTAGTTATCCCCATTTTACAGATGGGGAACCAAGGCACAGAGAGACTAACTGACTTAATCAAGGTCACACAGGAGGTATATGGCAGAGCAGGGAACCAAAGCCAGGTTTCCCTAGGCTAGGTTTCCCTAACCACTGGACCATCCTGTGCTTAGCAGAATACTTTGACATAAATATATGAATGAACTGTGAGAGTCTGTTTATAGATTCCAAGGCCAGAAGGGACCATTGTGATTATCTAATCTGACCTCCTGTATAACACAGGCCAGCGAATTTCCCCAAAATAATTCCCGTTGAACTAGAGCAGGGGTCTCAAACACGCGGCCCGCGGGCCGCATGCGGCCCGCAGGGCTATCGCATGCGGCCCGCGAGCTCCTCCCGGCCCCCCCGCCCCCTCCTGTTTACCTGGCCGACCAGCACCGGGGGCAGGGCAGGCTCCCTGCTTGCTTGCCCTGCCGCAGCGCCGCACCAGGAAGCAGCTGGAACCCGGGGGAGGAGGGGCGCAGGGGTGTGTGTGGCTGTTGCTTCAGGCACCGCCCCCAGCAGCTCCCATTGGCCACAGTTCCCCATTCCCGGCCAATGGGAATTGCTGGGGGCGGTGCCTGAAGCAACAGCCACACACACCCCTGCGCCCCTCCTCCCCCGGGTTCCAGCTGCTTCCTGGTGCGACGCGCGGGGGCAGGCAAGGCAGGCAGGCAAGCAGGGAGCCTGCCCTGCCCCCGGTGCGAGTCGGGCCGGAGCCCGCCCCCCTCACTCCTCCTGCACCCCGACCCCCTGCGCTGAGCCCCAGCCACACCCCACATCCCGACACCCTGCCCTGAGCCCCCGCCACACCCCACATCCCGACACCCTGCCCTGAGCCCCCTGCTGCACCCTGCACCCCAACCCCTTACCCTGAGCCCCCTGCTGTACCCCGACCCCCTGCGCTGAGTCCCCTGCCGCACCCCGACCCCCTGCTCTGAGCCCCCACCGCACCCCACACCCCTCCTGTGCCCCCTGGGGGCAGGGAGGGGGCAGAGTTGGGGTGGGGATTTCGGGGAAGGGGTTGGAATGGGGGCAGGGAAGGGGTGGGAAGAGGCGGGGCAGGGGCGGGGCCTCATGGAAGGGGTGGAGTGGGGGCGGGGCCGAGGGCGGCGGGGGGGGTGTCAGTAAATGCGGCCCTCGGCCCAATGTACTAGTCCTCATGTGGCCCTCGAGGTCATTTGAGTTTGAGACCCCTGAACTAGAGCATATCTTTAAAAAAAATCCAAACTTGATTTAAAAATTGTCAGGGATGAAGAATCCACCACAATCCTTGGTAAATTGTTCCAGTGTTTAATTATGCTCACTATTAAAAATTTATGCCTTATGTCCAGCCTGAATTTGTCTAGCTTCAACTTCCAGTCATTAGATCATGTTATGCCTTTGTCTGCTAGACCGAAGAACCATTTATCAAATATCTGTTCCCCATGTAGGTACTTATAGACTGTCATTAAGTCACCCCTTAACCTTCTGTTTGTTAAGTTAAATAGATTGAGCTCCTATAAGGAGCAATGGTCCCCAAACTTTTTCAATCATGCTTCCCTTACCTGGTCCGTGCCCCCCTGGGATCCAGGTGTGGGGGGGTGAGTGGGGCAGGGCGGGGGAGGGGAAGCCATGCTTGGGGCAGGATGGGGGGCAGCCGGTACCTCTCTCGCTGGAGCTGTTTCTGAGTGCTCCACTGCTCCTCCAGACTCCAGCAGCAACTGCTGCTCTTCCCGCCCCCACCCAGTGCGGGAGGCCGGTTACTGCGGGTAACTGGACATTTAGTGTCTGGTCAGCAGTGCTGACCGGACACTGCCAGGTCCTCTTTCAGACTGGACTTTCTGGTTGAAAACCGGGCACCTGGCAACCCTAAGCCGGGGCCAAGGCCAGGGGTGGGGGCCGTGGCTGGGAGCTGGAGCTGGGAGAAGAGCCACAGCTGGGGCTGGACCGGAACTGGGAGCAGAGCAGGGCTCCCTCCCTACCCCCCAGGGGGCTGGCTTGGGCCCACTGCACCCCCTGGACGTTTCTCTGTGCCCCCCCCCAGGCGGGCACGCCCCACAGTTTGGGGACCACTGCTATAAGGCATGTTTTCTAATCCTTTAATCATTCTTCTGGCTCTTCTCTGAACCCTCTCCAGTTTATCAACATGTTTTTTTGATGCTGCTTGCTGATAATCTTGCCCCTCTCACCAGGTTACAGGGAACCACACATGTTCGCCTTCCTGCTTAAAACATCCATTTTGCCAGCATTTGGTTGAGCCCAACGGTCTGTACCATGTGCTGCACTAGCACAGAAACCTCACTGCCTTCCCTTTGATAAGGGAAAATATGAGTAATGCAGCGGTGCGGTGCTGGATGTGGTTGTGTATGTTGTGAGCCCTTTAGAATAACATTTGTTCTTCCAAACTTCCGTTACGAAACCAGAAGCTCACCTGGGTCGATTACCAACTCTAGGTCCAGGTTTGTCAAAAATGTCACTCTTTTAAATATGCAGTATGGCGGTAGCCGTGACGGTCCCAGGATATTAGAGAGACAAGGTGGGTGAGGTAAATATCTTTTACTGGACCAACTTTTGTTGGTTTGCTTACAGAGATAGGCCTGAAGAAGAGCTCTGTGTTAGCTCGAAAGCGTGTCTCTCACCAACAGAAGTTGGTCCAATATAAGATATTACCTCACCCACCTTGTCACTCTTATAAATGAAACTTTTCCAGTTTGTTGTAAGTTTCAAATGACTCGGATGATGGCGCTTCCACACGGCACTATCCCTAAGATGAGCAGATTTTGCTGAGAGGGTTTTTTGTTGTTGTTGCTCACCTGTTTAAATTTTACCTTGTTAATTTCATTACATCTAGTCTTGTCTTCAGTGGTTTGGCCTAAGTACCAAAGCATTCTCTATCTTAAGTACTTATATGGTACCTCACAGGATAGGTGCCGTCTTTATGAGTTGCCGAGGGTGCTCAACCCCTGCTCCGCCCCAGGGCCTGCCCCCACTCCACCCCTTCCCCCAAGCCCTCACCTCTTCCTGCCCCCACTCTGCCTTACCCCGCCTCTTCCTGCCCCTGCTCTGCCCTGCCCTATTCTGCCCCCTCCCCCAAGCGCGCCCTGTCCTCGCTCCTCCCCCTTATCCCCAGCGCCTCCTGCACGCTGCTGAACAGCTGATCTGTGGCAGGGAGGAGGCGCTGGGAGAGAGCGGGAGGAGCTGATCGGCGGGGCTGCCAGCTGGTGGGAGGAGGAGAAGATGATGGGGGTGCTGCCAGGGGTGCTGAGCACCAACTGAGCACCCATGGAGTTGGCACCTATGCCTCACAGTCTTTAATGTATTCCGCCTGTTAAGTAGGGAAGTGCTATTAGTCTCATTTTACAGGGAATGCGGCAGAGAGACACTGAGTGAATTCCCCCAAGTTACAAAGGAAGTGTATGGTGGAGCAGGGACTTGAATCCACATCTGGGCTAGGAGTTGGCTAGTGTCCTACCCACTGGACCATCCTTCCTCTCTGGTGCAAAGAGTTTTAATAATACTACTTCCATCCTGTTGAATGTAGCTATGTGTTTACTGTTTACTGACTCCATTGCTCCATATGTAGTTAAGTAAATACCGTCTAGTTTATCTAATTACTCCTTTTATGAATCCATTCAAAGCCCATATTGAAAGAATGTTAGGAGTCTTTTTCTCAACTAAATTTTGGAAGATGGCATTTTAGATCTGGGTCTTGAAAGATTTGGGCCAAAGTGATTTTATTTTCTGAATGCTGAAGCCACACAGTTGCTAAAGACAGAATTCAAGTGCACATTACTTTACTTGCAGAGAAAAATATTGCATTTTATATTTGGTGTTGCTGTCATGTTTAGGTTAATCGAGTTAGTATTTTAATAACTAAAGCTTGAATGAGTTTACTAGTATTGTATTTTTGTTTTTTAGACATGGATAAATATACAGAGGCAGTGTATCAAGTGGTTAGCTCATGGGACAGGCAGCCAGGAATCCTGGGTTTTGTTCTTAGCTCTGCCATTGACTTACTGTCCGGATTTTGGCAAGTCACGTAAACTCTATGTTTTTCAATTTCCTGATATGCCATATGGGAATAATAATGTACTTACCTTTCTGACAGGGGAGTTATGAGGCTTGATTTTAATGTTATTTATGTATTTTGAGATCCTTTGATGGAAGATGCTTTAGAAATACCTTTATTATTATTAATAATAACCATGCCACATCTTTCTAATTAACAGTTTATTTGCATTTTCTCTCTCTTTTCTCTTTTGGGGGATGCAACTTAACAGGAACAGCAAGAAGCAGCGGAGTCACAGAAGGATATAGATTTGCCAGTCTCGGACAGCGAGCCGTTATCAGGTAGAATGCATTAAGTGGCACTTGTAGTTTGTTTCCTGACTGCCATGCACTGTACAAAGCATAGCCTGGCTTTTCTAAATCTGCTTTAGACAATCCCCTAAGAAGTGCTGATTTTCAGATCAGCACACATGACAAATATACCTAAAATAGCAAGTCTAAAAATCTGAGAACAGGTCTAATTCAGCTGTCAGTTCCACACCAAGTAGCTGCATTGGAATTACACCAGAATTACTCTGATATGAGCAAAAATTGCCCCAAAATTTCCAGGGGTTTTCCCTGGCTGGTCAAAAAAATCCCATTCACCAAACCCTTTTCATGATGACAACGAGGTTTCATATTGGTTAAACTTGAGTCATGTTTAACATATGGGCTAAAGATTTTCTTAACTCCAGTGGATTACTAGATATGCCACATGAATAACAGACCAATTTATTAGTGTTCAGCTGCCATGAGTAAGAAAGGTCCTCTTTTATACAATCTGACCTCTCTGAGGCTCATTACTGAACCTTTAGGGCTTGTCCAGGGCCCTGGCATCTCTTCAACAGCATGAACATGGTAGTAGCCACCAGAATATATAGTTCCCTTAACCAGTGTATGAAATAAAAAGTATTTTGGATGAATCCATTTTGAAACATAGTAGCCCTGTATATGTCCCAGTGATGATGTGGGGTAAACATTCTCCTCCCACCAACCTGTAAAGAACCTTGGATACCAGGGGCATATGCTTATAGAGGGAGTGAATGGGGAATCTATTCATCTTCCATGTAACCAAAAACTCCTTCTTATAACTATAGCCAAGGAGAGAGGCAACACCATGGGGCAACAAGTTTCTATTAAGGGCCCTTCACTGGAAATATTAAACCTTTTGTTTTTGAATTCTATATCTGCAGTGTTGGTGTAGATGTAAGTGTGTGTGTGTTTATATTATTACACACACACACACACACACACACATACACACACACACACACACACACACACACACCTTTAAGATGCACTGAGGTAGGAGCCATCATTGTGCATTCCCTACCTATGTTAGATATAAGTTAAATTCTATGGTCAGTGATATACAGGAAGTCAGAAGAGATGATCTAATGATCCTTTCTGGCTTTGGAATCTATGAATCTATAAATACATTCCAGTGTTAAATTGACTAATGATTCAACTTATCTTACAACAACTTGGAAGTCCCCTATCTTTAACATGCATTGAGGTAGGATCTCTCATCATGTATTCCCTATATATAATAACATATGCAGGGAGTACATATTTTATAAAATAATATATATTTTATATATATTATATGAGGGATACGTGTATTTTTTTAAACTTTCCCTTTATTTTTGTAGTAGTTTACATTTAACACAAATTGCTCTGTATTTGCTTTTTTTTTTTGTCTCTGCTGCTGCCTGATTGCGTACTTCCAGTTCCAAATGAGGTGTGTGGTTGACTGTTCAATTCATAACTCTGGTGTTCGTAACACTGAGGTTCTACTGAAGCAGTTTTCTTGCTAAAATGAAACAAACACATGTTTCCATAGTATGCTCTCTCTCCCTCTCCCCCCTCCTATTGTGGTTTGCTGTAAGTGTAATTAAAATGTACGTATTCTCAGCAGGTCTGTGGTTATGTGTGCAGTCAGGGCTGGATTTTGACACAGGCCCACCCAGGTAGTAATTAAGTGATCCAAGACAAAAAAAGGCCCCTTGAAAGCCTGTCCATGTATCTATTTAGAATCAATCAGATTTTCTGGGCAACTGTATTACTTGCCTCATAACAAACAGTGATGAAACCTTAGTGAGCTCTAAATTTAACCACAGGGTTAATTGTTTTAAAATACAAACTCTCCTAAAGGCTTATTAAGGGCCACACAAAGGGGCAACGTCATCTTAATGAACCTAAGATTGTTTGACAGAGAGGAGAAATTACTGTGGTACTGGTAGGGGCACCATGTAAAACTCCAAGGTATTTTATGTTGTAGGGGGAGCGGTGGTGACCCCTATATTATGGTTGCCTATCACTTCAGTACAGGACAGACAGGCAAAAGCTGTAGTAAGCAATGATTTGCCCTGGTGCAGCAGTGGAAAAAATAGTATGTGACCTGTAATTAAAGACTGTATCATAAATGCACATACACAAGGGGGTCAAATTGAGATTGCCCATGCAACTTTAAATTTGGCATTTCCTGTCTTTTAAGTGGTTGACCTTACAGCCTTAGTAACCCTCCTTTAACATAGTTAATACCATATCTATGCCATGTGTCAGAAGAAGCTGTGTAGTGAAATGGCAACAGAATTAAGCACTTGCTCCACACGATCATTTTTACAAACAAGTCTGATTGCACCAATTTGTCTGTCAGTGTCAGTTTCATGAGCCCTCTTCACTGTGTAAGACAGACAAACAAGAGGCTTGACTCTTATTTTCATTTTCCAATAGTCAAATCAATGAGCAGTCATTCTCAGGGTAATACAGAGTGTCTGCTTCAGTCTGTTGGGATTGCCATAAGGTTTCACAGGCATTTGGCGTTAATGCCCCTTCCAAGAGTTATCCCTTGGTTTGCAATTTATCAGTGTTCCATTTAAGAAAGAATCTGAACAAGAATTGTGAATAAAGGAGGTGGTTTGGAAAATGGTGGGTATATTCCATGTACAACTTTGAATGAAACAGAAAAACTTTCATTATTTTTTTCAAAATTGTTCACAGAAATGTGATTTTTTTTTGGATGGAAAACCACACTTTTTATTTTGGTTTTCAAAACTGATTTTTTTTTCTTCAGTTTTTTATTTAAAACTTGGAAACTTTCAAAATAAATACAAATTTTCCATGGTTTTTTTTGGTTTTGTTTTGAGAAAAGGCCATTTTTCATCAAAATCTTTTGAACAAAACTTTTTTTGATCAGCTCTAGTTAAGACTGTTTAGATGCAGGCTGGGATGGGAGTCAGAGTGTAAAATCCCAAACCTATTGATGTCGATGGGAATTTTGCTTCAATGTAGGGTTACCAGATAGCAACTGTGAAAAAACGAGACAGGGGGTGGGGGAGTAATAGGTGCCTATATAAGGAAAAGTCCCCAAAAACGCGACTGTCCCTTTAAAAAACGGGACATCTGGTCACCTACTTCAATGGGGCTAGGACAGATTTGTCTTTTCCTTTTCCTCCCCTGGTGTTTAACAACGTGAACACTATTTAGATCAGTGGTTCCCAGACTATTTAGACCAGTTGTACCACTCCTAATACCTAAGGCTTTTGTGACTGGTATTCTAGGCTTGCCTTCCTTATCTTAACGGTAAGCCTTTGAACCAGGACTGTGACATGCTGAAGTTGTGTACCGCTTAGCATGAGTTATGGAGCATCGCAAGCATAGTGCATCAGAGTGCTTACATCTGACTGGGAGGTGATGGGCACTGGCTGCTGTGACCAAGGGCTTGCCTATACAAACATTTAGTTTGCAGGAAGCTGGGATGTGACTCTACCCCACACTAGCCTGCTGCCCCTTCTAACTGTCTTGTGGACCCTGCTCACACACACTACCAGTTCATTAATGCGCTTTGATCTTCTAGTTCCATTTCAGAGTGCCCTCACAGGGAATTAGTGTGGCATAGCTAGTGCACTTTAAATTCACACCCTACTGCACACAGTTTTCCCAGTGTAGACAAGTCATCTGGTGGTTAGCATACTAGACTAGGAGACCTTGGTTCTATTCCTGTCTCTGCCGCTGACTCACTGTGTGGCCTTGGGCAAGACTTAGCCCCTCTGTATTTCAGTATCTTTAAAATGGGATGCCTACGGGAAAAGTATGAGGCTTTATTAATTGATCTTGGTAACATGATGTGAGCTCTTTAGAGAAATGCAAAGCAGGGTTACTCTGACCACCTGACGGAAGGGCGTTTCAAGGCTTATAAAAGGGAAATGCCTGGACATATTTTTCAGATTGCATCTATTATTTGAAAATGCTTTTAAGAGGAATGAAACATACAGTCAGACCTGGTAATGATTCCTGGAACCCAATCTAATCTACAGCCCCACCCATGCTGTGGTCCTGGAATATCTGTTTTAGACACTTCAAAGACTTAAAACTTTTACCACAGTTTTAGGCACTTCAAGCCACACAAGTATATTGTGGTTTCTTTAGACCCTCTCCAGCATATGTTGTTGAGATGCTTCTGCCGCACCCAGCTGTGAAGAAATCACACTACTCGAGGAAATGGACTCTTGAGCGTAATTAGACTATTCTGGTGCAGTAACGTGCAGTACCCATAAGAAAAGTCCAGTTTGTTGTCTGAAGGCTCAGGTTCTGAGCAGGGTCTCTCAGGAGGCTCAAGAGATGCAACCCTGGGAAGGGAGGTAGAGGTGGCTTTATATCACCCTTTCATTCCCAAATTCTGGGGTGGGATGGAGGCTGGAGGCTGCATAAGCAAGAGCGGCTCTAGAGGCTGTTCTAATTTACAGCTGCTGCCCAGAGCTGCCCATGGATTACTCCACAGATCAGAATAGCCAGAATATCGAGGAGTCTGACCACTTTCCCTCCCATCCTCAACATGCCTCCCCGCCCCCAGCGCGTCCCTGCATTGGGGGCTATGAGGAGGGGGCTGTGGAGGGCTGTTGCACTGACGCTAAGCCAGCAGGGGAGCCCCTTTGTGCTGGAGGAATTTCCAGCTGGGAGATCTAGTTGCTTTCCAGCCCTTGGTGCCACACGAGCGGCATAAAGGGGCCAGAATGAAGCTGAGAATCTGGGCCAGAGTGTTCAAGATGGTCTGTACTGCAACACCGGCTCAGGGTTACTTCCTCCAAAGCGCCAGTGGGATGAGAGCATTAAGCACAAAGGGCCTGATCCAACTTCCACAGAAGTCAGTGGATTTCTTTCCACCAGGGAGAGTTGGATTGAGCCCTATGCTTGGGCCAGGATAGGGTATAGACCAGGGGTGGGCAAACTTTCTGGCCCGAGGGCCACATCGGGGTTGCGAAACTGTATGGAGGGCCGGGTAGGGAAGGCTGTGCCTCCCCAAACATCCTGGCCCATGCCCCCTATCTGCCCCCTCCCACTTCCCATCCCCTGACTGCCCCCCTCAGAATCCCCAACCCATCCAACCCCCCACTGCTCCTTGTCCCCTGACCGCCCCCTCCAGGGACCGCTGCCCCTAACCGCCTCCTTGGACCCCCCCATCCAACCCCCCCGTTCCCCATCCCCTGACTGCCCCAACCCCTATCCACACCCCCACCCCTGACAGGCCCCCCCAGGACTCCAATGCCTATACAACCCCCCCTGTTCCCCGTCCCCTGACTGCCCCCCGGGACGCTCTGCCCCTTATCCAACCCCCCGCTGCTCGCCCCCTTACATGCTGCTCAGAGCAGCAGGAGCTCGCAGCCCTGCTGCCCGGCCGGAGCCAGCCACGCTGCCCGCGCTGCCCGGCAGGAGCAGCGGGCCAGAGCGCTCGCGGCGCGGCCCGCCAGGGGCGGCTCTATGTTTTTTGCCGCCCCAAGCACGGCAGTCAGGCAGCCTTCGGCGGCATGCCTGCAGGCGGTCTGCTGCTCACGCGGATTCGGCGGCGTTTCTGCGGGTGATCTGCTGGTCCCGCGCCTTCGGCGTACCCGCCGCCGAATTGCTCCCGAAGCCATGGGACCGGCGGACCTCCCGCAGGCACGCCGCCGAAGGCTGCCTCACTGCTGCCCTCATGACGACCGGCACGCCGCCCCCCGCGGCTTGCCGCCCCAGACACGCGCTTGCTGCGGTGGTGCCTGGAGCCGCCCCTGCGGCCCGCTGAGGCTGCGGGGGAAGGGGGACAGCAGGGGAGGGGCCGGGGGCTAGCCTCCCCGGCCGGGAGCTCAGGGGCCGGGCAGGACGGTCCCGCGGGCTGGATGTGGCCCGCGGGCCATAGTTTGCCCACCTCTGGTATAGACCCTATCCTGAGGTTGGCAGAGTATGGCTCATGCAGGTATAGGCCCTCACTCCAGAGACTGCCAGGGCCTCAGCAAGTTGTGGTGAGGACCGGGGGGGAGGGGGGGGGAAGTGCCGGACTTGCAGCAAGGGTGGTTTAGGTTGGACATTAGGAAAAACTTCCTAACGGTCAGGGTGGTAAAGCACTGGAATAAATTGCAAACAGAGGCTACGGACACCATCCCTGCCCATCCTGGCTAATAGCCATTGATGGATTTATCCTCCATGAATTTATCTAGTTCTTTTTTGAATCCTGTTATAGTCTTGGCCTTCATCACTTTGCCATCTTAACCCTGACTCGAGCAGTCCAGCATTTCTCTTCCTTATGTAGAGGTCAGCAGTGATGCCAGGGTGCATGGTGCCAGAAGAACAAATAATTCCAAGGACAAAGCTAAAATCATCCAGCCCACCTGTACTAATCTTGAAAGCAGATCACAAGAATTGAAAAACCAGTGGAGTAAGCCAACATTATTTTCTCTGTGCTAAAGAAAATTCATAGGATGGTTCCTCGCCTCGCTGAGATGGTGTGATTATGCATTACATCAAGAGCAAACCATTCATTACCTGCATAAACCATTCACTGGCTCAGTTTGCACAACACACAGATTTGAAAAAAAGACAACCCTCAGACTTATTGCAGGTAACTTGCAAACAGAAAAAGGGTCCCAATTCATCGAATAAATTGATCACTGGTGTAGTAAAAGGAGGCCCTGAAATATAAACCTTGGTATCAGAGGCCCAGTATGAGGCCTAAGGCCTGAACTAAAGTAATGGTCAAGACTTTGCTAACATAAAGCAAAGTTAAGCTGTGAGCCAGAGGCAGGCCCTGCTCACAGAAGCTGGCAAGGAAAGGGCTGATGTTGCATAAATACACATTCATCTAGCAAAGTTAAAGTATAAACATGGTACCAAAACACATTATACGGGAACATTCCACAGATAACATGGAACAGGCCAACCCATCCCAATGACAGGGGCAAAAGGGTAAAATGATAAATAAAGTTGTTTTGCTCGAACCAAAATGTACAAGGTAAAAGGCGGCATCTTGCTATGTAGTGGGGTTGTACCTTGCTACGTAGAAGGGTTGCACCTCAATACGTCAGGAGTAATGTGTAACTTGTTTGTACCTGTGTATAAAAATGTATCCCTGGGGTGGTGTCTTTGTCCGGCCGAGGGGGAGTGGAAAGTCCCGCCACTGAGCCGGGTCCTTGCCAAGAGGCACTTTCTCGTAGTATGCCCTGAGTTAGGGTAAGAAACCTACAGGGAACTGCAATTGTGTCCAAGGTCGCAATAAACCTAGTCGGCGTGACTTTGCATCTTACTAGACTCTGTGGTTATTGGGGGTTCTTTTCGGGTCTGCTGGGTCAGCTATCTGCGCAGAGCTGGGGCAGCACACAGAGGGAACCCACGCACGCAGCCGAGTGATATCAATATAGGAGAAAGCAGAGCACCACACCGGTAGCATCTGACAACACTGGTGACCCCGACCGCTGATCTGGTGAGTAAGCGAACCTGCCATGGTAAGAATTGCAATCCAACATGGCAGCAAACCTCAAGCTAAAAAAACCCCTGATCCCTTCCCTTATGATTCCCACGGAGTTTGATAACTCTTGAACCCGCTGGATTGCCAGTAAGGGGGGTCCATATGAATTTAAAAAAGAGAGTGGGGAAACATGGACTGGCATATGCAGAGCGATGGTAGAAACCGAGGCTCTGAGAAACAGTAATAAAAGTAAAAAAGCAAAAATTTTGCAACTCATGTCTATGGCAGTAAGGTGGCTCAGACGGCATGCTGGCCAAACAAGTAACAGAAAAAACAGGAGAAGTAAAAGAGGTAACCCGGGCAGTCAAGCACTGGAAAGCCTAAGCTCTGTTAGCAGGGCAACAGGCAGTCCAAACTCATAATATGCTCGAGCAAGTGAAGCAGGAAAATAAAAAATTGAAAACAGCTGTAAAAAACCTGCAGAAGCAAAAAGTGCCGTCCCCTGGGGTTCAGCGTTCTTCAAGTGCCGTTACAGTGCCTGAAGAATGGGGACAGAAGTAAAAAAAGGTGGCCCTAGTAAAATTAAAAGATGAAACGGGGTCCACTGCATTGCAACCACCATCTTATAATAAAAGCCAGGTTCCAGTTAAACTTAAACTAAGACCTACACTTTTGTTAACTGTTTAAGACCTAGTTTAAGACCTGTTTAAATGTAGTAAAAGGGAGTAAATGTAGTAAAAACCTACAGGGAACTGCAATTGTGTCCAAGGTCGCAATAAACCTAGTCGACGTGACTTTGCATCTTACTAAACTCTGTGGTTATTGGGGGTTCTCTTCGGGTCTGCTGGGTCAGCGATCTGCGCAGAGCTGGGGCAGCACACAGAGGGAACACACGCACGCAGCCGAGTGATATCAACATAGGAAAAAGCAGAGCACCACACCGGTAGCATCTGACAACAACTGGGAATAGCTTGCTGAGCTCTAGTACCTACCTATTTTGCAGCATGCAGTTATTACTTATCACAGTAGCATCAACCAGGATTTGGGCCCATGGTGCTATACAAACACACAGTGAGACAGTCCCTGCCCAAAGGAGCTTACAGTCTAAACAGACAAGCAGTGGTTGAGAAACAGAAGCACGGAGAGGTATAATGACTTAACCAAGGTCACACAGCACATCAGTAGCAGAGCAAAAACTAGAACTCAGGCCTCATGATTCCCACTCCAGTGGCCTAGCCACCAAGCTGCTTCTAATGTTAAAGTAAATGTTTACATACCACTTTGTGAAATATCAAGTTCTACATACCATATGTGCAAAATACTATTATTATTCAGTGTTCCAGAATGATTTGTAGATGTTTTATTACTACTCCACTGCTCAAGGGCTTGCTCCTGCCCCCTGTGAAGTCAATGGCAGTAATTGACTTTGATTTCAGCAGCATTAGGCCCTAAATACTTTCGCATAGCATTGTCCACAGGTAAAAAGAGCTGCAACCATGCTGGCAGTCATGTTTCATTCAATCTATGTGGGTGCTTGCTACCTTATCACTGTTTGGGGAATATCTTAGGCACTGGCTGCATCCAGGAGAAACTGCACTGAGCTACAGCCTCCTGTTTCAGCTAACATGGGGGGAACTTTCTGTCAGATTGCTGATCATTCAGGATCTTTGTTTTGTCTAAGATGTAGCAGCTTAACATGAAGAAAGCCGGCACTGTTCAATACGCTTGTTTCCGTGGTGTCACTGTAAATTGAGGTGTGATTGTAGCGCGGGTGGGCATGCATGTGCTAGCTTCAATGTAGCCTGCACGGGTAACCACAGCAATGAAGATATGGCAGCAGGGACCTCGGTATGGGCTAGGAACCTGAATACATAGCCAGGGTCACCAGCAGGCTTGTGCTCAAGTGGCTAGCCTGAACTAACACCTGTGCTCCCATGTCTTCACTATTATTGTTACCTGTGCTCGCTAGATTAAAGCCAGCATGGGTATGCCTACCTGAGCTGCAATTACTCCTTACTTTGTGTTGTAGATGTACCCACATTTGTCTGTGCCAATAATGGATAAGGATCCAGCCGAAGAACAACAGTTGGAATTGGGGCAAAATTCATCCCTGGAGGAGGTCCTCGACAAAGCGCAACATGTATCAAACTGCGTCTTCCTTTCTGCTTTTCATGAAGCCTTGGTTATAGACTATTGTACGCTCCTTGTGAATGCCCAGGGGTGGATTATATGCCTTAAAGACTGACCAGTGTAGTGTTATTGATGTAAGATCCATCCCTTGGGAATAGGGAACGAAAGATAGACTTGTGGTAAAAGCATGAGACTGTGACCCTACATCTATCTCTGCTACGAAATATATGTGCAACTTAGGGCAAGGGCTCGTGTCTATTTTTAATGTCATGTAAAGATGGAAATACATACTGCCTCTGATTTCCGGTATTGCCAATGTAAAAAGAGCCAGCTAGCGTCGTGTGTTTTCTTTTTAAAGGGAACTTGACTAGGTTTATATCCGCATTAACAAAATGGTTTTTGCTTTTGGTTGACACTGAACTTTAACCTGCTGCTCTGCTTTGGGTAAGAGAGCACAAGGAGCCTTGCAGAAAATTCCTCCAAAAAGCAGTCCATTTGTTTGTGATGAAAACAAGACGATTTAGAAACCATTTTTTTACAGAAGCATCTACCACACTCCTTGCATACTGAGTGCTAATAAAACATTATATGTAACTTATCTGAAATACAATTGCTATATAACATTTTTATTTCGAGGCTCTGAGAGCATTTTCCTTTCTTTTGCCTGCAGTAGGGCGATCCCAGCGTCTGACCATCCCAAGAGCTAGAGCTCTTACAATAGCTCTTCTGAACGTGAACAGACAGAGGAAGTGGTTTCCCTAGCAACGGAACTATATAGAAGCACTCACAACCTAACAGCTCCTCCTCACTTGGGGTCTCTTTCCATTGTAGTTATTTGCTGTCATGGAGAAAGTGGCAAGCATGAATCTATTGGCTTGGCCAGAAGCAAACTGCATTGTGATGATGTCTGTTTTTGGATAGAGGATGGGGGGCAAAGCTCCAAAGGTTTAGCAGTTCCCTTCAGCTTGAAGGCTAAGCATCAAGAAGTTGGGGAATCTTATTGGTGCCTCATGGAGCTGCCAAATTGGGCTGCAAACCTTGAGAGATTTGTTATTTCCTATTTCTGGTCAGGCTAAAAATAGCACAGGGACAACCTCTATCATGGCATCTTGTCCCTTTTGCTGCCAGTGCTGAAACTGAAGAAAAGAGCCACGTGAAAAACAAAGGATCAAAATGTGCTAACCAACACTTTTCTCATCTCTGTAAAGGAAACAGGATCATTCTGACAGTACAGCCTGGTTATTATTTTATCCATAGGGGTATCTAATTTTAGTCCATGAACTTTTCCCCACCTCTGTCTCCCATTTTGTAAAATGGCCTCACTGTCATTCTTTCCTTTTAGGGATAAATTCTCTACTGGCATAACGGCACTGACTTTAGTGGCGTTATGCCAACAAAGACCATCCCAAATAAATGGAAATACTAATACCCACGAGACTGAATCGGCAAAACTTCTGATACATTTAAACTTTTTTAAACATACAAAGTTACTTACAAAAAGCAAATTCAAATACAGTAAACAGATTTAAGCATGCACTTCAGGTAGCTTCTGAACTTCAGCAAAGACCTTTGTTCATCGGACCAACCATACAGAAAGCCTCTCCTGGAAGATGGCCATATTCACTAGCAGTGATGCTCACTAAAGGTGACTGGGAATATTTTGACAAAACATTTTTTTGTTGGAAAATGCTGATTTGACAAAACTGAAACTTTTGTGGAAATGTACCAGTTTCGACAAAACTTGTGCCACAAAAGGTGTCTCAGATCTGGGATGGAATTTCTAGTCAGAGAGAGAAAAACTGTGAAAGATCCTTGATTTGTCCTAATGCAGAACAGGAACATTTTTCTAAATATCAAAAATGTTCACAGGAAGGAAAAACCATTTCCCACTCCGCTCTAATGCTCATTTCCATGGACAGTCCCATGAATCTGCCACTCTTACACTGGGTCCCTCGGCTTTTGCACCCCTATTTCTTAATGTGACTACTTTAGCCGGGCCAATTTGGCTTGGCTACCTGCAGGAGCTTTGCAACCAGAAATTGTCTGTAGTGACACCGTACAGAATTTTCAAAACAAAGTATTATTTATTAGTCAACAGCATCACAGTACTCAGAGAAATGGTTAAAATAACAAAGAAGGTCTACACCCCCATTAATCTTACCTAAATCTCATTCTTTTCTTCCAAATTTTGGGTCAGTTCCACTCAGCCCAGATGCCCTGCTCCTGGGCTGGCCTTGCAGCATTCTCTGTGTCTCTGTGTCAAAGATTCACCTCTAGTAGCTGTTGTCTGCTTTTCCCCCTCCCTCTCTAGTTGGGGTCTTTAATGGTTTAATGTGCTTTTGAGCCTATGCTGAGGCCTGGGAAAAATAAACTCACTATTTTATCTGGAATGAGGCAGGTGGGTATTTCCCAGTTAATCGTTCCTCCACTGTTCCCTTAAAGACCGTAGGTGTTCTTTCTGGAGGTACCTCATATCTGTCATTGTTTCATGATCTCCTAACAGTCTTCTTTGATTTAACTCCATGTGGCCAGGCAGAATAACAAGGAGGTAAACTGAGGCACACTCATACATCCCCTGTTTCGTTTGGAGGTGTCAGTTTCCTAGACTGGCCAGTGAAGTCTACAACCACCTGGAAAAGCCACATTTGAGGATTTTAAAAAATAAACAAGAGTTGTGGAAGAGATATAAACCCTCAAGCCAACATCTAACTACTTGGGTGTAGGAAGAAACTTTCCTTGTGGGTTGAGTATTCCAGAACTGGCTACTACAGAGTGTTTTGCACCATCTTCTGAAGAATCCAGTACTGGCCAAAGTTGGAGATGGGATACTGAACTAGAGGCACTCAGTCTGGCAATTCCTCAGCATGGTGTGTATGTATGTGGACTCTTGAGATTCTCTCCAGCCCCAGGTTTCTGTAATTCCTTTTTTGTTCCTTTCGTGGTCCACATACTTATGGTACTTAAGAGCCAAGTTCACAGCTGGTGCAAATCAGCATAGCTCTATTGACTGTAATGGTGATACATTAATTTATAGCTGCTGAGGATCTGGCTTTATCAGACTCTAAACATGTGCTCAGAAGCAGGATAGCTATGTCCTATAAGACTAAAATGTGTAGCTAGTCACTAAGGGAGGAAAGGTGGTTTATTGGATAAGGCACTGGGCTAGCAGTTAGAAGAAAGAGGTTCTATTCCCAGTTGTACTGCTGTGTTACCTTGTGCAAGGCACTTCCTCTCTCTCGTGGTGTTTCCCTTTCTGCTAAGGCTATTTGGACTTTAAGCTCTTCAAGGCAGGGAGTGGTTCTCATGGTGTGTGTGTACAGTGCCTAGCACAATGAGGCTTCAGTCTTGGTTGGGGCTTTCAGGTGCTACTGTAATACTACTAATAATGAGCTCTATGCAGGTAGGCAGAGGACAGTACAGTGAATGTTACTGATGTCAGCATAAAAGGCGTTGTCTTCTAGAGTTTCAAATATTGCTTTCCAAGTGCAAAGTTGTCACTGTTTATATTAGTCAGTGTTTGCTTTATTTCTGAAACGGGAACTGTAAACAGAGCAACAGATGTCTTCTCCGAGGGAGGGAGAAGGGAGGAAGACTGAATTTCCTGCAGATGGGAAAGTCAGACAGGTGGTGGCATCTTTGTAGAGAGATTTGTTTTGCCAACTGTAATGCAGCAAGATACTCCTCAACCACCCACCGCTAAGTAAGTCTGCTCTGCTATTTGTCATTTCAGATAGGAGATTAAAACCCAAAGCTCTTCCTGAGCCATAAGCCCTGTACAGTGGCTCCTTTACTGCCAAAATAATTAATTGTAGAGTAGCTCATCCTTCCATTCAGCTTCTTATACTCTTCACAAAGGGCATCTTCGTAGGAGGGGAATACACTCGCTCATATGAAGTCTCTGAGGTAAGAGGAGCCAGTAGGAAATGAAGAGGAGTTTAAAAGGAATATTGGAAAACCAGTAAGCAGCAGAGACCAATGAAACAGAAAGGATAGGATTGCATAAGACATGAGGAGTGCTGAGAGAGCTAAATGTACATACTATCTGAGTTGTTTCTATACAAACTATCTACATCATATCCAAGTGCTAAAGACTCCATTGTGCATGGTACATATTCTCTGTAGTCTAGTACAACAGAAGGGTGTACAGGCCAAATGTGAGTGAGTGGTGTAGTGACCTGGCACACGGGGTCACTGTGCTACTCAGATTTGGCCCAGGTGCCCCTCTGCCATGAATGTTTTTGGACCGGGGGGGCAGTGAGAGACTCAGTTTCAGATTTTGTCCTGGGTCCCAAAAAAACTTCTGTGCAGCCCTGATTAAATCCAGTCCCAGGCTAGTGCCATAACCATTGGACCAACTTTTCTCTCATTGGGGTTAAGTTCAATCTAGCAGAGAACGGTATAACATGATCCAGTGGCTGGAAGTTGAAGGTAGACAAATTCAGCCTGGAAATAAGGCGTACATTTTTAACAGTGAGAATAATTAACCATTGGAACAACTTACCAAGAGTTGTGGTGGATTCTCCATAACTGACAATTTTTAAATCTAGACTGGATGTTTTTCTAAAAGATCTGCCCTGGGAATTATTTTGGGGAAGTTCTCTGGCCCGTGCAATACAGGAGGTCAGACTAGATGATCACAATGGTCCCTTCTGGCCTTGGAATCTATGAATCCAATAATCTATAAGTGTAGGGTTATCCTGTCTCACAGGGGGGTCCAGGATGGATTCTGCTTCAGGCAACCAGAAGTCCTTTTGGAGTTCTGAAGTTGGAAGAAGCAAGTTTTACATCCCGCAGAGGTGAACTCCAAACACAAACTGATGGTGATAGGATTTAGTCTGGCAAACTCAAACAGGGCTGGAGCAGGTGGGTGTTTGCTTATTTTTTCCAACCCCCCTACCCAGCCATAGTGAGGATTGTGGAACAGAACAAAAGGTGATGCGGGAGAAGGCAGCTGTGAGCTGGTGCCTGGGGTAGTTAGAAAAAGGACTCAGTGCCTGATGGGATTGCCTGAAGCTAACCATAGCACATCCAGGAATCCTAGAAATCCTAGGCCTTGTCTAGAGTAGGATAAAAGGTGTGTAGACAAGGCAGTGTATACTTCAGCATCATGGTCAAGTTAAAATCTAGGCTCCCTCTTAGGCTTTAAACCAGCTCAGGACATGTTAGAGCTTGTGGGGCTTTTGCTACATTGACTTTTCACATATGTTAGTTAAGTGTTAGCAAGTGCATTCTAACAATATGCATTTTATCCTGCTCTAGTTAAGGTCCCTGTCCACCCAATAAATTTGGCTAGACTGCCAACCTTGTGAGAGCTATCTAATCCTTTGTGGACTTGAAGTAAGTCCCACACCCGACTCACCCTTACACCCAGAGATAATCAAAAAACACCATTCCACAGAGAGGATACCAGGGTGTAAAAACCTAGATAGAGGCTATGCAAGGGATCCAAATTCTATTCTGTGGGTGATGTGAGAAATTATCCCTAGAGAGGTAGCTGAGGCTTTGCTGGCACAAATAGGATGAGGCGCTGCTGGGGTATTTACAAAAGGAAGTGGGTTAGTACCTTAATACAGTCCTTCAGTGAGAAGCTACAAGTTACAAAGCAAGAGCAAATTGGATCAAGAAGGCCTGCAGAGCCAAAGCACAGAGAAGAAATCCCAGCAATCCACAGCAATGAGATAACCAGAAGAGTTCTCAGTGGGGAATTCAAGGGTGCATTGTGCAGAACCAGCATAATGTGGCCATAAAGCAGCCATAAGTCACCCCATTGGAGAATTAGCCTGCACAGGGAGCCTTTCTAACCAGGGCATGTCAGGAGCTGACTGGGAGCTGGAGGGGATGTGACCTCATCTCTTCTGCAGTAGAACAATGTCCACAGGGGTCATTGTGGCTAAGGTGCAAATTTGAATCATACTATGGGCTGCTGTGATCTGCATTGGCGGGTGGGGGCTGTTTTGGCTCCCAGCGGCCCCAGAATAAGGAGAGCCCCCTTGGTCCATGTACTCAGCATGAGTGCAGGCCTTGGTGTCTAGGATGTGTCTCCGGAGAAACAAATTTCAGAGTGGTAGCCGTGTTAGTCTGTATTAGCAAAAACAACGAGGAGTCCTTGTGGCACCTTAGAGACTAACAAATTTATTTGGGCATAAGCTTTCGTGGGCTACAGCCCACTTCATAAGATGCATGGAGTGGAAAATACAGTAGGAAGATATATAGAGAGCAGTACATGAAAAGATGGGGGTTGCCTTACCAAGTGGGGGGGGGGGGTCGAGACAATTCAATTAAAGTGGGCTATTATCAACAGGACGAAAAATCACTTTTTTGTAGTGGTAATCAGGGTGGCCCACAAGAAGCGGTGAGTAACAGTATGGGGAAATTAGCGTGGGGAAATTAGTTTTTAGTTTTTGTAGTGACCCAACCAGTCCCAGTCTTTATTCAGGCCTAATTTGATGGTGTCCAGTTTGCAAATTAATTCCAGTTCTGCACTTTCTCGTTGGAGTCTGTTTTTTAAGCTTTTTTGTTGAAGAATTGCCACTTTTAAGTCTGTTATTGAGTGACGAGGGAGATAGAAGTGTTCTCCTACTGATTTTAGAATGTTATAATTCTTGACGTCTGATTTGTGTCCATTTATTCTTTTGCGTAGAGACTGTCCGGTTTGGCCAATGTACATGGCAGAGGGGCATTGCTGGCACATGATGGCATATATCACATTGGTAGATGTGCAGGTGAAACAAAGTGAGTCTAGACATCCCCAGTCTCTAATTAAGGTGAGAATTCCCAGCTCTAGCAGGGTAGGTTAGCATCTTTTTTTCCTTAAAGCAAGTTACATGCTGGGGCTATAGAGAGAAAGGATGGTCTGGTGGCTAGGGCACTAGCTGGAGATGTGGGTTCAAGCCCTTGCTCTGCCACAGACTTTCTGTGTGATCTTGGGTGAGGCACTTAATCTCTCTATCCTCCATTCCCCATCTGTAAAAACAGGGGTACTAGCACTGCCCCAATGCCTGGAATGTCCACCATTTGGTATGAGGCACAGAGATATAACCCAGGAGATTCCACCAAACAGATTTCAGGGTCCTTGGAGATCAATCTGTACATACTACATCTGCCTGTGCACCTCTTAGTATTGGGTGTCTTACAGGCACAATCCACTACACTGCCACCTTATATCTTTGCTTCAGGAGCTTTAAACCTCTTTAAAATCATATCTGAAAACCTCTTTGCCTCCTTGGAGCAGATCCTCAACTGGTGTAAATCAACATTGCTCCATGGAAGCCGATGGAACAATGCTGACTGGCAAACTGAGGATCTGACCTGCTAATGATCCTTCCCTCTGCTCTTAATATTGCTAAATAAGGCTGTTGTGTGGAATTCTGTGGAGACAGAACTGGCTGTTGCATTTTGCATAATGAAAAGCTTGCTCATGTTTATGCTTAAAGATGTCTATTCTTAATCGGGCTGCAGAACAGGACAGCCCACATGTTTGAGTTTCATAAAGAGTGAAAATGAGTTGAATGGAATCAGGAAGACAACTTATCTGGGCTTCAGGATAAAAGACAAAGGCCAGTCGCCTAAAGGTTGCTGGGAAAAGAGATTTTGAATGACAAATGTTTATCTTCCTTTGCTCACAGGCACTCTTTTCCATTAGCGGATGGGTAGGGAAGAACAATACGTTTTTTACATCCAAAGCCGGTGAAAAAGAAATAAATCCTTGTGTATGAAAACAACCCACAAGCCTTTGACTTTGTGCATCAGCATCCAGCAAGGAACATATTATAGAGGAAAGTGCTAGAAAGGAGAATAGACCTATTGGGACCGATCCTCACCTGGTGTGAATTGGCACAGCTGCACTGACTTCAGTGCTGATTCACACCAGCTGAGCATCTGGCTCCAAAAGTCCAAAGAGAGCAAACTCTCAGCCAGATGCTCAGCTGGTGTAAATCAGTGTACCTCTGCTGAAGTCGAAGGAGCTAGGCCGATTTACACCAGCTAAGGATCTGGCCCCCTTTCTTTATATCGTTGGGAGTCTAATGGAGAACACATTCCTGAAAGTCATTCTTAACTTAGCCAGGTGACAAACCTTCAGAGACCCTTAAATAGCAAGAATGACTAAAGCATCCTTCTTCTCCCGCAGAGAGGATGTCCCGTAGCAGATTTATGAAGTGGAGAATGCAAGGCAGGCAATAAAGGAACTCTTTGTAGCTGCAATTGTGATTTGTAACCTATGGCGAAAGGACAGTGAGGTCATACCCATGAAAGAATTGAAGTCTCCACATGATGTGCACAGTAATTGAAATATTCGTGTTAAGGAATGGTTTCCATTGAACATAGCTTTCTTTTTTCCCCTTCACTGGATTTTTTTTATATAGATACCTGATGTGAACGTACTCACAGTTCAGACTCAAACACTGACACAGCAAGTTTAGTTTGGTTTAATAACGATGTGTTTCTAAGGCTCAATAGGAACTCTTTGCCATATTTTCAGCACCTCTCCCAGGAGGGTCAGTGAGTGGTGCATGGAGCAATGCATTTCCTGTTCTGTGTGGCTGTGTGTAAATAAGAGATGAATGAAGGAAACAGATGTGGAAATTTCTCCCTAGCTTGTCACTCAAAAGTAGCCAAAAGCAGACTTGGCCTCTTTGTCTTGTGAGTGATCTGTGTCAGCTTCATTTATATTATCTATTTCTGATTAGGGACAAAGGCTGCTATCCTGATTGTGGCATTATCATGTTGCCATTTGAACAGGAGTGAACCAGGGCACCGAAGGACAGAGAAAGCAGAGATTTTGATTATTTAGGTTTCAGAACTGCCATCATTCAGGTAAAACCTGAATGTGATGCCTGACTTGGGGCTCTTAGTCCTGATCAATGGACGTACTGTACTGTTGTGCCATCGATGAAAGTGTCTCTGCTGAATGTGACTACTGTGCGTTATTTCCTGGCTTCTTATGATGACTGCTAAAAGGCTACCAGCTAGGCCTAGGCATCTGAAGTTGGCGGAAGCAAGTTTTCTATCCAACAGAGGTGAACATTCATTGCAGTCAGTTTCCATTGTCACCAGCTAAGTTCCCTTGAAGGAAATATATTAATAAAGAAACCATTTACAAATTCAGTAACCATGGAAAACCCAAGACTGTAAATCCTTAATCACTCATTGAAATCAATGGGACTTCCCATGCGTGTAAGGTTTTGCAAGACTGGGCCCATAGAAAGCAGGTTCCCTGAAGAAAGGACTTTGTTTGTGCAACTCTGAGCACAACTCTGCTCAATACATAGCTAATAATTGCTACAGCTTATATGTATGCAGCCCCTTTCATCATAATGTGTAGCAAAAGGTAGGGAAAGTAATTCTATGAAAACCTGCAATTATTAGAGATGCAAGTGCGGTAATATTTGTTTAGTGAGTCATTTTGTATTAGGAAGAGAAATCTTATTAGTGTTCTTTTACTGTATTAGCATGTGTCAAAATATACAAAACAAACAGTAAGAAAAAATATAGTATTTCTGTGACTCGGTCATGCTATCTGTGCTAGTAGAATATAATAATAATTAATAATACATTATTATTATGATTATTTTATGGTAATGCATAGAAGGCCCATCAAGATTGGGGCTTCATTGTAAAAGTACATAATTAAGAGACTAACCTGAAGAGCTAACAATCTAAACAGGCGTAAGAAAGGAAGTAGCATTGATCCCATTTTACAGATCAGGAACTCATAGACATTAAGGCCAGAAGAGACCATAATGATCATGTAGTCTGACCTCGAGCACATTGCAGACCACAGAACCTCACCCACCCACTCCTGTAATAGGCCCATAACCTCTGGCTGAGTTACTGAAGCCCTCAAATCTTGATTTAAAGACTTCAAGTTGCAGAGGCAGCGAGAGATTGTGACTTGTTCAAGGTCACAGAAGACCTTGGGGCACCCAGGCAGTGTGAATGGAACCCTGATCTCCTGAGTCTGAAGCCAGTGCTTTACCCACAAGGGCATCTCTCCTCTCATAGATTTACCCTTTCAGTGGATAGAACTAGTATCACCAACCAAAACGTCAAGTCCAGAGCCAGATGGAGTTAGAATCCATAGGTGTTGCTGTCTGGAATAGGCTGTTGAATCTGATAAATAATTAGAACTGGATGTAAGCTCTGATCTGACTGTTGAAGCCAGTGGGAGTTTTGTCATTGATTCCACAGGAAGCAAGATAGAGCCCTTAATCGGTGTTTCTTTCTTTTTAAAAAAAAAAGACGCCAAAGTGCAGCCTTTGTGTAAGGAAAAAATTGTGCTGATAATATATAGTGGTTTTATCAGGCCCTTAATTGTTATTGCCAAGAAAATGTATCCTCTTGGGTCAGGGCTAGTCCAATGAATAAAATGCAAACAGCTTGGTTTGTGTCTAAAGACAGACTGAGACAAATGTATCCCTGGTGTAACTCAGTTGAAATCTGTAGATGAATTTGGTTCATTATCTAGCTAAAATCCTACATTAAAAAAACCCCTCTCCTTAGGTGTGTTGCTAACAACACTTAGCTTTTTAAGAGGAAAAGTTTAGAAAATCAAATTTACTTGTCATCCTTTATTGCTGATTAACTGGCCTTTGCTTGGACAAGGATTCAACCGATCTCTTCACGGTCAATTTCTGTTCTCAGATCCTATGTGCTAAGACAATGCTGCAAGGCTTGGATTGCAAACCCTGCAGAGGAAATGTTCTAAATAAATAATACTCCTGATTTTCACTGAATTTTTTAAGGTTTCATGTAGGGTGACCAGATGTCCCGATTTTATAGGGACAGTCCCGATTTTGGGGGCTTTTTCTTATATAGGCACCTATTACCCCCTACCCCCTGTCCCAATTTTTTACACTTGCTATCTGGTCACCCTAGTTTCATGTAATCATTTCTATAAACAAACTACAGTGGTGGTATACAAACCCCACCCTGGGCAACACAGGGTTAATAAGCTATTGTGGGCTCAGTCGGCCCCACTCTGCCACAACTGTGAGAGATGTCAGTCCTGAAGGGAGGAACTTAAAAAGGGAAAATACAGCTCAGTTCATGGCAGACCAGACCTCCAGTCTTCAGCTCCATGGCTGGCTGAAGGCAAGAGCTCCTTGGATGACCACTGCCTGATGACCTCTATTAAGGGAGATGTGAGGGATCACAGATCTCAGGCCCCAGGGTCCCCAAGTGGTGTCCAGACCACAACTGCCACCTGACAGCTCTTCAGAACCACCAAAGGAGGAGACTAGCAGAACTCTGGACCACCAGAGGCTGCACCTATGAAGCTCCTGATTGGAGCAGCTGTCTGGCCTCTCCGATTGGCCCAGATACACTACTTAAGCCAGAAGGAGGCACAGGAAGTTGTCTGAGCAATTAAGTGAACTCCCGATCTGCTGCTGCAGTGGACTCTAACTCCTGACTCTGGTTTGACCTGTGGTACTGCTATCTGACTCTGACTTCAGCTTGACCCTTTGTACGGCTGTCTGACTCCAGTCCTGACCCTTGGTGAGACTCCTGACACTGATTCTGGCTCAGCCTTTTAGGTGACTCCGAACCCTGACTCCAGCCCTGACCCGTGGCGTGATCCTGACTCCGACTCCAGCTCTGACGCTGGCTTTGGTTCCTGGCTCTGACCAACAAACATGACCACCCTTGCTCTGGTCCCTACAGCTTGCTTGGATCACTATTCCTCCAACTGGTCCCAGCCGAGGACGGATCCAGCAAAGTTCCCCTTACCCCAAAGAACATCAGCATTGCATGGGAAGGCAGCTTGGCTCCAGGTAGATAACTGAGCAATGGAGGCACAGATTACACTGCTGGCTGCCGAAAATCAGGTATTGCGGGAGCAAGCCCATCAACTCCATGCAGAGAATACTGCGCTCCGTGCCCGACCTGCCGCACCGCCACCTGAGCTGGAACTTGCCATCCCCCTCCTGGAGAACTTCAATGGACATTGTTCAAAATTTCAGGGCTTCGTGAACCAGTGCCACCTCTTGTTCCTGCTTCGACCACAGATGCACTCTTCCAGCCAGGCCAAGACAGACCTGGTTATTAGCCTGCTTGACTGGGGAGGCATTGGACTGGGCCTCCCCACTGTTGAAAACCAGCAGTCCAGTGCTGTCTAACTGGGACTCCTTCCAGCGGGTGATATCAGCCATCTTGGATGACTCCAACCATGCCTGCTCTGCTGGGGCTCTGCTTGACCCTAGGAAAAAGGAAGCATGAAGTCATTTCTCAGTGGTCACAAGCCAGGATAGCAAGGCCATCAGAGCTGACCACTGACCTCAGTTCTCAACTCCCATCCAAATATAGTGACTAAACTGACACTTGAAAAGAAAAACACAGGTGCCTTGCCCCCGCACAGCAACTACAATTGCCCAATTGAGTTACAAATGGGGTGAACTTTCCATTCTGTCACATTGACATCATGGCTGAGCCTGAACTAGCTACTCTGTGCACCTACATGCAGGACTTTATTTGCAAGTCCACCTCACCCACCAGGGTGCCAGTGCTCTTTGTAAAAAAAAAAAAAAGATGTCAGTTTCTGACTTTGCGTGGACTATTGGGCCCTAAAATCAAGTCACCATTAGGTATCAATAACCACTACGCCCAATCCCCAAACTATTGGACCAGGTGTGGGCCTCTCGAACCTACACAAAGTTAGATCTCTGAAGGGCATACAACCTAGCCTGTATTAGACCCGGGGAGGGGTGGAAGACTGCGTTCCAAACCCCATTTTGAGTACCCCCATGATGCCCTTTGGTTTGATGAAAGCACCTGCCATATTTCAACATTTTATTAATGATGTGCTCTGGGACATTCTGGACCAATATAGGGTAGTATACCTGGATGACACACTTATTTTTTCAGAGAATGCTAAGCAGCACATCATGCATGTCCATTCCATCCTGAAGAGACTATGTCAACATGACCTCTACGCTAAAATGGAGAAATGTGTCTTTGACCAGACCTCCACAGAATTCCTAGGGTTCATCTTATCAACCGATGGTATTGAGATGGATCCTTGGAAGGTGAAGGTGATCCTCGAGTGGGCAGCACCCCATAATGTTCACAAACGATAGCACTTCCTGGAGTTTGGAAATTTTTACTGATGGTTTGTCCTGAGGTTCTTGGAATGTGTCACCCCCCCTCAGTGCCCTGCCTCACAAAAACACCAAGTATCTCTGGTCCCCTGAGGCCTGACAGGCCTTTGAGCAATGAAAACTCGCATTCACCACTACTCCCCTACTGGTTCATCCGACACTATGCACGCTTCCAGGGTGTCAATTAGAGCTGTGCTTTCTCAGAGACACAGTCCCCAACAGATGTTACATCTGTGCACCTTTTATTCCAGGAAACTCACACCCCTGGATCAGAACTAAGAGATTTTGGACAAGGAACTCCTGGTGATTAAAATGGCTCTTCAAGTGCGGTGCCACTATCTAGAAGGGGCTGGTACCCTGTCCAGGTGTATACAGACCATAAGAACTTAGAATATTTGTGTTGGGCCAAGGCCCTGGAACCAGTGACAACCTCGGTGGGCCCTGCTCTTTTCACGTTTCAGTTTCATAATCTCCTATTGCCGAGGAGCCAAAAATAACAATGCCAATGCACTGTCCCAAAAGGGGAAACTTTACACTGATCTAGAGGATTCAGACCCTGAAATTTCCTGCATCCTAAAGCCTCATAACTTTCTGGGTGCAGTGTCTCGCCAAGACTGGCTTACCTTAATATAAGCAGCCTCAGCCCATGAGGTCCCTCTTGATGAAAAGGAGTCCATAAGAACCCCATGATGTCCGAGAAAGGATAATCTATGTGAAAGGGTGTATATATGTTTCGCCTGGATCTCTGAGAACTATGCAAATATGTCACATCTCCCCATGGGGGGACATTTAGGCCAGATAAAAACTCAGTGCCTTCTGGTGGCTTCGCTTGTGACCCACGGTACAGGCCTATGTTGACTTTGATGTGTGCACCTTCTCTAAGATGTCACACAAGAAACCCCTCAGATTGCTGCAATCCCTCAAGACCACTTCTAGCCCCTGGTCAGTCATTGTCCTAAATTTTGTAGTAGAATTACCCGCATCCAATGGGTTCACAACCATTTTGATGGTGGTGGATAACCTCACAAAAGTGGCATACTTCATCCCCTGTACTGGCCTTCTCTTCTCCCAGGAGACCACCCAACTATGGGTGGATTAAGTTATCCATTTCCATGGCCTCCCAGGGCACATCATCTGTGACTGTGGAGTGCAATTCTGGCATGAAGCCCTTTGAATGCTGGGCATTTGCTCTTGTCTCTCTTCTGCATATCACCCTCAGACAAATGATCAAGTGGAAAGAACTAACCTGATTCTGAAGCAGTATCTTTACTGCTATATAAACAACCTTCAGAATGATTGGTCCTCTCTGCTATCTCATGCAGAGTTCACGTACTGCAACGCAGAGTATGTCTCTATAGGGCAAAGCCCCTTCTTTTCGAACTATGGGTTCCACCCTTTGTCCAGAGCTACCTGCAACTCCCCCTACCCAGCAGCCCTGGACTGGGCACAACAACTCTGTCAAATCCAAGATGACCTAAAGATTAACTTGGAAGATGACAAAAGGAGCTACAAACTATATGCAGACCACCGTCGACAGGACAGGCCTGCCCGTTCAGTAGGCCAGATGGTATGACTCTTGATGGAACACCTACACATGGACAGGCCATCTCATAAACTGGACGACTAGTTCCTCAGTCCCTACCGAGTTTTCTGCCAAATCAATCCAGTCACCTTTAAACTCCACCTACCTTAATCCCTCTGGATACACCCTTTTTTCATATATCACTCCTGAAGCCCCACGTATAGAATCCATTCCCTCACCACTTCCAACCTCCCGCCCCCCACCAGCATGTGTTCAAGATCACGATGAGCATATTGTCCATGAGAACCTCAGCTCCACAATGAGATGGGGTAGACTCTGGTATCTCGTAGATTGGGAAGGTTATGGTCCTGAAGAGCACCCCTGGGATCCAGCAGAGAATGTCCACACTCCTGGCCTGGTAAAAATCCTCCAGGAGAGCCACCCTGGAAAAACCTAGCCCATTGATGCACAGAGGGCACCCTGGAGGGGGGGGTGATGTGAGGGATCATATGTCTTGAACCTGAGCCCAAGGGTCCTCAAGTGATGCCCAGACTGTGACCGCCACTCAACAGTTCTCCAGAACCACCAGGGGAGGGGCTTACACCACTCTGGCCCACCAGAAGCTCCGCCCATGAAACCCCTGATTGGAGCAGATATCCGGCCCCACCGATTGGCCCAGACACACTACTTATGCCAGAAGGAGGCAGAGAAAGTTGTCTGAGCAACTGAGTGAGCTCCCAATCTGCTGCTGCACTGGACCCTAACTCCTGACTCTGGCTTGACCCTTGCATTGTTCCCTGACTCCAGTTTGATCCTTGGTACTGCTGTCTGACTCTGACTTGACCTCTGGCACTGTTCCTTGATTCCTGGCTTGACCCTTGGCATGGCTGTCTGACTCTGACTCTAGTCCTGACTCTTGGCATGACTCCTGACACTGGTTCTGGCTCAGTCTCTGGCATGACTCCTGACCTCAGCTCTGGCCCCAGTGCTTGGTGTGATCCTGACTCCAGCTCTGACTCTGGCTTTGGTTCCTGCTTCTGATCCCAGCTCTGAGCACTAGGCTTGACTGCCCACGCCCAGTCCCTAGAGCAGGACCTGATGCTGACCCACCTTTGTTGTGAGCATTTTTCTGTACTAGCCTGTGAAGCTAGTTGGGGCTGCCGCTCAGCAGAAGCCCTCTGAAGAGAGCCTTGTCCCACCCGTGGGACAATTAGTTTGTGTTAATTTATTTTTGTGTTTGCTGGCAATCCTAGAAGGGGCTGATTGTCTGGGGCTCACCTGGAGTGCTGAGCCTCTTACAGCTGGGCATCACAAAGCAGAGGCCTGGATGAGTGCAAGGGCATGGACCAGGGCATAGGGGGCACCCTGGGCAAGAAACCCAGTGACAAAACTCACTGGCAAACTTCCCTTCATAATAATATTCTAGTAATGACTCCAAGTATGGTGTTGTTATGATATGCTTGTAGTGTTCCTTGTCATCCCTGTAAAATACTGTAGTGTTTTTTTAAAATAAGAATTTAGGTTTAAACTACTTCACAGCACACCCTGTGCATGGAACATCTCAATTTCTGCTCATCAAGCCCCTATTCTTGCATGATTAAAATCACTGAGAGCTTGGCCATGGATTTCAGCAAGCATGATTATGCCTGCATAGAACCCGACTGACTTCAGAACTGGTTCTCATTGCCATCATATCCAAATACCCGACTACCAAGTACTTGATTTCTTACGTCTAATGTTGCCTTAATGTTAGGTTTCTTTGCATTTCATTTCTCACATTTTAAATAAATATATCTGTTGCTGCTCACCTTGCAGAGCTCATGGACTCTGCTAGTTTTGCCAGCAGAGCTGGTAATGTCTTGTTCCTGAGCTATTAAGGCTTTACCAGCTCCTCCTGCTTTGCTTGCAGAGTTTAAAAGTAAAGCTGGGGGGAAATTTCCCTTCCCAAAGTTTTCAGTGGAAAATGTCTTTTGCCAAAATGCAAATGTTTACGAAAAGTGTCCACTTTCGCCATAAAATACAAATGTTTCAGTGTCTGCAAACAAAAACTAAAAATGGTTGTTTTAAAACCGAATGGTTTTGGTTTTTGATTAAAACCCCAACAATTTTCTACAAAGAAAACAATCATTTCAGCAGTTAATGGATCAAGCCCCCGCTACGATAAATATGAAATTTTGTTTTATGAACCACCGAGACACCTATCGGACAATGCAGATCACAAAGCCAAGCCTGCAGCATGACAGCTGGGGACAAAACATTCTTGGTCAAAGGGATCTAGCTCTGGAATGAACTTCCAGAGCAGAGTAGGGGAATCCAGGGACTGACCAGCTTTAAGAGACACTATGAAATCTTTATCTTCAAAAAGGCCTTTACACCACAGCAAGCCATGACACTCACAACTGACACTGTATTTGCCCAAACTCACCTCAAAATATACACTACTAACACTACTATCACGAAAAATAATTTAAAAACAATTAAAATAAAAATTAGGGTTGTCAATTGCAGTTAACTGACATGATTAACTCAAAACAATTAATCGCGATTAAAAAAATTAATCACAATTAATCACAGTTTTAATCGCACTGTTAAATAATAAAATGCCAATTGAAATGTATTAAATATTTTTGGATGTTTTTCTATTTGGATTATTTCAATTACAACACAGAATACAAAGTTTAAGTGCTCACTTTATATTATTATTTTTATTACAAATATTTGCACTGTAAAAATGACAAACAAAAGAAATAGTATTTTTCAATTCACCTCATACAATACCGTATTGCAATCTCTTTATTGTGAAAGTGCAGTTTACAAATGTAGATTTTTTTTGTTACATAACTGCACTCAAAAACAAAACAATGTAAAACTTTAGAGCCTACAAGTCCATTCAGTCCTACTTCTTGTTCAGCCAATCAATAAGACAAACAAGTTTGTTTACATTTATGGGAGATAATGCTGCAGGCTTTTTATTTACAATGTCACCTGAAAGCAAGAACAGGCTTTCGCATGGCACTTTTGTAGCCGGCATTGCAAGGTCTTCACGTGCCAGATATGCTAAACATTCATATGCCCCTTCATGCTTCAGCCAACACACCAGAGGACATGCTTCCATGCTGATGATGCTCGTTAAAAAAATGCATTAATTAAATTTGTGACTGAACTCCTTGGGGGAGAATAGTATGTCTCCTGCTCTGTTTTACCTGCATTCTGCCATATATTTCATGTTATAGCCAAGGCCGGCTTTAGGAACTGCGGGGCCCGATTCGAATACTTGGCGGCGCTCCGGGTCTTCGGCGGCACTTCGGCAGCGGGGGGGTCCTTCACTCGGCTCCGGGTCTTCCGTGGCACTGAAGGACCCCCCGCCGCCGAAATGCCGCCGAAGACCCGAAGCGGACCCCCCGCCACCAAAGTGCCGCCGAAGACTCGGAGCGGCCCACCGCCGGGTGAGTAAAAAAAATTTTTTAATTAAAAAGGCGCCTAAGGCGTGGGGCCCTCTTAGGCACGGGCGCGGGGCCCTCTTAGGCACGGGGCCCGATTCTGGGGATTCGGGAGAATCGGCCTAAAGCCAGCCCTGGTTATAGCAGTCTCAGATGATGACCCAGCATGTTGTTCGTTTTAAGAACACTTTCACTGCAGATTTGACAAAACGCAAAGAAGGTACCAATTTCTAAAGATAACTACAGCAATCGACCCAAAGTTTAAGACTCTGAACTGCCTTCGAAAATCTGAGAGGGACGAGGTGTGGAGCATGCTTTCAGAAGTCTTAAAAGAGAAAAACTCTGATGTGGAAACTACAGAACCCGAAACACCAAAAAAGAAAATCAACCTTCTACTGGTGGCATCTGACTCAGATGATGAAAGTGAACATGCATCGGTCTGCACTGCTTTGGATCGTTATCGAGCAGAACCCCTCATTAGCATGGATGCATGTCCTTTGGAATGGTGGTTGAAGCATTAATGGACATATGAATCTTTAACGCATCTGACACATAAATATCTTGTGACACCAGCTACAACAGTGCCATGTGAACACCTGTTCTCACTTTCAGGTGACATTGTAAACAAGAAGCGGGCAGCATTATCTCCTGCAAATATAAACAAACTTGTTTGTCGGAGTGATTGGCTGAACAAGAAGTAGGACTGAGTGGACTTGTAGGCTCTAAAGTTTTACATTGTTTTATTTTTGGATGCAGTTATTTTTTTGTACCTCATTCTACATTTGTAAGTTAAATTTAATGATAAAAAGATTGCACTACAGTACTTGTATTAGGTGAATTGAAAAATACTATTTCTTTTGTTTTTTATAGCACAAATATTTATAATAAAAAATAAATATAAAGTGAGCACTGTACACTTTGTATTCTGTGCTGTAATTGAAATCAATATATTTGAAAATGTAGAAAACATTTAAATAAATGATATTCTATTACTGTTTAACAGTGTGATTAATCACACGATTAATCACAATTAATGTTTTTAATTGCTTGACAGCCCTAATAAAAAAATGTAACAAGTAAACAAATCAACCAACACAAAACCAAAAATCACTTGAAACAGAGTTTTGGGGGTTTGTTTTGTTTTTTTACCCTCAAAAGTGAGAACTGACAACGACTCCATGAGATCCACTGGGGACTTTGCTACTGCTATTGATTTTATGTGGAAGGTGCTCAGATACTCGAAGATGGGTAGGAGTATAAAAGATTAAAATAGGCAGGCATATATCCTGACCACCGCTATTCAAAATACTTGGGGCTGCAGCAGAATTGCTGTCCTGCACAGTTTAGGAGCCTGAATATCACTAGAATCCATTTTTTTTAGTCTAAAAGCCCCATCCCAGGACACTGACAGAATTCAGATATAACTGAAGGGGGAGAGTGGTACTGAAATCACCTTCAAGGCTGCCTACCACTGAGCTGCATTTTTGCTGGAAATCCTTGTAACTTTTGTTTTTAAGCTACTGTTTAACTATACCAGTGATACAAGAACACTGGAAATGTCAGTATTCAAAATACTTTGCAGTTTGGCTCCCAATGAGATATCTTATTTCAGCAATTTTGTTTTTGGTTTCAAGACACTCTTAAGTTTCACAGATACTGTCGTACAACATTTTAACAAAAACCACAATCAAATTAGGTTAGTCGTGGGTATATTTAACAAAAGTTCTTGTATTTCTTGTCAGACAAACAGACTCCTTTGCTCATGAATCTGTGTCCTACAGTCCATGCTTAATTTAATTTGCTGCCTGATTTCTTTTTATGATGCACAAAATGATATTATTTACCATTAATGCTTTAAACAATGCCAGAAATATGCTGCAATGTGGGCAATACAGGAAAGAGGAGATGGCATTCTGAAAATGAGTTAGCTGACTTAATTTTTGTCTTGTTTGGATGCTAACGGAACCACAGCAATGAACTAACAGGGTTCAGTGTTTGCACTGGAGCCTGATAATTCCAGGTTAATAAGGGGTTGTGGAATAAGGGTTCCGTTAATCATCCAGTGAAAGGGAGGGTCTCCATTCAGAAGGGGACTTGATTAGCTCTTGACATTCGCAAGGTCCATTCATTGTCCTCAATTCACTGTGTCACATGGGGTACATTCACCGCTAGTGGTGCCCCCTGCAGGCCATCCTGGGAATTAGCTCCACCAGGCTTGCACTCTCCCTCTAGTGGTGTCTTCCCCTGTCCTGCCTCACTCTGCAGCCCGACTCACTCTCAGATCTGCAGTCTCCTCTTCGTGGCTTGGCCTTCCAGCTAGGTCACTAAGGTCCTCCCCTTCCAGGAAATTCAAAGTCCTTCCAGACCCACTGGCTGGCGTCTCTAACAGCCAGTGTCACTTCCCAGTGGCTGGTAGGGGAACTCAGACCTGCCCTCTACACTGAGTTCCAGCCCAGGGACACTGTCACAAGCAGCCAATGTCTCTGCACGGTCTGGCCCCTTGCTGCTGTTTCCTTGGGCTTCTTCCTACTCATCTAGCTTCTCCCCTTTCTGGGCTTGTGAGATTCCCAACTCCCTTCACTTAGGGGGTAACTGCAGCCTGCCTTCCTGCAGCCCCTTTTGTTGGTCACTGCTCCTGGGTTTTATACTCAGTCCACCTGTTCCTACCCAGCTGATCTCACTTCTAATTAGCAGCATGCTCTCTGGCTCCTCCTCCAAGTGTACCGGGTGGAGTTAATTGGCCTGCCTGGCCACCTTAATCCCTTTTAACTCTGTGTGGGGCGGACACCCCATCACACAGTGTTTGGTTCAAACAAATCCAGATCACTGTGCACTACAACAAGGCCTGCTGGGAGGAGGGAAACAGGATATAAAAAACAGGTCCTGTTTCTCAAGTGTGGAGAGGGCAGGGAGTCTCACCCTGAAGGGGACTACCCAGGGGTGAAAGTAACTTAAAGGACTTACCGGTACACCGGAGTCCTGAGCAGGGGGCAGGGCCTCAACCGGAAGAGGTGGAACCTTTAAAATCCTTAAATCAAGATTTAAAGGGCCCGGGGCTCCGGCTGCTGTTAGCGCAGCGGAGCCCCAGGCCCTTTAAATCGCTGATGGATCCCCAGGGGCTCCCGGCTGCCGCCGCTACCCCAGGCTCAGGACTCTGGAGGAGATTTAAAGGGCCCGGGGCTCTGCTGCGGTAGCAGCAGCCAGGAGCCCCTGGCCCTTTAAATCACCACCGGAGCCCTGCTGCTGCTACCCCAGGCCTCCAGCACTGGGGCTCTAGTGGCAATTTAAAGGGCCTGGGGCTCCGGCCACTGCTGGGAGCCCCAGGCCCTTTAAATTGCCGGCCTGGGGAAGCTGGTCTGGTCCAGCCAGGGTAAAGACTGCCTGGCGCCCCTCCACTAGGGATGAACCCCTGCAACACAGTTCAAGGACTGAGGAACCCCCAGGATAAGGGGAATTGGTCACCCTTGTCCTCACGAGTGGGCTGTGGAGGCCTAAGAGACAGTGCATAGAGGTTGGTGAATTAAGCCTGAAGAGAAGGTGTGTATGGGAGCAATTTCCAGATATATGCTGTGTGTTGAGACTTTATTAAACCAGAGCCCCGGGGGGCAGACTTGGTTTTAGAACTTTAGTTGTTTGTGTGTGATTACAGCAGGCCCAGGAAGGAAAGAGAGTCATGGCTACACCTGAGTGCTTGAAGGGGAAGTAGCCTCCTCACACTAGGCTGTCATATGTTGTTATTAAAAGATAACCTTGAAAAAAAAGAACAGAGTGTAACCATTTTAGAATGGTCTTCCTGAGTCCGCACAAAGCCTGAAAGAATAGCACTAAGAGATGTGAAGTGCCCTGTTCCTGTCAATGTGCTGTTAACTTTGAAACCTAAGGGTAGCAGTATAAATGTCAACATTAACTATTTCTCTGTTGATCATGTTAGGAGGAACATCCAGTGAATGGTTGAAATGTTCAAAGCCAATCAGGGGCTTTAGCCTTGCCCATCCCCTTGAAACCAGTCCCAAATGATATACCTATCCCATAGAACTGGAAGGGACCCTGAAAGGTCATCAAGTCCAGCCCCCTGCCTTCACTAGCAGGACCAAGTACTGATTTTTCCCCAGATTCCTAAGTGGCCCCCTCAAGGATTGAACTCACAACCCTGGGTTTAGCAGGCCAATGCTTAAACCACTGAGCTAACCCCCTAACTGCATGATGAAAGTCTCAGCTGTTCCTTGCCTAACTGCCAAAACTTCCATTTTCCCCCTAATAACGTCTGTGATGAAGATATAATGAGTCACAAAAACATGGGACATATTAAAATGTGGGAGAGCACTAAATGAATGGAATTTAATAGTGTACTGAGTGCATCATTCATTTTCATATTTAAGCATCTCAATTTTTAAAAAAATTAAATGAAACTGCCATAGAATTTGCATTAGGCTGCACCGGAGCTCTGCAGAAAAGCCACTGGTATAATTTTGGATCAGCCATCTACGTGGCACAAATTATGCCCACATATAATTGAAGTAAAAAAATGCACTTGAACAATTATTTGCAGGTGCAAAAAAGGAGCTCGGTTTGAAGCGCCAATAAAAATCAGGATCCAGATTTTCTCTTCATGAGTGGCTGGATCCCACTCTGCCTTCCACACTGCACAATCCTGTTGTGAGTCAGTTGTGTTTCACGGGGTGCAAGTCAATGCAGAGTTTGGCTGTCTGTCTATCTATACCATTAAATCTGAACTGTAAGACACTGACTACACTGAAACTCATGCATGAATAGACTTGAAAGGATTTTTATCAGTAAATATTGGTGCATGTCAATTTCACTGTATACACACACACAAACTGATGAAAAAATATTTCCATTAACAATGATAGAAATGTACAGAGAGGCAAAGTAAGCAAAACGCTGCTTGAGAACTTACTAGTATTTCATCTAAGGTTATTTACTTTGTATATTTTGACATATGATGTTGGCCCTCACATAATTTCACACAACTGTGGATTTAAGTTGATAAAAACTAAAAAAAAAATGTTTAAAATAAATATCAATATTATCTGTCAAAATTATAAGAAAAATAAAAATTGAATTTTGCCAAGCCTAAGCATGAAGCACTTCTCTTCCCCCCACTAATGTTTATTCTGGCACATTGTGTTACAGCTGCATAACAGGTTTAGTCCCTCATGTCTTCCTGCAGTGTTTGCTCCCAGCAGAGTTTGCCAGAACAGAGCCCTAATTGATACAAGACCTTGGCTGGAGCAGTTAAAGACCTTGTCACAGAGCAGAGGCCAATGGCTGCTAGGTCTGCACATGTTGTCGGAGTGTAAAAGGACACTCTGGAATGAAATGAGAAGAGGGTGGGGGAAAAGAAGCAGTTTGGTGGTGGTTGGGGAATTGAGGGGGGGCATCATTTCCAGGCAGGAAGGGGGACGAGGAAGGCAAGCAGAGAGAATAAAACGTGTGGGAGCAGCATGCTGATTAATATACCCATTGTCATGATCTCTGCTATTGAAGGGATAGGAGACCACAAGCAGTTCCTTCAGCTGATCCTTTATACATACAGTAAATGTATGGCATTTTACTGTCTATATTTTATACTGTTTCTGTTGTGTTAATTCAAAATTTCCAGTCCTTTCACTCATTAAATTGTTAACCTGTCAAAGGCCAACACTTATCTGGCTTGCAAAAGAGCCAATATTCTAGTCAGCAGGACTACCTATGTGTGAGGAAGGCATGCAGGATCTGGCCCAAAGTGTCTGGACCAAATTCAAAGGTGAGTCTGAGGGCAGGTCTACACTACCGCTTAAGTTGACCTAACTTACGTTGCTCAGAGGTGTAAAAAAGAGACACCACCCTGAGCGATGCTAGTTACAGCGACCTAAGCACTGTCCACACCGGTGCTATATCGGCAGGAGATGCTTTCCTGCTGACATAGCTTCCGCCTCTCATGTTGGTGGAGTAATTATGCCGACTGGCGAGTGCTCTCCCATTGGCATAGAGCATTTTCGCTAGACGCACTACAGACACACAACCGCATCAGTGCAGCTGCTGTGCAACTGCTTCTAGTGTACACCTGCCCTAAGATAGTGTCATTTATACTGTCTTCCCTTAACATTGACTACAGCCTCTGGGTGAAATTCACCCCCGTGTACAGGACAAGCACAAGGGCCTATATACCATTCAATCCCCCTGAAGCCTTGAGGCTCTCAATTCACAATGTGTTGGTTAGATACACAGCTCCTCCAATCACAGGTCAGAAACCATACCACACAACTTCTGTATCCAACCAACATAGTGCAGCTTGAGAACTGCAAATAATCCCCCTGAAATGTGATGAATGATTTATGGACCAAGAATTATTCTTAGAAGAAATTCAAATAATGAATAAATGTGTACATTTTGCAAACAGGAAAAAAGCAAAATTCACAGATTAAATTAATAATTTCAAGTTCTTTACTCGGCTCTGTCTGTAGTGTATTTCCTATTCTTCTTTTAGTTGATTTCTTGGTTCGTTGTCATTTCTTCAGTGTTTCTTGATATTAGGCACAGCTTTGCCAGAATCCTGTGAAACTCAGTGGCTAGCCCTAGCCCTAACAAACAGGTCAGCTTGCAACTTCATTTTAAAACACTTTTTGAGAAAAGCATTTCTTTGTTTTACTACAACTAACCTCGCCTTTCTTCCTCTCCCTCCAATCCCAGTTTGCTAACAAGCGGAGCCTATTTCTGATAGCAAAGGAGGTAACCATGAAGCCCTTTTGGTAACCCTCCAGATCTGCTGGGAATGCTGCTGCAGATGTATGGAATACTTCCGGCTCCACCCTTTCCTTCTCTCTGCCCCTCTCTTTTCCTCCACTTCAGCACATTCCCATGATCCCAGGGACCCAAGTGAATTCTCAAACCTAAGTGCTGTATCCTGTTTCCTGCAGTAGAACCACATCAGTGGACTTATATTTTCAGTTCTATTTTAGGTGCAGGTTTATGATGCTTTAGTCATGGGACATATGAATGTGCATGCTATGCCCTCAGAACCTCTGCCATGTCGTTGTAAAATTCTGTTAAGGAAATTAGCTGGGAATAAGTATTGCATCATACATGGAATATACCAAAAAATGTAAAGAAGAAAATATAGGGGGGAAATAGGATGAGGCAGAGAAACTGCCTGCCAGCACGGAAGGGGTTAAAGAGACCCTTTGGGCCCAGCTACCCCTCCCCGTGATACCTGCAGCTAATGCCAGGCCTGGAGGGGAGAGAAAAGAAGGGAACCTGGCTCAGTTTGGGGCTGACTGGCGAAGAGGCAGAAGCTAGCTGCTTCCCTACCTGGGGGAAGAAGCACTAGCCTGCCAGCCAAGGTAGCCACCAGGAGACAAGCACTGTCTCCCTGGCCAAAGGAGAGTGTGTGGAAGAGGCCTAGGAGCACCTGACCTTAGAGAAACCTGGGTGACCAAAGCACGGAGACCTTGGGGGAGGGAGGGGGTTGTGACCCCGCCAAACCTATGACTGCCTCACCCAGAGGAAACGGGCCTCAACAGGATGCTGTCCAAGGTACACGAGGGAGTGCTGCTGGAGACAAGCCGCCACAGTGACTTGGACTATAGGGGCCATGCCCCAAACTGAAGGGACAGTGGTAAGAAGTAGCCCAGGGCAGTGGATGTAGACTCCCCGCTGGGAGGCCCCATACTCAGGGATTGACTTACACAGAACCCTAGACTGGGGCCTCAATTCCCCCCCTCCCCCACGCCTTAAAGGCTGAGGCACCTTGACCAAGCAGGGGGCTAGAAATCAAGTGCTCCAACCACTAGGCCACCAGGCCCTCCAAGCTCCCTGTTAGACTGACTGATGTTCTGAAGTTGTGAATCACTTATAGGTCAGGTGCACCAGAATTTAATCTAGAGTAGCTCGAATAGCTCAGGATCGTTTTAATTGGGTTATGTATTTAGTCTGAATGATCACAAGATGACTCTGAGCAGTGATTAAATAATGGGATTAACACTGGAGATGGGTTGAAACCAGAGCCATTTCTCAAAACTCCCTACAATCCAGGAAAGTAGACAAAATGAGAACTGCAGCTGCACCATCCTCAGTTTGGGTAGCGTGGAACAAAAACCCACCTGATAAGGTTTTTGCAAAACCCAAACACACACACTCATCCAGCTCCCTGTTTTGTGCACTCATGCAGCACGGGGTCAGGATTTGGGTTTGCCTGTCTGTACGTCTCCTTTCTGGCACTTTCTCCCAGTTCTCTTCTCAATGTTCTGTCTTACCAAACAGACACACACATTTACTGCCCTTTGCCAGCGTCCCAGAGGATTTCCAGGGCAAGGCTCAAGCATATCCACCAGCTGGGCCTCTTCAGCATTCAGGGGGACCCTCCCATTCAATGCAAAGCATACTGTTAGCATACAGCCTAGTTCCCTTCCCAGACGGAGCTTTCTAACGACAACTGAAAACAATCTACATCATCGGCCTTGCCGTCGCTGCTCAGGGCTGTCCCAGCGTATTTTCAGGATCCAGTCCACTTTTGTCCCCACCTGTAATAGCTCTCACCAAGATTTGCTCACACCACTCCTCCCAGGCATCTCTGGCTTGCCTGCAACTTTGCCTCATGCTTTGCCAGTGCATGAGGGTCCATGGCCGCTGGCAACCTCCTTCCCCATATATGAATTGATAGGCTGAGCCAAAGCACAATTTATAGAGTGAGGGAGGAGGTCAAAGTGGGGATTCACTACCTGCTTTCTGGCAGGCCACAGACAGGGCTACAGCTGGGGAGCTGAGGATGTCATATTGACTGGTGAATCAGGCATGTGTGAGATGTGGGGGATTCCTAGAAGAGCAGGACCCCACATGACAGCATGGCTCACCCACTGTAAACCTTAGGCTGCGCACCTGCCTTCTTGTTGTCACAGTCAGTGACATGAAATCAGTGTTCAATGTGCAAAGTCTTTGCCAAAATTGCTCCATCTACTTTATTGCTAACACAACATATGACTTTGCTTGGCATGCCACGGGTCAGGTCGATGACATCAATGGAAGTAAGCAATGTGTTTTGACTAGATATTATCAAACTTACTTCCCCACCATCACCAAAATCCCCACCTGCAACTGATATACGTTTGTTTTCCATAGTCTCCCTTGCACTTAGGAATATGGAGGGAAACCCTAGAGTTATCTGTTCAGAATTTAAGAAAGGAAATATCCCCTCCTTGGCCCAAACACCAGGAATACAGATGATGGTGTAGTCACTGGAGCTGTCCCGTGAGTAGAGTTGCCAGTTTTGGTTGGACGTATTCCTGGAGGTTTTCTCACATGACATTTAATTAAAGATTAATCTTTAATTCCTGGAGACTCCAGGATAATCCTGGAGGGCTGCCAACCCTACTCATGAGTGACAGAATCAGAAGAGCTGGTGTAAAATGGCTTTTTCAACCAAACGGAAATTTTTGTATAAAATGTCCATTTTCGTTGAGAGATATTGTCGATAAAAGAAAAAAACAGAAATGTTTGGTTTTAAACTGGAAAAAAAAAATCAGATTTTCGGGTTTTCATTCACACTTTTTTGACAGGAAAAAATACCATGTCCCAACCAGCTCTAATAGTAAGACTAGAATTTGGCTTGAGAGTAAATGAAAGGAGAATTGTATTCCTCTGTAAAGAAGAGCAGTACAGTTTATAAGTGATACCGACAGAAAATCATCCCATGACCTCACGTATCCAGCCACTTCACCCCTGTTGTTTTCACATGGAAGTCAAGGGGAGTATTATCTTAGCAGGTAAGCGTTCCCTTCTTCTGCTAGTTGTGGAGGGGACCAAAGATATGGAAATGCATTAGGAAGACTCTATTATTCTGCAAAACTGAGGTGCTAAATATTTCAACCATAACATTGTATTCGTGCTAGTATAATGTTTTGGTGTTTTATAACTATGTTGTATTTCCATAGGACACTCCAGGAATGAATTATTTCACTGCTATCCCTCCAGGAAAAGCGAGCAGGAAGCTTTTTGTTTCCTTTTTCTCTCTGTGATTACAGGGATTTATTTATTACAATTGAGAGGCAGAGCTCCCTGGTGAGAGTAGGAATGAGGGCCCCCGGGGCTCAATTTCTAGCTCTGCAACTGACTCAACATAATAAAACAATACAAATGCAAAGCATACTGAATATATATGGTGGGCCTAGTGGTGGTGTATGTAACCTAGGAAAAGACTGAGGGGTTATATCCACAAATAATACACATACAATACAGTACCTTACTTTTCAGTCTACCTCTGTACTTGTTGTTAGCACAATAAAGATGAGCTGATTTAAAAGATGATATAAATGTGAAGTAACTCCAGTGAGACCATCTGGCTTTACATCCAACATTGTAAAGGCCCAGAATGTAGCTAGATGGGAGCTGCACCCACGTCAATGAGGACAGAGCATTTTATTGAAGCTATTTGTTTCTGTAATTGCTCACAGCCAGGGCTGGCCTGATTCACCATTCATTAGCATTTGTCATTCCTTGAGATATCTGTATGAATAAGGTCCAGTTTCCAGGTGAAATGAATATCATGGTGCTTTCTTTTAGACTGAGAAAGTATTATAAATCTAAAACACAGGGGAGAGTAAACCTTGCTTTGAGTAGTCACATTAAGCTTTAGAGTCTCTATAAATATTCAGGATAATCTTATATGGCAGTGAAGAATACGGGCTTGATCCAAAGCCCATTGAAGTCAATGGAAAGGCTCCAGTTAACTTGGATGGGCTTTGTATTAGGCTTATGGTCTAGCTCCTTCATCATTGAAGTCAATGCAAGGTTTCTCTTCCATGGCTGTAGGATCAAGAGTTCCATGAGGAAATTTGTACTAAGTATTAGTATTGATTTATAAAAGCTCATTTCCTATCAGTAGTGGCAGATCATCTCCTCCTGTGGGAAAACCCGTAGAAGGAGATTATGACAGAGGAAATCTCCAGGAGGATTTCCTTTTGGAGATCCTGACCTCCCACAGTATCTAATTGGGAGGAAATGCGGGGCAGGCACGGGTATGCACAGGAATAAAAAATTGGCCTCTTTTGGAAGGGCACTTTCTCTGGCCCCCACAGCCGGAGGAGCTGTCTTCCCCACCGCCCTGTGGCTGGAGGAGCTGCCTTTCCCCGCCGTGGCCCTAGGGCCAGTGGAGCTGTCTCTCCGTCTGTCGGCCAGTGGTTCCAGGGTCAATGGAGCTCACTCTCCCCCCGGCAGCTGGAGGAGCTGGATCTCCTCTTACGGCCCCAGGGCCGGAGGAGCTGTCATCTCCGGTCAGAGGAGCTCACTCTCATGGCCCCGGCCACAGAGAAGCTCTGTGCTCCTGCTGATTTTTTTGGGGGGGGGGAGCTGTGGCCCTGCTTGTCCCCCCCTTGTGCATGCCCTTGGGGGCAGGGTTTTCTTCTTTGCAGAATAGGCTGTGGGGCAGAACCTGAAGGATCCATGGAGACCACAGCCATTTGGGCACAGCGGGTCCTACACTATGTCTTTGCCCCCAATACACTGCTCCACTCCCTAGTGGGGTGGCTCCATAACAACCATGCTACCAGAGTGTCTCTGGCCACAGCTTCCCCTAAGTGATCTGTGAGAAAGAAAATACTGCCTTAGGCTGCATTTATTTTTTCTCAGAATCTATGCAGGGTAGGTGGAATTTGGAAGGATGTTCCCTCTAAATCTCAGCCCTCCGATTCCTGTCCTCAGCCTGTCCCATCTCTGTCCCCTTCCTCAGTGCCAATCCTGGACCGACTGAATACCCTACACAAAGGATGATGTCGTGGAAGCAACTGAGCCTCTACTTCCCTGGGAGATGAAAGAGTCCACTCCATGTGTGTATCTAGGGAAGGGAGGTATACTTCGATGGAAGACTTTCAATGAAAACAAATATGTATTTAGGATTGTAATTTATGGTTGGAGTAACTTTTATCAATCATACATTGCATTACACTCCTGTGGAACCCTGGTTTGGAAGAGTTAAGTCATGATCTTCATTATTTTGATTGCCAGAAGCAATTATCTCTAGTGTAGGATGCAAAAACCAAAAAACACATCACCCACCCACACGCACACACAACCAGGCAAACCCAAAAGCCCTCTCTACATTCTACAATTCTAACTGTACAGATAAAAAAGTTTAATCGTGCATAAGAAATACACCATGTACTAGTGCCGAAATATACATGATTGATTTGCAATAAAAGACAGCATAAAACTCCACACAGTCATAATTTTAAGGCTGTCTGAAAAAAGAGTGGACTATAGCCCACGAAAGCTTATGCTCAAATAAATTTGTTAGTCTCTAAGGTGCCACAAGTACTCCTGTTCTTTTTGCTGATACAGACTAACACGGCTGCTACTCTGAAACCTGAAAAAAGAGGTGAGTCTTAATAAAAGCTACAATGCAAATGAAGAATCAGGGAAGTTTTATAGTGCTGACTCTGCTAATGAATGTAGAAGGCAACAGAAATGAAAATGTTCCATCATATTGTTAGATTTTTTCAGGGAGTTATAAACTGGACCAATGGATTCTCCTCAACATTGATACAGTTTGATCTCTTCTTGGATCGGAACGTTCCCTATACATGCAACGCCTGGGGTGCTATAATGTCAAAGAAGCTCTTTCTCTTTCCAGTTCCCTTCTGACATTCATTTGTCTCATAAATTAAATGCATTACTTGTAATTTGGACTGAATGTCAGGCATCTCCCAAGGCTTTATCCTGCCTGTGGTAGAGCAAAGAAGAAACAAACTGACCTTTGGAAGAGAGCAGCCTATCTAGTATTTTTTCCCTTGGGTTGTCATTAGGGTATTGATTTGTCACACACATGATTCCTAGGAGTGGGAGTATTTGTTTGTGGGCAGCCCTATTGCTAGGCAGAAAGGCATCGTGTTTTTAATTCACTTTTGTGGTGACATAACAGTCAACATGAATGGGACTGGTGATGTGTTATTTAACTGAAAGCTGCACCTGACTGTTTGTGAAGGAGACTGGGTTGGAAGTGTTAAGCCATACTCCTGAGCATTTGTGTTTACCATACTTAGTAATTTATCTCACTTGTGCTCATTGGGGATGCCACTTCTGACTGAAATTGTAATCTTTGAAATAGCACAAACATGCAGGATTTGATCAGGTTTTATAATGAGGGGAGAACAGCCATGGGGGCAGATGCTTGTAGGCAGAGGATATATTATTTACCAGCAACCTCAGCTGTGATATGCTCAGTCAATAGTAAAGCCTCAAAAGACCTAAGGATAGCCACAATATTGCTCAGCCTGCTGATTTCTTTATAAGGAATGTCAGCTGGTTACTAAAATGGTGGGAGGAGAGATAGAAATGTGGGAAACTGGGTATGATGATGATTAATTTCAAGGGGAAACCAGGAATGCATATTTAAAAACTGTTTAAAAATTTAGAATTTCTCATAGCTTCTATTATTATGGTGGTGCCGAGATCAACTGAGATCAGGGCCCAGTTTTGCTAGGTACTGTGCAAACATACAGTATGAGACAGTCCATGCCAGAAGCATAGTTCATGGGTGAAATTCCCATGGAGTTCAGTGGGGCCAGGATTTCATCCCACATGTTCAAGTATATTTCACTGAGAACTATAAGGAAAGAAAAATGAAAACACACTGTGAAATATTTGTAAATATTATACATGAGCATACAGTGAGTGGGGTGTGTGTCTTGTAGTTAGACTATGGAAGGGGTTCTCAAACTGTGGGTCTGGACCCCAAAGTGGGTCGCGACCTCATTTTAATGGGGTGACCAGGGCTGTTGTTAGACATGCTGGGGCCTGGGGCCGAAGCCCAAGACCCACTGTGAGACATGCTGGGGCTGTGGGGCTCAGGCTTCAGCTTTAGCCCTGAGCGGCGGGGCTCAGGTTACAGGCCCCCTGCCTGGGGCTGAAGCCCTTGGGGTAGCGGGGCTCGGGTGGGTTCAGGCTTCAGTCCCCCCCTCCTGGGGTCATGTAATAGTTGTAGTTGTCAGAAAGGGGTCACGCTGCAATGAAGTTTGAGAACTGCTGACTATGGGACTGGGAGTCAGGAGTTCTGCGTTCTATTCCCAGCACTGTCACCAACTTACTGTGGGTAAACCACTTAGGGCCTAATTTCCACATGGACTGAGCTGTACAGCTCCCACTGATTTCAAGTGGAGTTGAGTGTTCAGCCCCTCAAACATCAGGCCCTTAACCTCAGTTTCCCCATCTGTAAAACGTTGTTCGGATGCTGTGATGATGGGCACACTGGAAAGTTTAGATAGAAGTTATATACCTGCTTCGTATGAGTGCTGAGGTTTAACCAAGGTTTGTAAAGTATTTTGAGAGCATTAGATGAAAGATCCTATAGAGTCCTAATCCATCAAAGCACTGAAGTGAATGTTTAACTTTAAGCATGTGAATAATCCCATTGAAGTCATGGAAGCGTAATGGTTACATTGAGGAAAGGTGGGAGGAAGGGGACTCAAACTGTTTGACAGATGTTGTTACATTTTTTAAAACCGTGTTTTTAGGAGCATTGTGGAGGGGGATGTTTGTTTATTTTCCCCTCCCTGGTCGACTGAGCTGTTGATTGTTTGTTTTAGTGGGAAATTATATGAAATTGTCAATTTTAATTGCTGTAAAGGCACCCACAGCACATAGTTAATGAAGTAACATTTTTAATAAATAAAATAACCAGGAAAACTAACACAACCCCATGCCCCCCACCCTGCCTGCATTACAGCCCAGATGTGTAACGACTAGATGTACAGATTGGAACTTCTCAGAGGCTACAGTGGAATATTAACATTTATTATTTAACATTCTATATTTTGATAGTACATAAAGGCCAATCAAGTGAAAGCCCTATTGTGCTATGCATTGTACAAACATTTAGTAAATGACAGTCTCAAATTGTAATGCATTGCAATTTACATATTACAGTTCTGGTTATAATGGGCACTCCCTTACCACGTATTACAGTTGTTCTGTTGAAGAACTTGATTTCATGATTTTATGAGTGTTCCACAGTACGATATGTGGGTATGGGGGAAAGGATAGCTCAGTGGTTTGAGCATTGGCCTGCTAAACCCAGCATTGTGAGTTCAATCCTTGAAGGGGCCAGTTAGAGAACTGGGGTAAAAATCTGTCTGGGGCTGGGTCCTGCTTTGAGCAGTGGGTTGGACTAGATGACCTCCTGAGGTCCCTTCCAACTCTGATATGCTGTACATTTATCAGATATGCATTGTGTCTATAGAGAAATCACTCATACATTCAGTACCAAACCTATATATACTCTCAGAAATAAAGACTTTCTTTATAAGAGTGTATCTCCATTTGTCATGCACAGTGTTACAATTTATGGTGCTATAACAATTTTAAATAACGCCAACAAGAGAAGGCAAACATTTAAATGATTGTGTTAACGGGCACTAACTAGATATGTACAAGTAACAAATACAAGATAAGAAGGAAGGTGCAAAAAAAAATTCACAGCATAGATGGTATACAGGACCTAATCCTATGAATAATAATACCCATCGCCTATATTGCACTCTTCAATATTAGATCTCAAAGTGCTTTACTCAAGAGGTCAGTATCATTATTCCCATTTTATCCCCCATCTAGTGGGGTCCTGCAGGTGTCTGTCCTGGGTCTAGTATTAGTTAATATTTTCATTAATGACTTGGATAATGGAGTGGAGAGTATGCTTATAAAATTTGCAAACGACACCAAGCCGGGAGGGGTTGCTAGCACTTTGGAGGACAGGATTACAGTTCAAAATGGGCTTGACAAATAGAAGAATTGGTCCAAAATCAACAAGATGAAATTCAATAAAGACAAGTGCAAAGTACTACATTTAGGAAGGAAAACTCAAACGCACAGATACAAAATGGGGAATAACTGTCTAGGCAGTGGTACTGCTGAAAAGGATCTGAGGATTATAATAGATCACAAACTGAATAAATCAACAATGTGATGCAGTTGCCAAAAAGGCTAATATTATTCTGGTGCAGTGGTCCCCAACCTTTTTTGTCTGGCGGGCGCCAAACAACCCCGAGCGCTGCCGGCGGGCGCCAAAAACAAAACAAAAAACAAAACCCCCGAGCGCTGCCGGCGGAGCAACAAAAACAAACAAACAAAAAAAAACCCCGAGCGTTGCCGGCGGGCGCCAAGCGCTGCCGGTGGAGAAAAAAAAAAAAAAAAAGCCCCGAGCACTGCCGGCGGAGAGAGAAAAAAAACCAACCAAACAAAAAAAAAACAACCGAGGGCTACGTGGGCGCACTTAGACCCCCCGGCGGGTGCAATGGCGCCCGCGGGCACCGCGTTGGGGACCCCTGTTCTGGTGTATTAAGAGGAGTGTTATATTTAAGACACAAGAGGTAATTGTCTCACTCTGCTTTGCACTTGTGAGGCCTCATATGGAGTGCTGTGTCCAGCTTTGCGGGCTACATTCAAAAAAGATGTGGACAAATTGTAGAGAGTCCAGAACAGGGCATCAAAAATGATAAAAATTTTTTAGAAAACTTGACTATGAGGAAAGGCAAAAAGTCTGGGCATGTTTAAGTCTCAAGAAAAGAAGACTCAGGGGGGACTTCATAACAGTCTTCAAATATGCTAAGGGCTGTTATAAAGATGATGATGATCAATTGTTCTCCACGTCCACTGAAAGTAATTTGCTTAATCTGCACCAAGAGAGATTGAGGTTAGATATGAGGAAAAACTAACTATAAGGATAGTTATGAACTGGACTGGGCTTTCAAGGGAGGTTGTGCAATTATTGGAGGTTTTTAATAACAGGTTAGACAAACAGGGATGATCTAGATATAGTTGGTCCTACCTCTGCTTGGGGGGATGACTAATAGACCTCTCGAGGTCCCTTCCAGTCCTACATTTCTATGATTCTGTGATTTTACAGATGGGGAAACTGAAGCACAGAAAGTGACTTGCCGAACATCACCCAGCAGGCTAATAGCAGTGCCAGGAACAGACCCTACATCTTCTAAGTCCCAGTTGAAGGAGTACCAACCGAGTAGCTGTTAAGGTTCTCAGCATAATAGAGCCCAACATGTAGGTAGTAGTCAGAATGATTTCTAAAACAGTTATCAAATAAAATTCTGCTGTCAGAAGGGTAAATAGAATCCCCCTTTGTCCTGCAGCCTGTGGAACAAACATATTTTGTATCTAGCTGTGTAGCATTAATCACAATATGGATTATTTGAGCTGTAGGTCAACCACAGGGTCCAACTATTAACATATGAGATGTAGCTATTATCCCTCCTACATAAAGATACAGTATAATAGATAATTAAGCTTCTGAATGACTGCATGTGCAGTACTTTGGTTTTTCCAGTTCTCTTTGTGATTTGATCCAGAATCATTTCCTTTGACTGAATGCTTAGAAAAAGAGGAAACCAAGGTGGCATCCTGATCTTAATTTCAAATACACAGGAAAACTCTGAGGAAATCCCTTTTATGCCCCAGGCTTTATGTAAAGAAAAAAGTGAAAACTAAAATGCCATGTTGTTCATATCCTGTATATATGTGTATAGCAGATGTTTGTTCAGACACATAACTGATGTCTCTGCTAAGTTGTAGCACAGAAAAATGACCATAGAAACCTAGTCATATTGTTTTAGTTTATTAAAAGTCTAGACAACCATTTTAAAAATAAACAAATTCGAATACAGAGGACTAGATTCTCATCTGATGTAAATCAGTGTTGCTCCTTTGAACTCAATGGAATGACACTGGTTGACGCCAGCAGAGTCTGTTGCAAAAACACAGGGCAGATAAAATACAGTATGATTATTTAATATCTTATTACAATAGCATCTAGAGACCCCAACTGAAACCAGGGCCCCATTGTTCTGGGCACTATGCAGACATCCAGTACGAGACAGTCCCTGCTCCAAAGAGCTTACAGTCTAAATAATGTAATTTTTTTATTGTTTCTTTTTAACAAAATATAAACACAAACAAGTAAGAAAAATCAAGATATTTAATAGAAACCATTTGATTTATAAGGTAACAAGCATCCCAAGTGATCATGTCACATGATGTTTATAAAATGAAATGACTGTGTACTTTTGGCCATAAATGTTAATAAAAAAGAAGGCATATCTTGTTAAATATTTCCAGTGTATCTTTCAGTCTGAGAGATGCTCTGAAGTGCAGCCCGCTCATTCATGGCTGGGATTCCAATAAACTATTTTTGGTAAAAAATGATATCTTACGTTTGTATAGTGCCTTTTATCCAGAAGGATCCCTAAGAATCTTGCTAGTGCTGTCTAGAGTTCACTACACCCATTACTTCAAGAGGCAGTGTAATTTAGTGGAAAAAGCACTGGATTAGGAGTAAGGACAGTAGGGTTCTGTTCCTGACAGCTGCTGATATGCAACCTTGGGCAAGTCATTTCACCTCCCTGCGCCTCTCCCGCCCTTTGTCTGTCTTGTCTATATAGACAGTGAGAGCTTCAGGGAAGGAACTCTCTCTCACTATGTGTTTGTGCAGTGCCTAGCACAATGCAGACCCAATCTTGGGCCTCTAAGTGCTACTGAAATACTAATAATTATATACAAAAATTATGTGAAAAGGATATTAAGGTTGCAAGTCAAGCGCTCAAAAGTTAGGAAATGCCACAGTTAGGGTTGCTTGTGCAGCCTTAATTTATTACCCTTGTGCATATGCATTACAAGACTGTTTAATTACATGATCACATACTATTTTTCCACAGATATCTGCTTCATTCAGTGCTCCTCATTCAGTGTGTGGTCCCATGCCATGTTTACTGCATACTATCCAAACCCTGCACTCAGTACGGAATTGTTAATTTCCTCCTAGACATTTCTATGGTGCTCTCTCTGTAGTGTATGAGTGCTCCAGAAACATTAACAAATTTATCTTCACAATGCATCGGTAGTGGTATTATCAGCCCCCTTTTACAGATGGGGAGCTGAGGAATTGAATGACTGAGGCTAAAATTGTCAAAATTGTCCACTCATTTTGGGTACCCAACCTGAGATCCCTGTGGGCTGATTTTTCAGAGGACATAGTATTTTATAGTACTTTGTTCACAGTACAGCTCCAATTGACTTCAGTTGTAGTTGTGAGCATTCAGCACATCTGCAAATCTGATCTTTGGTGTCCTAAGTTCAGGGCACCCCGAAAATAAAGAACACGCAATTCATGGCCACCCACAAAAAATGTTTTCAGTGACTTGCCCAGTATCACAGCCTTTTCTCCGAGTGAAGACATGGCCTCACAGAAAGTGCCAAGCAATCCTTAATAACCACAAGTGGTCAGGGCTGCAGCTTTACATCTTACCCTTGAAAAAACAATACTTCCAACCACACACGAATGCCCATAACCATGCTGGGGCATTGGGTTCACTGTGTTGGGACACTGACTCAGTGAAAAGAGTGCCTTGCCTCCTTCTGAACCCCTGGAACCTTTTATTCAACAAATTGTTGGTTTTTTTCTTGAAGGTCTCCCATATTCAAGTACTGTATTGCTTATTGCCCAACCCTGCTTAGCTCATGAGGTGCGAGCCTGAGGTGGCATGGCTGAATGCCATAAAGGAGATGTCCATCATTTGTATGATTCAAGATTCTGCTGTCATTGCAACCATCCTTCACTGCAATCCAAGTCATTTGCTAAAGAAAAGTTTCCTAGTAATAAATATACAGAGTGACAGGGTGAATCCAAATATGTAAAACATGTATTCCAATTAACACTTCATCCAAGAAGGCTCATTTATGATTTGTGCATTCTCAAAGTATCCGTACCATTGTTCCAAATTGTCTTTCACTTCTCCAGCATGTATTACTTGTACTGAAACAGATTTCCATCTTATCTTCTGCAGTTTCAGATACACTAAAATTATCAGTTACACCCTCATGCTACAGTTGGATCCACACGGATGTATGTCTGTCGGCAGGGATCCAATGGCAGAATTGGGGCCTCAATTTACATTTAGTGATTGGCAGAAATATAAATGGGGGATGGGATGGAGTTGTTATGTTTTTGGATAAAGAAAAGAGAAGAAATAAATGGGTAGGGGAAGGGAAATTAAAACAAAAATACAGTTTTGAGATTACCCTCTGACAAAGAAAGGAATGAGTCATTTTCTTGGGCGAATAAGGTCACCCAAAGGATTTAATGCCTTAACATCTTTAGAAAATATCTACAATTAAAGCAAGCCCTGTTTTTCCCCTGTTTTAAGGTTCAATGCACTACAATTTGATTTGTTTGCTCTTTTAAGAGAGAAACAACCACAACATTAAGGAAGGAGCCCTAAATCAGCTCTTACCCGGTGTGTAAAACTGGAAAGCCTGGGAATTATACAATTGATATGAAATCCTTTCATCTATAGCCTCCTCTTTTCCCACTCTCCCGCCTTACCCTTTTTGTTATGTATTATTTGTATTATGGTATTGCCTCGAGTAGTGGTCCCCAAACTTTTTACCTCATGCCCCCACTTATCCCTGTCCATGCCCTCCCCTCCCCGAGCCGGGGCCAGGAGTGGGGCTGCAGCTCCTGGAGGTGTGGTGATGGGAGGAAACGCGGACAGGGGCAAGGGATATGGGAGCCAGGGCCAGTAGCGGAGCTGGGTGGTGCTTCCTCCCTGCCCCCCCAGGGGGGCTGGCCCGGGCCCCAGCTGTGCCCCCCCAAACATTCCTCCGCGCCTCCCTAGGAAGGCACGCCCCACAGTTTGGGGACCTAGAGACTTGGGCCCTATTGTGCTAGGGCACCATACAAATACATATTAAGAGACAGCCCCTGCCCTGTCTAAATAGACAAGATAGACAAAGGATGGGAGGGAAAAAAAATTAATCCCCATTTTACAGCTGGAGAAACTGAAGCACAAAGAGATGAAGGGTATGTCTACATTGTCATGGCAGAGCTACAGTGCTTCAGCAGTATTGCCGTAGCACTGTACTGGAGATGCTTCTTACATTGACGGAAGGGGTTTTTCCTTCCCTGTAGTTAATTTGCCTCGCCGTAGGGTGGGTGGGAGGTAGGTCGGCGGAAGAATTCTTCCATCTAGCTGCATCTACAGTGGGGGATAGGTAGGTCGACCTAACCATGTTGCACAGGGTGTGACATTTTTCTAGGTCGATCTAATTTTGAGGTGTAGCCCGGGCCTAAGTGATTTGCCCAAGGTCACCAGAGGGTCTGTGGCAGCGCCATGACGTGATCCCTTATCTCGTGAGTCCCAGTGCAAGACTTTAACCATGCAAAACAAGCCCTCTTCTGGCCTAACCCCAACACAATGCATCGCCTCCTCTCTGAGCCACAGGGGCAGCCCCAGTCAGTCACACAGGGGCACTGTGGTGTGGGACAGATGGGCACACAGGTTTTTTCTCTTAGGGGGCATTGTGTGTTGGGCACAGGCTCCTAGTCATAACTCCCTCCCTCCCTAACACAACCCTCTCTCACCCCCACTAGCCCCCTTCTTGGGAAACTCACAGCAGCGAGTGAACCCACCCCTCTCTGCAGACCCCTTCCCCTCCTCCCAGGGACCGTGACAACAAAGGAGGCCCTGGCTGGCTGACTGGCTAGGTGCAGAGCCACAGCACAGCCCGCTGGGCGGGGAGCCGAGGGGGAGGAGCTGTGACTCAGCAGCCAGCCCCCGCCCCGTGCAAGCAGGAGTCAGGACTTGCCTGTGTGTGCGGGCAGCGCTGCAGCAGCACGAGCCGGAGGGGCTGCGCGAGCGCGTGTGGCAGGAGCAGCAGACACCGCCGCGCGTGGAAGCCCCTCTCCCGGGGCGCAGGGCGGAGCGCGGCAGCGGCTGGGGAGGAAGGTTCCTTTGTGGCAGCTCAGGGGCAGAGCCGCCCAGAGGGGCGAGGTAGGTGTTGGTGTTTGTGTCTGGGTCTCGCGCTCTCCTTTGCATTGCACACAAAGGCGCTCTGCTGGGGGCTGCTTGGTTGGTTGGGGTGGATGCATTTGCTGGGGGGATTGGGGGGGAAATAAAACGCAGGGTTTTTAGGTTTTTGTTTTCTAAAGAGAGGCTCAGGGCCTGGGGAGAGGGAACCCCCCCCCCCTTCCCAAATTGTTCTAACTTAATGAATAGCAAAGACAGATATTTAAACCGTCCCCCCCCCCCCTTCGCCGCCTTGTGCTGGAAATCTGCTCGTGTGAGTCAGGGAAGCGGCAGCTCCAGGGCTTTCATTGAGGAAAAGTTCCCTCTGGCAGCCCCATGTGGGGTGCAGATGCCGTAGGGTTCAGTCAGAGGAGCCCCTTCTCTGCTCCCAAGGGGTCTGTGTGCCTCGGTTGTAGGGTTTTTCTTAAGTGCTTTTAAAAGAAAACAATCCCACGGAGAGTTAATTGTTCCTTTAAAAGGAAGGATGCATCGTGCTCAGTGAATCATGTGGTTCCCTGGACAGATACTGAGCTAAATCTGGGTCTGAAATCAGGGTTCTTGGCCATGAGGCATTTTAATCTGGAGCAGAACAGTTATGTGTTTTTCCAGATAATGGGAGGTTTCCCCTGCATTTGGCTTCCACGCTTTTTTTGAGCTTGTGGGGTATCTTTGTTCGCCAGCATGTGTCTCCGAAGTAACTTCTCCTTCTCGTGACTATTTCCTGAGTCTCTTTCCAGCGTCTCTTTTCTGTGTTAACAGTTCATTGCTGTGCTATACAACTTCTGCCTGCTAAAAGGAAGGTGTGTGCTGCTTGCATCCTCTTTCCATTATTCACAGACGTCTAACATGTCTAGGAATGTATGTATGTGTCCTTGGGTAGACAATCAGAGATACTGTAGGGTGGCAAGACCTATTAGATCATCTTAGCATTGCAGAATTATTCCCTATATTGTCCACCTTTTAAAATGTGAAAATAGTGTTCAGCCTTGAAATTCTGATGGGTAGGGGGATGGGCTGTGAATGTCCTGGGCCAGTCATACCAAACCTCCGGTAAAATTTTTTGTAGCAAACCATAGAGATTTGTTCTTTCTTTTTCTCTTTCCTTGGTTCCAACTCTTACAGCTTATGATTTTGTCAAAATTTCCCTTAGTGGCCTTGAGGCTGTAATTTACTAGATTTTCATAGTGCTTTGGGTTAAAACCCTGTACAAAAGTTACAGCCCAGATGTATTTTTGCTAATAAAATCAGTGTGTTCATTTGCTTTAGGGATGGTAGGGGGAAAGATATATATATAGTATAACTTTACAAAAGTTTTTACTTCTGTTAAATCATTTGATATTGTCATCAGATATATATAGTCTGACTAATATACCATACATGCATGCTTGACTGGATTGTTAGGGTTTGTGGGACAAGGCACAGTAATGAATCTCATGCCTGAAGTTTAGTATACGTGCATATATGTTTGTAGCAAACTCTCAGCAATGGGACAGGAACACATGAACATTTGGTTTCATTGAGACTTTGTATAGTAAAATTAAAACACAGTAAAGAGAGAGGTATTTCTGAATGATATAGCTTGGGCCCTACCAAATTCACGGCCATGAAAAACACATCACGGACCATGAAATCTGGTCTCCTCCTGTGAAATCTGGTCTTTTGTGTGCTTTTACCCTATACTATGCAGATTTCATGGGGGAGACCAGCATTTCTCCCATTGGGAGTCCTGACCAAAAGGGAGTTCCAGGGGGGTTACAAGGTTATTGGGGCAGGGGGGAGGGTCATGGTATTGCCACCCTTCTGCACTTCAGAGCTGGGTGGCCGGAGAGCGGCAGATACTGAGTGGGCACCCAGCTGTGAAGGCAGTGTCCCGCCAGCAGCAGCACAGAAGTAAGGGTGGTAATACCATATCATGCCAGCCTTACTTCTGCACTGCTGTCTTCAGAGCTGGGCAGCCGGAGAGTGACGGCTGTTAGCCCAGTGCCCAGCTCTGAAGGCAGCACCCCGCCGGCAGCAGTGCAGAAGTAAGGGTGGCAATACCATACCATGACACCCTTACTTCTGCACTACTGGCTTCAGAGCTGGGCTGACCGAGGGCCCGCTCTGCAGGCCCAACTCTGCAGGCAGAAGTAAGGATGACAATACCATACCATCCTTACTTCTGTGCTGTTGCTAGCAGCGGGCTTGGCAGAGTCATATTGGCATGGAAGAACATTGTGTTAACTTGAGTAGTTGCTTGTGGATCTCATGGGATACTGTGAAGGCAGTTGGAGCAGCAGTCTAACTAGTTAGTTTTTAAAAAGTCCCACCACAGATGATTTTGGCATGTTAAGTCTGACTTTCATTTACATGATCCAAGAAATTCAGAGTTAAATTTTTTTGTATTATCCTTAGTGCTCAGGTATTATTAATGATTTGTATTATGGTAATGCCCAATAAACAGTAAAGTAGTGAACCGTGTTAGAGAGTCATCTGATGAGACCCGCTAATTCTCTTCATTTACTTTCCCTTATTTCTCTTTACTTGCTATATCACTTTTCCAGTCTTGGCATCTTTCTTAATTCAGAAAAAGTAGTGGAGCTTGGCTCCTCTGAAAACCAGCTTACCTTGAACGCTTACAATTTTTGAGATTGCTGGTTGTACTGAAGCACCTGCTGGTAACAGTCCACACTTTGGTAAGTTAAGAACTTGATGACAGCTGAAGTTCTGAATGTCTTTTGCTGTCCCAAGAAAACACATATACAACTTATTTTTACAAGCTAATTCATGTGATTGCAAAGTCTGTGTACATTTGCTAAGGTGGCAGATTTTTTAAAATAAAATTGCCTAATGTAACAGCCAGGCTTAGAACAGTTTGGGTGAGTATGTCAAAGGTGCAATTCAATGTATTTTTGTATAGCATGATGCATATAAGGTATAGATGCTTCTTAGCGAGGTCAAGGAGCAGTATTGGTTTACAGAGTTGGGTACAGTGTTTTTCATAAGAGCAGAGGCAGAAAAGCGATATACAAAGATGGAGCAGAGGAAGATTTTTGTATGTTAGCTACAGGAAGGGAAAGATGGAAGGATGTAACAGTGTGGCTGAGAATCAATCCTAAGCTAAATGGAAAAGGCCTACTTATATGGCCTCCCCTTAGTGAAGTATTTGAGCACCTCACAATCTTTTAATTTATTGATCCTCGCAACATCCCTGTGGAATAGGAAAGTTCCATGGGGAACTGAAATGCAAAGAAACTAAATGACTTACCCAATGTCACAGAGGAAATTGGTGGTGGAGCAGGTCTCCGAAGTCTTAGGCTGATGTCCTAACCACTGGACCATCCTTTTCTCTCTCTACAAACCATGAGGAGTGAAGCAAAGAGACGTGGCCAAGACTGACTGAGCAGAGGGGCATGAAAACCACTTTTTCATTGGGATTTGGTGCCAGTTAATTGTGGTGTATGTAGTTATCTAAGGTACAAATTTATGTGGGCTTTTGGTAGAGAGGCCATAAAACCAGGATAGACCTCTAGAGTATGAAATGGGTGTATAGATGGGAGCCTCACCCTAATCTCAACACAGAAACCTGATTCTGTTCAAAATCTTAGGAAAAGAGCCACTCCACTGCCTGGCACTGTGTGTGGTCACTACCTGGGTGTAAAACACTACCACTCTCATTGGGTTTTGCACCTGCTTTGCGTCAGTGTTAACGAACACACAAAGTGCGTGGTAGTGGGGAACTGAGTCAGTGACTTCCTACACGAGGGAAATAGCATGAAGATTAACTCAGCTTGACAGCAGAAAGTCCTGACATCTGCGAGAGAGGAAGGACGTGGTTTGACCAAACCAATACTTCCTCTCTAACTGTAATCTTAAAACCTCTCAGAATCTCCCATCCGGGCTCTTTGCTTGCTTAATGACTAGAAATTTTATTAAAGCTAATGTTAAAAAATAATATAATACACTGGTTAAGAAAAGAGTATCTGTACATCTGGGTATAGTGCTTAGATTATCCACAAATTACTAAAGTCCAAAACAACATTTTCTTACAGCATCGAGATTGGTAGTTGGCAGTTCTGTGGGCAAAATTCATGTAATCCTGAATGTGTTGTTTTGCACAACCCTACAATAACAAGTCTGTGTGTAAATGCAATGCAGAAAAAACTTTTTGATCAGGGAGCAGATTTTTAGTTTCAGGCTTCCAGCTGGTGATTATAAATGAATAATCCAAAGGGGTTTGGCTGCTGTGCAAGTAGAACCCCCACTGGGCCCTATTGGTTTTTTTTTTTTTTTAAAAGAACATCTCAAATAGGCTGTCACAAATCCAGAGTAGGGTAAAGAAAGTAGTAAGCATGCCAGTGTTTCTAATGGCCTAGTGGAGTTTACATTCTAATACAGAGTCGAATCTGGCTTGTTTTACATTCAGAACGAGGCCTGTAGTCCATCATAAGTCTAGGCAGATGTGTCCAGAATTGTAGTTTCACAACCAGAGCAAGGACTATACAGGAAACTGTATGTCTCATTTCTTGGTTTTTCATATATTATTTTCTAACATTTCTTGTTTCATGGTGTTAAAGAATGCACAGGTGCATGCTCTCAATGAAAGGGAGAAACAAGGCAGTCAGGAATTGAGGGTGAAATTTATTTTATTCACATAGTCCAAGAAACCAGGGTTCGTGGAGTTGAGGAAGAGAAATTCCCCCCTCTCCTTCCCATGTCCTTATTCCAACCTATAGGAAGCACCTTTGCTTCCATGATGTATTGCAGATTCTGTATTTCCCTCCCCTGGGATATCCTAGCTAGCTACCATTGCTGGCCTTTGGCACAATCCACATGGGAAACCGCTCTGTGGCATGAAAGGGTGTGGAAGAGGTTCTAACTATTGGGAGGGTTCAGTGCTTTCACCAGTGGCTTCTCCCCTATCCCACACTCAGCCTTAAAGTGGGGAGATGGGAATTGTTTTGGTCCTCTGTGCCTGGGTGAATGTCACCCTTAGACAATACAACAAGTTAAGAATCTGAAATCTACAGGACAACTCTGGGGGAGTATACTCAATGGGTGAGTGTGGAATGATTGGTCCCTCAGCTTTGCGGTCAAAGTACATTTGTTTCAGTGATATATATTTGATCCTTGAAACAGCGTAATATAATCGTGGGTTTCCCTTCATGCCCATAACTTCGTTTGTTTGAATATTAAGGGGTTTCCCCCTCTGAAGGACACTGCCTTCACCACCCCTGTGCCAGCTGGGACTAGCTAATACATGGAGTCCAGTTGCATCTGCTGCAGAAGGAGGCTGTGCCAGTCAGAGGTAGCTCATAGTGATAACATCCACTAAAGTCTTTTTTGATGAGCGGGAGGGTTCTGGGGAGAGTGTGTTTCTCTGAGGGGGAGATAATGGAATGATTCTTTCAATGCCTTGTGTGTACAGTGACTAGGCATTCATGTGACCTCATGTATATACACTGTCCTTTGTTCTACTGAAAATAATAAAATAGAATTAACATCCCTGGGTATTTAAGAGGACGTGACAAGAAGTAGGTCAAGAATGTTCTGCTGTACATAAACACAACCTAGATCTAGGCTGGCATGTATGTATGATATTTCTATACACACTTAAATGATTTTAAGGTGTTAATTTACACTTTCTGATGTGCTGTTGGACCCCTGCCAAGCAAAGCACTTAAGCATGGGGATCAAAATTGTTTAGTTACCTTTGAATTCAGATTCAAAGTAAAGTGGAAATCTTATTGTCAGGTAGCTCAGGAAGGCAAGGAACCTGTTTTGGACCAAGCGAAATTTTATTACTTACTGGCAGGTCAGGGGGCATGCATCAGCGTTCATGTCGTAGTCCCCATCAGTACCCGGCACAGGCTGGGGAAGCTAATGATCCAACCAGCGGACCAAATTCGTTGATGAATCCTGGTCACGTGCCGCCTGAGGCACATTGTGCATACGCTAAGAAGAAGACTGGTAGGTTAGGTTGCTGAGCAGCACTTAGCAAGTCAATCTATATAGGATTTATTTTTATTTAAATTGAAAATGGGCAACAGGGGATGGATGCCTTGATGATTACCTGTTCTGTTCATTCCCTCTGGGGCACCCGGCATTGGCCACTGTCGGAAGACAGAATACTGGGCTACATGGACCTTTGGTCTGACCCAGTATGGCTGTTCTTATGTAAAAATGTCTTTGCTGCCTCAGTTTCCTTGTAAGTGCCACCAGGGAAATGGACGATTTACTGAACAGTCCTGTTAACTTGCTAAAGTCCTCTTCTAGGTTTTCTCCCTTAGTTGTGCCCAATAAGGCACTTCAAGGAAGAGTGTACCTGGTTAATCATGTCTGTGCTTTCCCTGAGATGCAGGATGGGATACAGTTGTCTCTTGGAGGTCAGTTCATGAGGTAACTGAGACAGGAGACCAATGTTCACTTGCAGCATCAGGATTTTATTTTTTTATTTTGGGTCAGTTTGGAGTATGATAATTTTGCATTATATGGTGCCTTTCATTCAGAAGGTTTCCAAGGCAACTTGTCCTTGAAGGGGAGCTATACTGAATAATGTACTGAAAACAACGTATATTTTTTAAAAAACCCTGCTTGCTACCCTCCCATCCCAACACACACAATTGCCCAGCAAGAACTGCCAGAAATTTGGAATTCAGTTTTTCTTCTGACAGTTCCAAATACGGGAACACAGAAGAGGGGGAAAATTGGTTTTGTTTGCACCTTTTGGTTTGTTTCATTATGATGTATAAGGAGGCCTGAAAGGTATTTTCAAGGGTGTTTTTAAAATGTTCACTTTTAGAAATATCAGTAATGTCAAATCTGGTCATCTCCCATCATGCTGGAAGTGTCTGGATTCTCCAGACATACCCCTTGCAAGCAATTCTTAGGGTCTGATCCTGCATGCTTGTGCATGAGGATCTTTACTAAGATGAGTCCTAAATCCCGTGGGACTACATGCTTATGAAAAGTTACTTACTTGTTTTTGTGTGTAAAGGATTGGGCCCTATGGCCTCAAGTGAAGGAGTGAGAGTGACCATCCTTTAACAAAAGTGCTTTTCTTCTAACTGTTTCTCGGGCCTTTGAGTCAAATGGACGTGAACAGGAATGCAAAATCCTAATAAAAATGACTTCCCTTCTCAATTAACGAGGTTTCACCTTCCTTTGGTGCTTATGATGTCATAGCCTTACTAGTTCTCCAGTTGTCCCTATATTTTAAGAAAAACAGGCTAGATAAGAGCTAGATTTCTAATGTAAAAAATGACCAATTCTCTCCTCCCTCCCCCCCAACCCAAAAAATTTCAGGCTGCCTTATAGTAGCAAAAAAGTACAAATTTATTGTTCCCCTTTTGTATGTCACTTTTGTAAAGGTTGATGGTTTTTTGTGTTTTTTGTTTTTTTTAAACAAATAGCTTACCTAAAATTGTAGAGTGGTAGTAGTCACTTCATAGGTAAAGCTGAAAGTGAAGTTGTCAAGCTGAACACACATGCCTCTTTAAGATCTTCAGAGAATACTACACTGTTGCAACTGAGTTGGGGCTGCGGTTTACTTGGGTGTGACTGGCTTTTTGTGGAAGTGCAACCTTAACTCTGAATTTCTTAGGTTTCAGTTTTCCTTTCTTACTTTTTAAAGGATATTAGTTTAACATACACCCCAAAAACGGAGATGCCTGAAGCTATAGCACCAGGTTTTGTGCAGTAAATTATAGTCATTTAATCATTTCTTTAATGTGTGTTATTTATTATTCACTTATTTACTGCTGTAAACTTATATGATGCTTTACAAACACAAAGCAAGACACAGTGCCTGATCTACCAAGGAGCCTGCAATCTACCGTTATAGAAGACTAGTAATAAGATGATGATTGTGGCCTTACAAAAGCACTTATTTTCTTACAGTTTAGTCATGTGTTGTTCATATATAATTTGCCTTTGTTTTCTTCAGTTGAATATACAGTTAACTCATCCCTAGTAGCTTTGAATTTCTTGATATATGTAGAGCTCAGGGGTCAGATAATCTCAGATTGATATTTGCTCATTTGTAGCTCTGAATGAATGGCATTTATTTCAGTGTCCAAGGATAACAAGAATGGGAACATACGAACTACTATACCAGATCCGAGTATCTAGTTCAGTATCCTGTATAATGTTGGTGCAGTACATTGTGTCATAAAATGTAGTCTGGCTGCACAGAATTCCGTAATTCCTATTTTTCTGACAGAATTATTTTAATTCTCAGTATTTTTTCCAGTCTGTTCTTGAGCAATTATACAAGTTGAAACTATATGGTGGGACATGCAGTTAGCTTCCCACTGTTGTTATAGAGATGAAAATGAAGAAGCCTAGCATACATTTATTTTGGTCCACCTGTTCCATACATGCTTTCCTCTCATTTCCTTGTGGGGATCATTGCCAGTGCACCCGTTCTTTCATTGTAATTATATTTTTCAGCAAATACCTTTTTAAAAAAAAAGTGATTGCTGGAACTAAAGAATCCCCACTCTCTGAAAAACAGCAACTTGGTGCTCTATAGATAGGGGAATGTTTCCTTACGCATACAGTAGTTGAATTGGAAGGATGTACAAAGATAATTCTGTAAATTTCCAGCAACTAAAAGCAACACTGTCATTGCTTGTAAAATGAAAGAACTAGCTAGATACCACTAATCTTAGATTCTGGAGGGAATGTCACTTAAGATTTCATGCCAACTTTGTGTGTGTGTGAGGTTTTTTTTAAAAACAGCATCGTTTCCTATCATTCATAATACTCCTGCATTCTTCATAACAAGGTTTTAGGGATGCCACTAGCTGCATTGTGTTATGAGGAACATCCAGCTGAGAAGTGTTCTGGTAAGGTGTGTGTTTTCTCTCTCTGCAATGCACTTGTGTGTGTGATCAGTCCCTCCTTGTGAGTGATTGAATGAATGAATGCATGCATCTACAGAATGCCAATAATCCCCCAATTAAATGTGTGGATTGGTGAGCTGCTGGAACCCTGTAATGATTCTGAAAATGTAATGTTTTAGCTTAGTAACATGCCAAGTATGTAATACACTTGTATTACACATAATATCTTGGTAAGCTATTTTAATACGTTGTCTCGTCTATCTTAAATCTTGCAGTCTATTTTGAAAAACTTGGTAAACGTCCATGTAAATCATTTTTATGTGGAAGGTTTTGTAAAAGGGCTGTTATGCAACAAATCACACGTTTGAGATGAGCCTGATCCAGCCCCCCCTTCAATTTTGGGAAAGTTCAGACCCAAGTCTCCACTCTTCAGCTTGAGCCCATTTCTACTTTCTTACTACATGTGTGGAATTGTGGCTTATCAACAGAAGAGACTTTTGCTGAAATTAAAAGGCAGCCTGTAAGTTTAGACTGGATGTGTTTTATACTTTCTGTGATCCCTTTTTCACTATGGCCGCATAATCCAAAGATTCATACCTCATAAATTCAGGAATTTACTGAGCATTAACTAGACTGTGCTTACTACTGGAATTGTCAGTATGTCAGAATACGTAGTAAAAGAGATCTCTCTTACTTTGAGGAAGGTAAAATCAACCAGTGCCCTTGACTAAAAAATTTACACGCCAACTGTTAATAATTATTTGCCTTACGGTATCGCCTAGAGGCTTTACCAGCCATCAGGGCCCCATTGTGCAAGATGCTGTGCAAACACCGATAAGAGACAGTCCCTGTCCCGAAGAGTTTACAGTGTAACTACACAAGAGAGACAATGAGTGGAGGGGAATCAGAGGCGCAGAGAGGTGAAGTGACATGCCCATGGTAAAAAAGGTAGATAAGTGGCAGAGCCAGACATTGAACCCATCTCTCTTGCATCCTAGGTCTGGTCTATATAGTCTTTGTACTGATTTAACTGTTTTGGTGAGGGCTGTGATTTTTTCCACCCCCCTCTCTACCAAAATAGTTAAAGTAGTACAGCCCCTAGTGGGGATGTAGTTACATTCGAATAAAGGTGCCTTGTATCGGTTTAGCTCATTCACCATTCCTTACAGGAATAAGCTATACCTATAGTAAAGTATCTTTATAGCAGTGTTACTATGTTCACACTAGGGAGTTGCATTGCTTGAACTATGCTGGTACAATTTTTTATGTGTAGACAAGCCCCTATTCTAGCACCCTCTCCGCTGAACCATGCTTATCATCTCCCCCCGTCACCTGCAACATTCTCGTAATCAACTCTGAAAATCTGGTATGAGATTTTAATAGAGCTCGGCACCCAGCAACTGCTGTTCCTTTCATTGGGCACTTCCGGGAGCTGAGCTTCTTTGAAAATCTAGCCCCTGTTGTGGATTCTATCCACTTGTGCCAAAGCTTAATGAGTAACGCTGTACAGTCCTCATTCAGAACTCAATGAGAATAGTTCAGATGTGCTGGGTCTTCTAGATGAAGTATAATGAAGGTGCCAATCACTGGTTGTTTTTAAAGAGACAATTGCACTGTATGCAATAGTACAGGTGTTAGAATCCATATCCTGTGAGAGAAGAAGGGTTATGTTCAGTGGTTAGGGCATTGTCCTGGGACTCCGGAGACCTGAGTTCAATTTTACTGCTTCACCACAGACTCCTTGCATGACCTGGGGCATGTCACTTAATTTCTCTGTGTCACAGTTCTTCATCTGTGAAATGGAAATAGCAGTATTTCCCTACCTCACAAGGGAAGTTGTGAGGATAAAATACATTAAAGGATGGTGAGACGCCCAGATACTATGGTGATGGGCCATATACGTATGTTGCAGAGAGAGAGGGATCCTGGCCAAATTGTAATTCAGGTATTTACATTGTGCCTCTCCAAAATCTGCTGCTTATGGTTTCTTATTGCTAAGTTGTTGTTCCCTTCCTGAAAGATGTCCTGGGTGTTGCTGGCATGGAATTGCTTCTGGATGGAAAGTGCTAAATAAGTAAGAAAATGCCAAGCTAATGAAGTGCTTCATGTCAGCAATCTGAGAATCCCAATCAGATACGTATTTTAGTATTCAGTTGTGGTGGGTGTGGTTTTCTGAGCTGTTTCTCTTGTTGTGCAGAAAACTCTACAATTAAAACTCTTTTGCTGCTGAAGCACAGCTTAACTCAGGGGCGGCCAACCTGCGCCTGAGAAGGAGCCAGAATTTACCAATGTGCATTGCCAAAGAGCCACAGTAACATGTCAGCAGCCCCCCCGTCAGCTCTCTCCCCGCCCCCAGTGTCTCCCACCCGCCAGCAGCACCGCCGATCAGTACCTAATCCTCCATCCCTGCGCCTCCCGCCTGCTGTTTTGTGGTGTGCAGGAGGCTCGAGGGGAGGGGGGCTGAGAGAGGAGGAGCAAGGGCTCAGCAGACTCAGGGGAAGGGGCGGGGGGCCTTGGGGGAAGGAGTGGAGTGTGGCCGGGGCTTGGGGCAGAGCCAGGGATTGAGCCGTGAGCACCCTGTAGCACATTGGAAAGTTGGCACCTGTAGCTCCAGCCCCGGAGTTGGTGCCTATGCAAGGAGCTGCATATTAACCTCTGAAGAGCCGCATGTGGCTCCGGAGCCACAGGTTGGCCACCCTGGCTTAACTTATCATGTGTGAATGTCGTTTTTCAGTTCATCCTCCAGTAATGGAAAGTTTTGTTATGACTTTCCAACAAATTAAGTGTCAAAACTGAATAACACCCACTTGAAAGAAGTAGATGCAGATTTAAAGTACTATTCTGTGCATAAAAACACAGATTATTGTTAAACCCTTTAAATAAATATATACTTAAAAATAAGTTTATTTTTCCAAATGCTTAGAGAAATTGAACTGATAAGAGCGCTGTCAAACAGAACACATGATCTGTTTAACAAACCATGTTTTGTGAAATGATAGTTTTTAAGGGGATGATCCAACTCTCACTGAAATGTAAGTACAGGTCCAGCTGTATGCTAGTGCCCCTTTAGATGTACTATTAGGGTGACCAGATGTCCTGATTTTATACGGACAGTCCCTATTTTTGGGTCTTTTTCTTATATAGGCTCCTATTACCCCCCACCCCTGTCCCGATTTTTCACACTTGCTGTCTGGTCGCCCTATGTACTATTCTGAAATCTATAGTGTTTTCAAACATGAATTCTTCTTGTTTTGTTTACAGAATTAGTCATTGATATAGGATTTTTTCTTTTTTAAAGAAACCTGGCTAGCTTTCTGCCAAAATGACTATAAACATGCAACATTTACTTTCTAAACCCAGACACTGAAAAACAATGTTGTTATATCAGGCAAAGATTGCACTTGGGAAGTATCACACTACCAATACTAGTCAAAACCTGTCGTGTATGGATAATTAGGCATCACTATAAAAGGAATGAAATAAGAATTCCCACTCCTATTGCCACTAGCATTCTGTTGACCAAAAGGGGGACAAAAGTTACATGCTGCCAAGTACAATGATTCAGATTATTTTTAAGATTAAACTTCTCTGTAATCAATGCACAGATTTTCTAACGCACCCTAATTAAGATGTGCAAACCCAATTTAGAACAACATGGTTGGTTTAAATGAGAGACTCGGAAATGTAGTGTTGAAAACCACATATACAGAAAGAAAACACAAAGATATTCAAGGTTTACAAACACCAAATAACTTTATTAACAGAAAAGAATGTAGACCAGAGTATTCATTACTTCGTACTTACATAGAGCTTTGCATATGTTGAAAGCTGTACAAATACAAATTAATCCTCCCAACATCCCTCTGAAGTAGAGAAGTATTTGTTTTTATTTTGCAGATGGGGAAACGAAGGCAGAGAGCTTGCCAAAGGCCATGTATAATTGGAGGCAGAGCTAGCTAGAATTTGAACCCTGGACTTTGTGAATTTAGTAGGATTTTTAAAAGGATTAGACATTTCTATGGAAACAGAATGAGATAATATACAAGTAAGATGAAAATCTTATGTTTCAGGGCATAAACCAAGTGCTAACTGGCAAAAGTGAGGTAGAAACTTACCTAATGGGCAGTTTAGGCAGTTATGTGTTTAGAGATCTATCAGTTAGCATATATTAAATGCATTAAATACTCATTATTTTGATTTTCTGTAGTACTAATTTTTAAAATCAGAATGTCAGGCTAGTAGAACATAATGACCATACCGGGTCAGACCAGTGATCTATCTTGCACCTTATTTTGAAACATCTGGTACCGACCACAGGCTGCTGGACTAGATGGATAACTAGTCTGACACAATTTAGTGATTCCTCTGTCAACTCTCTGCTTGTTACTCTAGATCATATCATCTCTACACTGCTTATTGCTGAGTTGAATGCCCAGAAGGGAAAGTTAGTTTGTGCCATTCCTAAGTTGCCTCATTTGCCTGGTGGCAGAAGCATAAATAAAGTAAAGGAAACCATCCAGAGTTTCTCCTAGACAGATCCAGCATTTTCCAAAGTTGTCCACGGTGGCTCTACTGAATGCTGAAATGCAGCCAACTCAGGGGTGTGATGTGGCATCTTTTCATTAGATGTTACATGAGTTTTAGGACAGAAAATGAAGTGAATTCATTAAATTAAAATTTTCCCTGTTCATTCAAGTACACAATGTAATTACACCTCTACCCCGATATAACACGGCCCGATATAACATGAATTCGGATATAACGCGGTAAAGCAGCGCTCCGGGGGGGTTGGGCTGCGCACTCCAGCGGATCAAAGCAAGTTCAATAACACGGTAAGACTTTTTGGCTCTTGAGGACAGCGTTATATCAGGGTAGAGGTGTACCTATATTAGAATTTGGACTGGGTGCAGAGGATAAACACCCCTTACTCTTGTGAAAAGTGCCTTGGGGTCATTAAAAAACACAAGTACTCAGGATGTTGGGTTTTATGTCTCATCCCCCTAAGTAACACACGGCTCCCTACACCAGTGGTTCTCAAACTTTTGTTCTGGTGACCCCTTTCACATAGCATGCCTCTGTGACCCCCCCCCCCTTATAAATTAAAAACACTTTTTAATATATTTAACACCATTATAAATGTTGGATGCACAGCAGGGTTTGGGGTGGAGGCTCACAGCTCGTGACCCCCCATGTAATAACCTCGTGACCCCCTGAGGGGTCCTGACCCCCAGTTTGAGAACCCCTGCTCTACACCACGCTGGTGGCTCAGTTTAGAGCTGGTGGCTCAGAGAAGATTTCAGTTGGAGTCTGCCACCTGCAGAATTACCAACACCACTTTTTATTTGAAGGTCTCCCATCCAAGTACTGGTGCATCCTGACCCTGCTTCAGCTTGAGAGATCAGTTGTGATCACAGCACCACATGCTAGTCCTGAGATGTTACTAAGATTGAGGATTGGTTGTTTTAATCACAGAATGTTTTAATTACATTTTTAACTCTTCTTTGTTCTTGAGCTCCTATACCTTATACGAGCAGTTCTCAAACTTTAGCAACCTGAGGACCCCCATTTGGATTTAAAATTTTTCGTGGACCTCCAAACCCCCTGCTCAGCCTCAGGCCCCACCCCCACTACACCCTGTCCCCCAAGGCCTCACCCCTGCCCCACCTCTTCCCGTGCCCACTCCACCCCTGCCCCTCCTCTTCCCCACCTCTTTCCGTCTCGTCCCCTGAGCGCGCCCCGTCCCCGCTTCTCCCCCTGCCTCCCAGCGCCTCCTGAACGCTGGGGACCTGTTCACCGGCGTGCAGTAGGCGCTGGGAGGGAGGGGGAGGAATTGATCAGTGGGGCCCACGTACCCCCCTGGAGGAGATCCGTGGACTCCAGTTTGAGAAATGCTGCCTTATACAAACGAAGGGTACTTTCTCTTGCTCTAAATCTGAGTGCAAGTTGAGATCGGGCTATTAGAAATATACAAACTTCAGAGTGTAACTTACTTGTTACATGTCAAATAATATAAATAGGTAAAATCCCAGGCCCTTTGAAGTCAATGGGAACTGCTCGCATTGATTTAAATAGGGCCCGGATTTCACTGTAAGTCACCAATGCAACTATTCCATTTAAATAATTTGGAGTTCCAGAGTGGTCTGATTGTAACAATGCATTTTGTATTAATTTTGATTAAATCAGGAGTCTTGTGGCTTTTGGTACTTAAGAATGTATCTAGAATGTTGTTGTCCTATAATAGGGTTTAGGTTTTTTCTTTTTTGAAGAAGAGGTTGAAAGTCTTATTCCAGTGGTCTTTTCAAACAGCTTGCTTGAGTAAGATACTAAAATGAATGGAAAGGGAATTCCATTTCAACATTATTTTTAAAAATTTCAGCATTGCATAATAAAAGCTGCAGATAACTGTAGGGTTCATTAATACTTTTGCATGAATGGTATGGGAAAGTATTGGGTGACCCTTGAAAGAAAATGTGCTGTTAGTGTTTATACTTAAATGTATTCATCTGGTGAAAATTCCTCCTCTTATTTTTCTAAATTAATATATTACTTTTACACTATACACTGCTTAAATAATATTCATAACTAAATAATTTAGATTCCTTTGGCCTGACTGTGCTGGACACTCTCTGATGCTTGGGCTTCAGCTTAGTAGATGCTAGTCAACACTTCACTAATGGAAAATCTAAGGTAAAAAGTGGATATATGTTGCATCATAAACTGTAGAGCAGTGTTTTTCAAACCGTGGGTGGCGACCCAAAACTGCGTCGGTGAATGTAAGACACTGGGTCGCGGCGGCTCTGGTCAGCACCACTGACTGGGCCGTTAAAAGTCCTGTTGGTGGTACTGCAGAGCTAAGGTAGGCTGGTCCCTACCTGTTCCGACACCGCGCTGCACCTTGGAAGTGGCCAGCAGGTCTGGCTCCTAAGCGGAGGAGGGGGTGCCCTGGGGCTCCACACGCTGCCCCCGGCCCAAGCACCGGCTCCGCACTCCCATTGGCCAGTTCGTGGCCAATGGGAGCTGTGGGGGGCAGTGCCTGTGGGCAAGAGCTGCACAGAGCTGATTGCGTACCTCTGCCTAGGAGACGGACCTGCTGCTGGCCGCTTCCAGGGCGCAGCACGGTCCGTGGTGCCAGGACAGGCTGGAAGCCTGCCTCTGCATCCCGGCTGTGCCGCTGACCGGGAGCTGCTGGAGGTAACCCCAACCCCGTGCCACCATCCCCAGCCCTGAGCCCCCGCCCCCCAAACCCGGAGCCCCTTCCTGCACCCAAACCCCTCATCCCTGGCCCCAGCCCAGAGCCCTGCCCACACCCCACCCCCTGCCCCAGCCGTGAGCCCCCCCCCCCTCCACACACATCCCCTGAACCCATCATTCCTGGCCTCACCCCTCCACCCTAACCCTCTGTCCCAGCTCTGAGCTCCTGCCACACCCCAAACCCCACATCCCCAGCTCCGTTGGGTCGCGGGCATCTACAATTTTTTTCAACTGGGTCACTGGAAAAAAGTTTGAAAATCACTGCTGTAGAGGACTAAAAGGTCCTACAGTGAAGGTGCAAGACTTTTAAAACATTGCATTACATTCTTCGAAGAAATAGTTTGTTGTTAGAAATTTGGATAATTGGAATTTCTTGGCAATAGCACCCAAAAGTTGGAATCATTAAAACTTTGGACATTTATAACTCAACTAGTTTTGCATGTAAGGACTCTGAAGCTTGTAATGGAGGGGGCAGAGAGTGGAAGGAAAGTATTTTTGTAAAGTGTATTATTGATTTCAATTTAGTTTTTTATAATGGATTGATTGATCGTGCTTGTGAAGGGTTAAAGGATGATCTTGGCATCTAGAGCATTAATACATAGGCCAAGTGTAGTGCAGACAGCTTAAGTGATAGGATTTTTGTGCTGTCTTCCTTTTGTGCTGGGGTTCTTTTTTTTTTCTTTTTTTTTTTTTTGGTGACACCCATGTGTTTTCAAGTTCTGCTGTATGGAGGTTTTCGCTTAATTGGGTACTCTCCCCCCGAGTCATTTTTTGAAAGCATATCTTACTTTTTATACTGGGGCAACACTTTTGAAGCTTAATCACAAGTTTCAAAAGTTGAAGGGTCTGGGCCAAAATCTGGGTAGGTGTATATATGTATAGACAACACACCATAAAAGCAAACAAAAATTTGCTTTGCAGCTGTTGCCCCGCCCCATTATGGACTCCATATGTTGTCTTTGATAGGCAAAGCATAAAGCAGAGTAGCCAAGGGCTGCATGTTATGGTGCAAACTTGTATGCATCTTCCAGGACCAAGCAATGGTTCTTATGAACAGACCCCTCTGCATTCTGATCCTACCATCTGCATCAATAGACTAAACAAGGGGGCTGGCAGTAGTGGAAATTGTAAGGTCTTTTGCAACATAGATATGCATGCTTTTGGGGATTGGGCTGGATTTAAATCATTCTCTTTTCAGCAATCAGAATTTGACCTTGTTTGATCCAGTGGAAAGCAATTTTTTAGATTTATTCACACAAAAATAAAATGTAGAATATATTTCACAGTAATTGTATTGTGTAGCTATGGGTCAAGGTTCAGAAATGTAGAATGATCAAAAACCATTCTGGCAAAATCTGAATTAAGTTAATTGATGTAGCATTTAATCAAGGCAGGTGAATATTAACAGTTTTAAACCAAAGTCTCCGTTTGGCAAGATCTCTCTTCTTGTAAACCTGACTTTTATATTTGAAGCTGGGACATTGAAAATGCTCAAAGAAGCCATAAAATCATATACAGGAAAAATGTTTTTGGATGGATGGCAAGTAGATACAGGAAAGGATATATTACTACTGCTTAGTAAAGAAATGTCAGTTGCTTAAGACTCCCTCTTGTGAGTTCAGAAGGAGCATGGTTATAACAGTATGACTGAAATGTGCAAACTTAAAAAAAAATAAAAAAAAATTGCTATCTTTGTGGTGTGTCTGTATTTCCTCTTCCAGCTGATACTTGTACAAGCACAATCTGATAGCCCTGTGAGATGGGTGTGCGTGCACGCCCTTCCCACATCAGTTTAATCCCTTTTAAAAGTACACAACTAAAAACGTAGATCCTGTTTACATACTCACCCATGTGCCACTGGGTCAAATGATTCTCCAGTCCTGCTCCCCCAAAATAGCAATGAGCTCCCAGGAGTGTTTGCTAACATTTAGCCTCCAAATTGACCGTAGCACTGGCCACGATTTACCTACTTCTGAAGAATCTTGCCCCTGCTTTCTTGTTACACGATCATTACCTGTCAGAGAGAGTTTTATTTTTATGAGCTTCACCCAGGAATACTCTGTAGAGCAAACTTTTTGCATTTGGAATGCACCAAATCACCAAGTGTCAAGTAAATTTCTCAGGCGAGTTTATATTTGGAATCCCCTATAAAGTCTGCACAGGCCCTCCAGCCAATACTCAACCCACTGTTCCAAGCTACGCAAGCTGAACATGGAGCTATCCTATTAATGTGGTCAGTATATTCACCGGAAGGAAGTAAAAACAGTTCCAAGGAAGCACACTTAAATTATGGTAAATTTGTTTGCCAAGTGGTGTTGCCTTCTCCCATTGGTGCCTACTCCTGCAAGGTGCTGAATGCCCTCCGCTCCCATTGGTGCCAGGAGGGCTTCGGAATACTCAGTACCTTTCAGAGTGGGCAGAATGGGTCTTGTTTAAATAGAAAAATGAATTCATACATTCTCAGTACCTCATCTTTCTCTTCTGCAAGCAAATACACTCCCCATATGTGGGGTTTATCCCGGACTAAGGGGGACAATGTAGGAATCCTTGATTTAAAATATTAGCAGCACATTGTTTAGGAAATGTTCCTTTATTTGAATGCATGATTATATCAAACCTCACACTTGTTTCTTGGTTATGAAATCCTCCTTGTTTGCTCCTTCTCAGCGTTTGCGTTATGCTATATCTTTTATATATGCTATATTAGGCCACCCAGAGGACTGCCTAATGTGGTTCTGCAATGAACCCTTTAAAGCCCAATCTGTACTACAACTAGGCAGGTTTAACCGAAATGTGTGCAACTGAACAGTACTCCAGATTCCTTCTCCTCAGTCCCTAAACGCTTTTCAACATGGTTGCTAACTTTTAAAAAACTGATTGTGAAAGCAAACCACATTAATTTCCTTAACACAGTTTAACTGCCACATGGTGGGTATCTGAGATGGGGAAATAACGGCTACACTTTCATTTTAGCTAACTTTCTAATCTGTAAACCACACATAGAGTTCATGAGGCTGAGAGGAAAAAAATGTGTGTACACCTCCACTCCTCTCACACTCATTACTTATTAAGGTACATTGCTCATTTATCATTGTCCTTTATAAACGTTGTGTTTATCTGCATGTCTTATTCCTGTACTTTATTGACCTCAGATATCAAAGTCCTGAAACTTAGATGTTAGAAAACTTAGTAGGAAATGCACATTGTTTCAGACTGCCATGTGTGAGAGTGTAAGTGCACCTCATTTTGGTTCTTTGGCTTTTTTAAAAACTAACTACCAAATTAACTAGGTTGCCAGATGTTAGCATGATGAACAGTACAACAGTTTTAGCATAGGGCCTGTCATGGTATGTGGAATTGCAGTCCTTTCTTAAACTGGAGATATTGATTAAAGAAAACTGCTACAACTACAGACACAAACAAAATGATTTCCCCATAGTTTGAGTTCCAGCTTGGTCATGTCTGCTTACCAGGAACAATACCAAAAAGATACCTGGTAGCTGAATAATATATTGCAAGTAAAGATATCATCACAGGATCTGGGTACACTTGGCCGAGATGGATACAATTGGCATATTCCTATAAAATAGAGGAATCTAACTTTCCCACCCTCCTCATTCCTTTGAGTCTTATATTTTAAGTTGACCCATTTCTTCCCCCCCCCCCCCCCCCCCCCCCCCCCCCCCCCCCCCCCCCCCCCCCNCAACTCTGAGGTTCTAAGCGCCCTCAACTTGTGTCATGTCGGTTTCAGTATAAGCATAAGACGCTTCCCAATTTTCAGGCATAGTCTGCACAGTTTTTCTACTGGTATAACTATGTTAGTTAGCTGTAGGACATTTTTATCAGTACAGTACAACTCCTAGTGTGGATGAGGTTATACTTGTAAAAAGGTGTGTTATACTGGCATAAGGAAATGGGGACCGAGTGGCTAGGCAGCAGTTCTGCAGAAAAGGATCTAGGGGTTACAGTGGATGAGAAGCTGGATATGAGTCAACAGTGTGCCCTTGTTGCCAAGAAGGCTAACGGCATTTTGGGCTGTATAAGTAGGGGCATTGCCAGCAGATCAAGGGACGTGCTCATTCCCCTCTATTCGACATTGGTGAGGCCTCATCTGGAGTACTGTTTCCAGTTTTGGACCCCACACTACAAGAAGGATGTGGAAAAATTGGAAAGAGTCCAGCAGAGGGCAGCAAAAATNTTGATTCCATGAATAAGCTATAGAAATATAACCACAGTTATACCAGTGTAACGATGCCCACACTAGGGGTTGTACTGCTTTAACTCTATCAGTCTAGTTAAAATGGCACAATTCTTGTGGGTAGATGAGATCTCAGAAGGTCCTCATAGGCCTGGGCCTTAATCTGACTGATGCTTACGTATATCTTGCAGGATTGAGAGTTACATGGATTTATTTATTTATTTTTAGTACATATACAGAGGTCTTAGGGCAATGTTCTCCCAGGAAGAATGGAGCAGTCATACCACTTAAGACTGTTTCTGATATTGCTTTCAATAAAACTTGATTTAACTAAATGCACTGTCTGGCTCCCTGCCCATGTAGTAAATAAAAATAGATGTATTTTATTAAGCTGTTACGGCCCATTTTTTTTAAAATAGTGGAATGATAACTGCTTTCTGAGAGTTAAACATTGGGGTGGGGGACATTATACAACAAGGCAAAGATGATTAGCAAATATTCTCTATCCAGACAAATCGTGGCTATTCATGTTACATTGGTCCTTATTTTGTTGCTTTTTAAAAAGGGTTCCTCTCTTTCCAAACCCGATGAACATTAAACTTCCATGTACCTACAAATGATAAAACATGCTAGGGTATTTGCATGGAATTCATTTCAGAGGACTTGGGCACTGTGTAGTGTATGTGATGCCATCTTCAGAGTCTGAAAGCAACTTTTTTCTCTCCTGGTTTTGGCCTTTTTTACATTTGGCAAACCTTGAACCTTCCTCCTCCTAGTCCTGTGCAATGAACGTGGCTATTGTTGATGCAAAGTCTTCCTCGACATTACTGGGGCCCTACTGGATTTAAAATATCTGAGCTGGTATTGGACAGCTGGAATCCCTCTAGCCAGAACAGGCAGACATCTGTTTACTCCAGGAAGAAACATCTCCTTGTTCAACGTCTCCTGAAGCTCTTCTGTGGGTGTGAGCCTCCTGTTATACACTGAAGTGGTCTTAGGAAACCGCTTACGCAGCTCAGGCCCAGCCTTTTGTTGCTTGGATAATCAACCCTAATGCCGTCTGTCAGATTATTTTTTCCAGAGCACAGAGTGAAGATGATGAATTAACGAAGGGGAAAAGTAGTAACTCTCACTTCCTTCCCTGATCCCCTTCCACTGCATCTTGGTTCTATCTTATCTTCAGGCCCAGTGGATGATGGTGTAGCCATGATCCAAGTACTGAACATCTTCCTTATGATTGTTGCAGAGATCTTGGAGAGATGAAATGGATAGAAGTCCGCAAAGGAAGCAGGTGAGGCTTGTGCCTGGTCTCTGCTTGAAATGGAGCGGCATTTGTTTCGCTCCTGAGTGGTTTCTTTTTTTAGGGAGATAATACACTACAATGATGTTGCTGCCTCAGGCTCGCCGACAGCAATTATGGGCCCCAGGGCCATGGCCGTGCCTGGGGGGGCAGGGCTCGGGTCGGAAGTGACGGATTCGTCACCTCCGGGACGCTGTCACTTCTGGGACCAATTGCTGCCGTACCTTTTAAATCGCCTGGGCCCTGTGGCAATTGCCCCCTTTGCGCCCCCCATTGGCGGGCCTGTGCTACCTTGATTCAGAATGAATGGTACCAAACCACTCCAGGGGATACTTCAGAGTGGCAAAGATGAAGAAAAGATGGCCAAGAATTAGAAGCATGTGAGGTATTTCCCATGTATGTATAAGGGGCCCCATTGCCACACAGGTGCACAAGGCTATAGCACAGTGTGTCCCCCTCTTCTGCTCTAATCTATATTCTCCCACACAACCCGCCCCCCTGACCGCTCCACCCCATCCTTCTGATACTGAATTGGGGTAGGCAGAGCTCCACTGCTGGCTGGGTGCCTGCAGTCACCTATGCACGGAAACCCAGGCTGCATTCTTTCCTACTGTCTTCCCCACCTGGAATGCCATGAAGGATGGCAGAGTGAACCTGAATGGCTATGGGAGTGCAGGTTGAAGGAACCCCTCGGATCACCCAGTGTACCATCACCTAGACTCTGAAGAAGTGGGTGCTTAGTGCACAATGAGTGTGTGTCTTGCAGCTCCATCCCCATCCCCGGAACACACCTGCAGCAGCCACTGATGGTTGCTGACTGCAATGGGAGCCACAGGTTCCTGCTGTGCAAAGTCCAGAGTTCTAGGAACTGCCCAGGTAGTACATGAAGAACGCTATGCTCCCACTGGCATCTAGCTCCCTTCTCTCTGTAGTGACTCACTTCTATCAGCGTGCAGTCGTCCTCAGCCTTCGAAGATGAGCATGATACGATACAGAATCCCTGCTGGCTTGTCTTTAAAGGAAAAGTGGTGTCTCTAATTCACTAGAATTCTTTGAGCATGTCAGCAAAGCCGTGCATAAAGGAGAACTAGATTATAATTTAATTGGACTTTCAGAGAACTTTTGTCAGAGACCACGTGGCATTTGTGAGCGGCAAAAGGGCTGTTGTGCAGTGAAATCTATGATGATTAGACTTAAGAGGCAGGGAAGGAAGAAAGGAAACACCAAACGGAAGTCCCAGTGTACAATATAGCAATCCTTCACCCAGCCTCTGGCAACTGAAATTTAATTGGGACTCTCTACTTTTAACTTTATCATACCATAGAAAGTGGGAACTTCAGCTGAGCTGTCAGCCCAGGGTCAGAGGAAATATCCATTTTTTTTGCTCAAGCTCACTTTTTAATTTCCTGGCTTGCCTCTGAGTTAATTTTTATTTAAATATTGTTTTGATTTGTAGCCTTTAAAATGAGGAAATACTTTTTTCAAGAGAGGCTGTTCTGAAAAAACAAAAGTCTGTGATTATTTAAGGAGTGGCCACTGTGTCTCCTTTTGTTTTCTCATCCCCTTGACCCACCCTGGTATGAGTAAATTGTTGTCTAGTTGCAATTTGCCATTCCTTTGCTGCAGTCATTTGCTAATTGTGTCATGGCAAGCAGTGAGCTCATACAGAGTTACTGGGCTCAAATTACGGTTGAACCAGTTTAGACCTCTTTAATGAAAACCTTCCTCCTTCAATCCCTTTTGCAGTTGTCCTACACAAGCAATAAAACTTCTTGCATTTGAGACTTTTTGAAATAGAATCTTCACTGTTAATTTCATTGCAAAATGCTTTTGATCCCTTACCTGTTTTTATTTAATATTGTTACCTTAGTTCTGGAGGGATAGTTTCTGAGGAGGAAAAAACTTCTACTTAGCTAAACCATTTTAATTTTTCATAAAGGGAGACTTTATTTATAACTTAACTCATTTTACAATGAGTTAAATGTCCATTTCAGCTCAAGATTTAATGTGGAAGCATGGATCATTCCAAAAGCCAGCAAAGTTTTCTGGACGTAATAGAATATGGATGGGATAATATTTTACAGTGGCTGTGTAATAAAGGAACACATCAGACTGGTTATGGCAAAACTTGCATGATTTATCTAGGGGTGTATACACCTGATCTCATGACACAGAGTAAACTCCCACAACCATATATAACAATGAGTGGTGTGTGAGAACTTTTGAGATAAAATGTCAACCAGTGCTCACAAAATCACATGACCAGTGTCACTTCACCACCATCTTTTCAAATGTGACTTTCCCCCCTCAGGTTGAGATGTCAGGATCCACTGTAGACTTCGTTAACGTAAATCGAATCTTTGTTTGGCTTTGCATGATATTAAAAGGTCTATTAACTGTATTTTATTTATGGAGTGTCTTTGTTGCGTAAGTACTCATATGGACATTTTTCTGTGCCTTTATTCATATTGGTTGCCCATTTCTTGGTGACCTTATATTTCTGCTATCTTTTGAGTTGGGGTGGTGTCATTCTAGGGCATTGCTGTCAAAATGAAAGATATTTTTTCCTTAGGATGACGCCACCCAAAACAGTACATTTTGGTGTCATCTGATGTCTCTCTCTTCTCTTCAGAACTTCAGTGAAAATCCCAGTGTCATGATACTATAATTTGAGAAGTAAACATTCTTTCTGGCCGTTTTGTTGCAACCTTACTGCCTTTATAATAATTTCAGTTCTAAAAAACTCCAGTACTCTCTGTACTGCTTACACTTAAAAAAATAAATAAATCAAATATCTGCTTGTTGTCTTGTTGCTTTTTCCACTCTCCCTTTTCAGGTGACTTTATATTCTTGCATTCCTTAGGACAGGTCTGGGAGAAGTAACTATTTAATAGGGGACAGAGCCCAAAGAAACCAGTTCAAGTTTCTCTTAATGTAATAAAGCTGGCAGACTTGTCTAGGCTTTTGTTTGTTTTGCTTATGTAAACTGCTCACTTAGAATTTGTGCCTCAAGACACTGCCAGGCTTCTGTACCTGGCTTTTTTTGTTTGTTATAAAAGTGCTCTTTTAGATTCTCTGCCTTATTCTAATACACACACATCATCTGTGTGTATGTGGAGAATCTTTATAGAGAGCTTAGGAAACTGGAATCTTTGAAAAATCCATCCCATAGTTTTGACGACATTGCCGTAGTGACAGTTTTGGGGTGAATCTTCCCTGGGAGGCAGCCACAAGAGGGTGTACTTCATATCCCTGTGTCTGTGACAACTTTGAATTTGTCCCTGTCGGTGTGAAATACCCATCCTTAGGCTGGATTGCTCATTAAGTCAGTCAGTCTCTTCACACTGCCCTACCTACCTCCAGCTTCTAAAGCCCTTTGTAAGATATTTTAGTGAATGTATGCAATGGGTTCCTCTCTAGAATGTAAATTAATGCCAGCTACAACTCCAATGATGTATCTACTTGCTTCCTTTTTAATTGAGATTGAATAATGAGGGTGGGAGGGAATTAAATACCGTCAAATCATTTGCTTGTGATGTAAAACATTGAAACTCTCAGAGCTTGGGAAACCTCGATTTACAGAAGTTCCTTCTAGGCCTGTATCAAGATATTTGTACATACAAACGCTAAACTGCTTCTACCTTCTCCCAAGGAAGAATCACTCAGCCTAAAGTGCAATATGAAAGCTCACTGTGACTCCTTCAGATGAGCTGAGTGCTTTCGGTCTAATAGATGCTTAGATAAAAGACATCAATGGTCATCACAAGTAAGGTTTAAAACTGTGGTCTGGGTCAAATTTCAGAGGTGACTAAAGAATATTTTAATGCTTTAAAACCTTCGCTGTGCTGGTGGAGACAAATCCAGTAAGTTATACTGTAATTTATGATTCTGATAGATTTCCTTTCATTCATGACTTGATTTACAAGTTACAGCATCTGTATTGTTGAAACATTTTAGGTGCATATTTGGAAGCTTTTTAATAGGTGTACCAATGGCAGGTGAAGGAATAACAGAAGTCAGAGATAGAAATAACCTGTCAGATTATTTCTATCTAGTCTGTCCCTATTACTAATGCAGGATTGTTTTTGTACCACGCTATATCCTTCAGTTCCTTTTTAAGTGACTGGCCAAGATCCATATGTGCAATGGTTCGAATGCCTCCTGATCTTGTCCTGTTAGCCTTCTTTCTCCAGTCCCTCGGGAACACAGCTTGGTTACTGTCAGATTGCCATTAACTGAATTCCAGGGCCTCTCGCCTAGATCTTTAGTTTGAAAGAGTCCCTCTGAGATCTCCTACCACTTTATAAATCTGTCAGCCATGGATTCCCTGGCTGCTTCTGGGCGTTGCAGACCTTTAATCCTCTTTGTCATTTGTTAGCTCAAGGCAGCAGTGTAAAAATTATCATAAACTATGGCTGCCCTGAGAGGAGAGCATGCAGTGTAGAACAGCTGTTTCCTTGGCTCTTCTCTCCACTGTAATCCTTGCCAGGTAAGGTCCTACACTGCAGCCATGGATGGACTAGAGGTGGATGAAGCTCTTCTGCTCACATTAGCACAGTGGAGATGAATTTATGCCCTTTGGCATTTGTTTATTCTCCAGGATAGAACTGTTGGAAATATGTTTCTAGTAGATTTTTTTTCCCCTTTGAAATAGTTGAAGGATTTTCTCCCCACTTTTTATGTATCTAAATATCAGTTATGAAGTAAAAGTGTGTGTGTGTGGGGGTGTCTGACAGTGGTTGTCTTTAGTGCATTGTACTATTCTTTGTAAGTTTGCTTCTCTAGTCACTGCCGGGCAGGGTTCTGGATCCAAGGCGTTTCTACTTCAATAGAAAATCCAACCAGTGAGAGAGAGTGAATGTTAATGAGATAATGGAAAATATTAACAAATGGAAAGGTCTGGCATTGAACGGGGAGGAAAAGGGAGATACGCAAAGGCAACAAAAGCAAGGCCTTAGTTTGCATGTTAATTATGGATTAAAAATTTACAATTTAAATTATGAGATTTAATCTGGTAGCTAAATAACAGTTTTATAACGAAAGTGTAGGAAATAAAAAACAGCACCAAGATGGTGCTACAGGGCCTGATTCTGAAAGGCCTCGAGCCTCCAACTCCCATTGCAGAATCGGGCTTATGTTGTTGGATTTCTAGGATAATTCTCTCTCCTCTCTCCCCCCCCCAAAGTATGTAGTAGGAAAGATGATCTGAGAAGGCTGTAATGCAGGTATTGAAAAGTGCTTGATTCAAAAACTGAGGCCTAGATTGCATTGAAATGCCAGTGGAGTTCAGGTAAACATGTACAAATCAGAGGAGGTTGAGGAGAAATGTCCTGTTTGTCCATAAGACCTGTTGAATCTATGTACAGGTAATGAATATGGATTATTGCTTAAAGTTATTAGTAAGAATGTACATTTACTGTCCATTCAAAAAAAGCACCAGAAAGAAATACAGGGCCAGAACCTCAGCTGTTTAGAACTGACATAGACCTATGAAAATTAATGGGAATTAAACATGTACTTAAAGTAAAATTATATCTTTTGATTATCTTCCTGTTTTTTATGCCTTCTGTATACTGAACATTTTCATTATAAAGCTAAGGGAAATATGAATTAAAACAAGAGAGGGGGAGTTATGACACACAGTACTATATATATTGAATGAATTGACAGGGACAAACCAAGAGGAAAACTGTAAATACTGTATTATGAATCTGCATTTACATTTCAGAAGCACTCGGCTTGTGATAAATGCAGTGGTCTTGTCTACATCTTATCTGATTAAATTAACCACACAGGTGTACGTACTATATTAAATCTACAAGCCAACATAAAAATTGCTATTAGGAAGTCTAAAAGTAACGTACATGGAAATGTAATTTCTTTATTATTCAAATAATAATAAAAATACATATATTTTTGGATACAGAGATAAAAAATGAATATACAAAAGATAAACCTCACATTTGCAGACGCAAGTTCCAGAGATAGCAAGTCTCTGGAAATATGTAAGCAGATCAAATATGCTGGTAGTTCTTTTGTAACAAGAGTGGTAAAATCAGAAAGAGAACCTTGGGTTCATATGGACATCTAAAACAAAGACAAGCTTGGACCAAAGGCAGTAGTGGGAATGTATCAGCCATGGGCCTATGTTTAATGGAGCCCACTCAGACCATGGCATTGAGCATGCTCTCTGGAAACACCACTTGCATGATATGAGAGTTGGTTAATCTAAAACAGGGATTTTCAACCTTTGGTCCTTGGACCCCCAGGGGTCCGCAAACTATGTCTAAGGGGTCCGCAAAAGGCAGCTATGAAAATAAAGTTTCAGATCCCAGCAAAGGCATTCCAGTTTTCTGATCAATCAAAAGTATGTGAATATCCCCACCTACATGTCAAAACCTGAAAGTGTAGTCATTACTATAAAAGCCCCATTTAGCACTCTTTCTTATGATGCGTCAGATGCCGTGCTGAGCATGTGAGTTTTCAGTCTAAGACTTCTATGGTAGGGGTCTGCCGACCACAGGTTGAATTTTCAAAGGGGTCCGACCTCCTTTGAAATTTTGTTAAGAGTCTGCAGGTGAAAAAAGGTTGAAAACCACTGGCCTAAACTAAGCCACATATAGTGTACTCTAATAGAATAGTGGTGTGCTCCATATGGACACAATATGATAAATAAACAAACAAACCTTGACAACCACAGACATAACTCATAAGGGAACTGTGCAAACCTGTTACTACTGGTTTTTATTAGACCACCTAATGTAGTTCCTAAGCACCAGAAATGTGAGGAGGGGATCTGCCAACGCTGAATGTGAAATGGCTTAACCAGTAAGTCTTCTACATGGGTATTGAATCAACAGCCATGCAAGATGCATGGCTTTCTAATCTCCATAGCCTAGAACCACCATCAACATCAAGATTTGCACTAGCTTTTCTGTACCTAGTGTCCAGAGACCTTCCCTTCAGACTGGCTGTCTTCTCAAGGATCTGTATGACAGCAGAGAAGGGTCATTAGAGCAGCCCTGCAGAACAACTGTTCATGGTTATGTGGGCTGTAGGAGTTTCTGTTAGTTTCTTCAATCAGTATAAAGGCTTAAATTTGGTTGCCAAGTCTGATTTTTAGACCTGGAATCTTGCAAAAATACATGATCTTTTTAACTTTTTGAAATATGAATTTATTTCTAGCCTGGGATTGCTTCAATACAGCCAGCATTTGGTGTTTGTCTTTACAGTGAGTTAATACAGAAGATAAAGGGTCTGATCCAAAGCCCAAAGAAGTCAGTGGAAAGATGCCTGTTGATTTCAGTGGACTGTAGATTGGGCCCATAGGTACGCTTGGTGAACAACTCATCCAGGAAACTCTTTTGTTGTCTTTGGAAGTCCCTGGAAGGATGATTAATAATGTGCATGCTTACTCCTTTGAATTACAGGCTCATTGATGCAAAAATAACAATGCTTATCAACTGAGAAACTGCTCTAATTTTGTTAGCAATTAAATTAGCATACTACTCCAGCATCTGTAGTACCCAGCTCCCATTAATGTCTTTGAAAATAAAAGGACTTTCTGTGGATTAGCTCCTTTTGTTACACGTGATCATAGTTTTTCTGTAGTTTTGGATCTTGTGTTCTACATTTAGCTGTAGCCTGTGATGACGCTCTATCACAAAGGACCTATGCATGCTTCCGTTGTTTCTTATCCATATATTTATAATCATGCTAGTGTCTCTGTGACTCCAAGTGGTTTTAAGAATATCTTTCCCTGCCAGGGTTTAGGTGTGAGAAGAGGTGTTTTGGTTTTTTCCATCCTTAAGAGGCTCCTAAGCAGCCAATAGCCTTGGAAATGTTTTGCATTTATACACAATTCTCATAGTTCTTCCATGTATTTCTGACAACCAATCTTGAATAGATTCTTTTCTTCTTTTGGAACGTTATATGGATGAGAGAGGCAGGTGCTCCTCTTGTCACATACGAAGAAGCTCATTCAGTAAAAAATACTTTTTCCATCTATAGGCAGGTAAACATTTGAACAGTGTAATAAAATGCTACTGATATACCAGCTTGACTGTCCACTTTCACCATAAGCACCTTATTGTTTTTTCCCATCACCTCTTTTACATGGGGTGGAGGGCAAAACTCCCAGTCAAAATCTGTAAAGTCGCCATATTACAGTCCTTCCAAGTCCATCTATAAAACTCATCTCTGCTGTAATGACGATAGTAAATGTCATCCGATGAAGGCCACACGAGTAGTGAATTGTGGTTATAGCTACTAATTTTGCAAGAACTGTGCACCCAGCTAGTCTGTCCTAAAACATCCAATTTTTATTTTTTATTTTTTGGTTACCCTGTCCTCTCTTCCAATCTGCCCACCCCACCTGCTTGTTTGTTTTATCCTCTTGCAGTCTTTGGGGCAGGGACTGTCATGTACTGTATGTTTGCATTGTGTAGCCCTGACTGAAGCCTTCTGCTACTGCAGTATAAACATTAAATAATGATTTAATAGATTAAGCTTTACATGCAGTCTTTAAAGTACAGTTTTAATAATAAATTCCATCTTGCATGAACAAAGTAATTTGGAAACCTCCTGGAGAGACATCTCTGTAATAGCATACCTAGTAACAGGACAAATCTTGCTCGTGCAAGTAGCCTCATTAACTTTAAGGCTATGTCTACACTACAGACCTTAAAATGGCACAGCTGTACCGATGCAGCTGTGCTGTTGTAAGGTCTCCTGTGTAGCGCTCTATGCCAATGGGAGAGAGCATAATTAAACTGCCCCCAACGAGCAGCTGACATAGTGCTGTCCACACCAGCGCTTCTGTCGGTGAAACTTATGTCGGTCAGGGGTGTGGTTTTTTCACACTCCTGACCGACAAAAGTTTTACCGACAAAAGTGCTAGTGTAGACATAACCTAAGGTTTACTAAGGTTGAACAAAATTTAATCTGTCTACAATAATTCCTTGATTTTTGCAATGGAATATATAAATCAAATTACTACACTGCTTTTAAACCTGTCCTGTTTGTACAGATATGGTTGTAGTTAGATTTTTTTAAGCTGAAAAGAAACTCTTGAAAAGAAACTTAATGTACTCTATGTTCGTTCAAAAACAACTGCGTGGTTTGCAAAAAGCTGTCGCTGGTGTTCATTAAATGCTGTGGGGCCCGCTTCGGAGCCCACTGAAGTCGAGGCAAAGCCTTTCATTGACTGCAATCCCTAAATCTAGAACAGGATCCATAAATTGTCTGTAAAATGTTGCTATGGCCCAGTCTAAACCAACAGAAACCTATGGTGCTCAGCAGCTTGCATGTTGAACCCTTAGTTTCCAGAATTTGATGGTCTTTCCACAACATGTGTAGCTAGAATTTTCAGGAAATGGCCATGAAGAAAGAATAACTGATACAAAGACAAAAGGGGGTGGGGGATGAGAAAGCGTTGGTTGTCAGAGGAAGGGTAGGTTGCAAAAGTAAGCAATGGGTAACTGTGTGAAATAGACGGAGGCAAGAAACACTCAACTCCGTCTGAACTGGTAGCACAAGTAACATTAAAGAATGTTTCTATTGCTATAGATTCTGCTGTCCTAATATGTTCAGTGGGAAAAATCAAGGCTAATTTAGAGCAGATTCTTTTATTTTTCCACCATGCCGGCTCACATCTCACTTCGTTATTATCTTGGTGACGGACACAGCTGCAGATGATAATGGGACCACATACTGTACTGGTGTCTTTTGAGACTGTAGTTCATTGACACCATACAAAGTCACACTTAAGGAAGATCTCCCTAAGAGTACATAGGTAAGGCATGTTTTTATTATTATTATTATTATTTTGCACAGACTAATCAGTCTGAAACCCATTTTTCTTCCATTAGAATGACAGCAAAGTGTTTTCACCCAGCTGTATGCTGTAGTTAAGGTTACATCAACATTTCTACTATAAACCCCTCATTTCCTGTAACTCCGCTGTATAATGCTGAGACATTACAAAGTTCTTAGTGTAAAATGGTTTTATTCAGACTAAAGATTTGTCTGCTTTTTGCTTTTTTCCAAACCACCCTCTGACCCTCTGCATCTGATTAACATGGGCTTAAATGTAGCTTAAGGCCCCTTTATGCTGCCAGAGCAGTGTAAAGGGAACATGGTGTAAATGAGAAGCAGGAGCCTTGTGTTATAGTTGGAATGTAGGGATGGCTGAATGTAAACAGAACAATGTTTTCCAGTAATTGGGAGCTGTTGAAGGTTGAGTATTAACCTACAGTAGTAGATGTTAACATTCACAAGGTTTGCACACTAAGGAGGGAGGAGGGAAGCTTCTGGGAGTGACTGCAGAAGAAACACAGGACTGTTTTCCCGGCGGGTGTAAATTGGCACAGTGCCATGTCTTATGCTAGTGGAGAATTCTGACCCACATCATGGAAGAATCAATGGACAGGATTTGCATGACAAAAATAACAGAACCCAGGCAATATATGACTTGAAATAGACGAGCTGTTCTGCTTTCCAAACCCACAGTGGTAGGTGGTGTTACGTTTAGGGGAGCTGGGAGGATGGATGGAAAACCATTTACTTCCCTTAGGACAGAAGCAAATAGCTGCTGCTTATTATCCTTAAATTTGATGGTTTGGAATGTAGACCGTGAGGAAACGTGCGAGCTGCCATTCTTAAAACTGGTGCTGACACAGATGCATGTTTTGGGTTTTGTTTTATTAACTGCTCCATGGGTCAGTCATCTCTAGCATCCTCTTGTTCGGCAGTTGAACTCTGAGTTTGTACCGCCTACATGTGATCTGTGATAGATTTTCTGTGACCTTGGACCACATAATTCAGGGAGCATCAGAGGAAATTAACAGAATCGATGAACCTGCTCTTTAAAGGTCAAACTTGTATTTTTAAACAAAGTTTTCAGGACCTCCGAGTATTAATCCCAGTGGCCGTGACTCTTGGATGAAAGTGAAATGTTAACTTTATTTTTCCAATTTTAAAACGTTTCCTTTCCATGACACACACATAATTCATTGATGCTGTGTACTATAGTCTTTGGTTCCTCATTTACTCAGATTTGCATTTATAAAAGTTGTGAATGGCTTTCTATGTGGAGTTTATTGGTTGAGGAAGCCTCTAGGAATCAGCTATGTTACCTTTAGTGAACAGAAACTTAACAGTGTTACATAAAATCTTCTAGGGCTGGACATATGGACTATGTCCTTGAGAACTGCTGAACCACTAAAAGACCATTCATAGCTGAAGGTGTAGTTAAAAGTTAATTGCTGTCTTCACGTAAGTTCAGTTCTATGTGTTTTATTACTTTCCAGCTTCATATTTTTTTAACACGAGTGAAATGAAATTAATAATTGGGTGAGGACTTATAAAGGAAATGGAATATTAGACTTCACAGCACATGAGGGAGGAAAAGGTGATCTCATGATGTAAATGTTGAGTTAGGAGTCTCATGGTATTGTAGCAGGCCTACTAATTTTATTCTTAAATTCTGACCTGAAAAGAATAAATTCACATCTTATATTATTAGGAGGGGTATCATTTTTTACAGTAGAGTAATTACTGAAAATCCTAATGGAAGGCAATCGTCGCAAACTGAAGATAAATGAACTTTTTCAGTTAATAGAGTCTTAAAAATATAGCCTCCAGTCCTTCAGGATTTAAGTAGATGTACAATTTACTCACACAGGTTGTCCCAATGACTAGTTGCCTTGAGTACAACTGTACTGGATGTGGAAGGAGAGGAAAAATACAAGCGATCTAAAATAGTTTTATTGCACATGAAACTGAAATAACATAATTAGGGCCCTACCAAATTCATGGCCATGAAAAATGTGTCACGGACTGTGAAATCTGATGTCCCCTGTGAAATCTGGTCTCACCTGTGAAATCTGGCTAGTGTAGGGGAGGGGCAGGGCTGGGGGCTCTTATTGTCCGCTGGTCTCCAGATGCTAGTCCCGGCTGGACTAGAGAGGGACGGGACTTCCTCTTCCCCTGCAGGGGCTGCTCCCAGGGCCAGGTCAGACCCATTAAAGTACAGTTAAAATCAAATTTGTCAGTGTTTCAGTATTTTGGAAGTGACACGTGTTTAAAAAGTCTAGGCAGAACCTTGTAAAGAAGTAAGGGTAATCAAGTTTTATCTGTATTGCAACCTTCAGGTAGGATGTTGTGGGACAAGTAGTATCCTGTAATATGCAGAAGAATGTTGTGCAGCAACTTGCTATTATCAGGAACAGGTCAAATGCTGACCGGTTGGACAAGTTTTTCCCCCCTCTTTATGGCTACGTGATGGAGTGTGTGTGTACCATACACACGCCCTTAATGGATTAATGTGGGCCTGAGAGGCCAGTTACGTTATCTGGCTGCACCTGGAGGGAGTCCCAGGCTTAATTGATCTTGTAGGCCAGCAGGGCAGGAGCAGGCTGGCTAGCATAAAGAGAGGAAGTTTGTCACAGAAGGGGGTTGCAGAGTGTAAGTCTGCAGTTATTCTCTGGGAATAGAGGTGGTGTGGAAGAAGCCCTGGGATCCTCGCTTGGCTAGAGAAGGCTGGCAAGCAGCTGGGAAGGCATAAAGTAGCCACTGGAGTGGAACAGGCCCTGGTTGTCACCCTGAGAGAAGGGCAGGATTTGGACTGCCAGGGAGAGAGATCCCTGCAAGGTGTTCTGGGGAGGAACAGAGTAAGGGGAACTTGAGGCTTAAAAGGGCGGCAAGCCTGAGAGAGGCTGGTAGGAAGGAGCCCAGGAAAACAGCAGCAAGAAGCTGGAGTGCCAAGACCTTGGCTGCTGGTTATAGGGTCCCTGGGCTGGAACCTGATGAAGTAGGGACGGCCTTGGTTCCCTAATCAGCCACTGGCAAGGTGGCATGAGCCTGGAGAAGAGGACAAGAACATTGGAAAGCCCTGAGGCAGTGGTGTGAGGACCAGGGGCCAGGAGTTGGGACCAAAGACCCTTTTGTGAGGACACTGGACTGTTTTATATTAGGCTTTCTGCTACCCCAGAAGAGGTGGGCTAAATCACGACCAGGCCAGAGGGCTGAGTTACTGGAAGAGAGACACTGCAGTGACAGAGCGACTGTTGGCAGGGGGCGCCAGACCAAAAAACAGCTGCTTTGCTGTGCCTGGCCAGAAGGGGCACCCTACTGGTGAGCAAACACCCTTCTCAGGCCAAAGTTCTCACAGTTAGGCCCCTGAGTCTGTATTTAGCCACTTTCGAAAATCTGACCCTTAGGCTCTTAAACATAGGCTCCTATTTCTGAAAATTTTCCCTGCATCTCTACTGTATGCAGCATATCTACTTAAAATTGATTTATATTGAATAGGTATTATGAGCGGTATCTCTGCTCTAACTTGTTACATTTATTTTAACTTAAGGCTTTTCTACAAAATGTTCAACAGACAAGTCTTTGGGGACCAGAGTGACAAGGCTGTAGTCCAGGGCGCACTTACTGAAATTCTGTCAACAACCTTTATACCTCACCTAGTTCATACCTTACAAATCACAGCTAGAACTTGGTTTCATACTGCATCTTCAATATTTTATGCAGCAGATCTCAAACTGTGGGTTGCAACCCCAAGTGGGGTCGTACCATCAGCAGAGAGGGTTGTGGCACTCGATAGTGTGCGGAGGACGCCATTTTGCTTTGCACAGCGTGACCTTGCATGCATGGTGTGAGCAAGGTCACAATGCATGGAAGTTGCCATTTGAACAAAATGGTCCCCCCCCCCCCCTCCCAATGTGGTGTGACCTCACTCTCATGGTACGTGCAAGGTCACATTGTGCAGAGGATGCCATTTTGTTCTCCAAAATGGCATCTTCCATGCTGCATGAAGTCCCAGGAGGAAATAATTTATTAAAATTGGGTTGTGTTAGCAAAAAAATTGTGAAGTGCTGATTTAATGCTTAATCCCACATAGCTTGATCCACCTCCACAGGAATCAATGGGTTTATTTTTAGTAATGTCAGTGGGAGTTAGATCAGGCCCACGTTTCTTTCTAAATGAACCACAGGATCTTTAACTTCCTTCTGAATGGCCACCAGGGACCCAGAGAGGGTACCTTGGTTAGCATTTCATCTTCAGGACAACAGGCTTTGTTATTAATGTCTCTTTATTTTTGCCATTCCCATCCTGAAAAAATCTGATTAAAAGACTGATATGATCATGTCAGAATATCCAATAGTAATGTATTCTGCTTTCATAGAGTGTATGTGCTTGATGTTAATATATATGTTACTGTACCTGCATTGGCCATTCCTACTTAATGAAAATAGTATTATAAATTCCTTTTCAAATTCTTTTTTTTTTTTTGCAGTTTCTTTTAAAAGATGGGGGTTTGTGAGAAGAGAGGGAAAAAACCAAGATCCTTGTAATTGCCAAAAGAAACCATTTTAGAGGATGAGCACCTCAGCGTAAATATACATTTATGAGTAAGAATGATGAAGCAGTAGAATAATCCAGCCATCTGAACAAAAGCTGTCTGTGATCAGAGATTGCTCTGAGTTAAAAGTTTGATGTTAAAAGTTTATTTAAAAAAAAGCATAAGATAAATGAACTACTCATGCCTCTTCCCATAAGACTTAATTGCTTTCCAGTCTTAAAAAAACATATCCTGTGTGTGCACATCTAAAATCCTAAACATCTTTCAGACAAATACAGAAATGATGGTATGTCTGGTGAAAGCTTGCCTGTACATGTACTTAACCTACATGTTTGATAAATCAAAACATATGAATGCTCGATTATGGTGAGACAAAGGCATGTCAAAAAATTGTAATGCAAGTGAAGAAAGCCAGGACTGGATTTTATGTTTGTGAATCATAGCTTCTCCATCTCTCTCTGCCAGGGTTCTGTGATAGTGTACAACATTTGTTTCCAAATTTCTAAAACTTATTTATCTGGGACTTTCTGGTTGCCCAGCTGATTTTATTTTATTTTTTTATTTTTTTTCTGGAGGCTATCAAAAAGGGGAGTAAATAATGTACTTCTCAGGCCACAACACTCCCTACTTCCCTTCCTCTCTGTGCAAATGCCTACCTGCTCTGTCTTCAGTTTCAGCATTGCTGCTGGTAAACAGAGCCAGAATGTGCACATGAAAAGTGGTGTGCACAGTAACTCCTGCCAGGGCACTGCATAAGAGAGATGTCATCCTTCTAGTGCGTAAGACAGGAAGTGTAACTGAGCTTCAACAAAACAGTGACATTGACGCTGTTCTGAGTTATCAGTGCACAAAGTAAACAGAAACAATCTAAATATAAATATATAGTCTCTCTAATCTTTCAAAAACAACAAGGAGTACTTGTGGCATCTTAGAGACTAACAAATTTATTTGGGCATAAGCTTGTGTGGGCTAAAACCCTCTTCATCAGATGCATGCAGTGGAAAATACAGTAGGCAGATATATATATACACAGTACATGAAAAGATGGGAGTTGCCTTACAAAGTGGGGGGTCAACACTGTAAACTATAGAGTTTCTTGCACCTTCCTCTTAAGCACCTGGTGCCGGCCACTGTTTGAGATAGGATACTGAACAAGATAGAACTCTGGTCTTATACAGTATGGTCATTTCTGTCTGTCTTCCTGCTTTCCTTATTGGACGTTTTGTTCCTATGATGGATTCTGCGGGGAATGGTTGAGCTCGTCTTTTATTCTACATAGCATTGATTTCATATGTGCATTACCTGTAAAAGCACAGATCTGACAAATCATTGTTTTTGAAATAATTTGTAGTCCGTATGTGTAGTTTTTTTTCTTCTTCAAATAAATTGAATTTATCAATTTTTTTGCTTAACTGTTTCAGTTGAAATGGGGCATTGTATTGGGAATTTTTCTTTTACATTTCACGGACCAAATGAAATTGTTTAACATAATGTTGAAACATGAGGGGAAATGTCACTATTTGGGAATTGGAGATCTGCTGTTCAGTGCTATCCAGCAAGACAACTGGCAGATGTGTGTGCAGCAAACCTGGTATCAGTATAATGCAGGTCATTTGAATTATCTGTAGATATTGTAGTCTGATAGCATGGGCAAGCTTTGCAGTGCATATCTCCACTATAACATTCACTTGCTGCTATTCTGAAGGCATAGTCTTCTTCGTTTTATTGACAGCTCTATTTTGTGCTTCTTTCTAACAAAAATGAAACGTTAGTGCAGGGGTTGGCAACCTCTGGCACGCGGCTCGCCAGGGTAAGCACCCTGGCAGGCCAGGCCAGTTTGTTTACCTGCCGCGTCGGCAGGTTCGGCCAATCGCGGCTCCCACTGGCCGCGGTTCGCCGTCCCAGGCCAATGGGGGCGGCGGGAAGCGGCGCAGGCGAGGGATGTGCTGGCCGCAGCTTCCCGCCGTCCGCATTGGCCTGGGATGGCGAACCGGGGCCAGTGAGAGCCGCGATTGGCCGAACCTGCCGACGCGGCAGGTAAACAAACTGGCCCGGCCCGCCAGGGTGCTTACCCTGGCAAGGCGCGTGCCAGAGGTTGCCGACCCCTGCGTTAGTGGTTAGTCATAAAACATCCTTAAAGTAATATTGCTTTGCCAAATGTAACCTGCATTGTCTTGTGCCATTTTGTGCACTCATTTTACATTCCTACAAAGCAATAGGTTAAAGCTGCGCCTTCAGTGAAAATTAGAACTGTAGCTCTTCTGAGTTATACTACCAACGCTATGGTGCTAGTAATAATACCAAGCAATTACTTTAGAGCCAGCTTTCCTGCTAATTCCCAGTATATTGTGTATGGTAGCTGTAATTGCATTAGAATTTCCTCCTACCTTGCTTTGGATAGCATAATTGTTTTAAATAGTGTAGGTCACTAGTAGACTCTGATGCCTTACCGCTCTATTTTTAAGCCAATGGCACACTATGACCATGTGTTTTTAAGTATATTCTATCATTTTCATTATGCACCTTAATTTAAGTTCTTCTCCAGAAATGAGGCTATCAAACAGATATTTCACTTATTCATAAACATATACTGACTTTTTCCTGATTGTTTTCATCAGATATTTGGTAACATAAATGGATAGCGCCAGTCAAAGCAGCTACGCTGACTTATGCCAGCTGAAGATCTGGCCCACAATTTTCATCTTTCTATGGATTTTGATTTACTCAGAACATGGACAATAAGTGTCTAAACCAATATGGAAAATGATTGTCACCATGTTAAAAATTTGTACTCATTTCCCTTCATTTTTAACCTAAATGGATATATCTAGTAAAATTATTTTTTAACTTTTTCTTTGTGGGGAGGCAATCTGTGCATGATCATGCATTTATTGGGTGGAGGAATTAGAGAAGTGTGGAAAAATAATCACACCCGAGGTGAAACTGGGGGAATTTTAGCTTTTCACCAGCTCTCTTTGGATGAGAAAAGTAACTTTTGTGGTTGAATACTTTGCTTTCTGGCCTGGAATACCTTGAGAGACTCAGTCCTGAAGCAAATAACCCAAATAAAGGCAAGCCCTTTCTTGTTATTTTGCTCACTAGGAAGTCTGGGCACTAATAAGATGTCCACAGGCACTTTTTTTCAGCCTGTGGTTCCAACACCAATGGCTGACGAAACTTTATTTTACAACTCTGCTTGGAAAAGCTTCTGTCTGGAAGGACATGATGTCCAGGTCTGTGATGCTGAGCAATATGAGTAAAGGATGCGTACAATAATTGTACCTGGGGGTACAGAGTACAGTGTCCCAAATCCCTGGATTTTTTCCCCTCAATTAGCATTAGATGTTTTTGTAAATGGGCAGAGTTGTGACTCTGTAGTTAACTGGCAAAGAAACATAGTTAAAACTAGAAAAGTTGTATACATGGAACATACCTCTACAGTCTCTGTTCAGTAATGTACATCCATGGTTGTCCAGGCTTCTCACACTTGAAGAACTTGTTCATATCCATCAGGGATGTTTGTCTGTGGAAATCCATTCTGAAGTAGACACTAATGTATGATCTGCTGGCTGAGAGGTGAACTCAAGCAACTGAAATCATAGAATATCAGGGTTGGAAGGGACCTCAGGAGGTCATCTAGTCCAACCCCCTGCTCAAAGCAGGACCAATCCCCAGACAGATTTTTGCCCCCGGTCCCTAAATGGCCCCCTCAAAGATTGAACTCACAACCCTGGATTTAGCAGGGCAATGTTCAAGCCACTGAGCTATCCCTCCCCCCCAATCCTATTATCTTGAATTTATGCTACCCATCTTCTCTTGTGATTGTAACACTGAATCTCTGGGTGGGCTGTTGGCACCAGGGATTGAATCTGGGATCTCCTATCTCTAAAAGTGTGGTCTGCTGCCTAAGCTAAAGGACCCACCTCTCTGAGCTAGGGCTGTAGCAGGCTTATCCTCTGCTCAGCCACCACTTGAGGGGGATGTGTATCCCACTGAGAGAGTGAGAGTTACATGCAAGGGCGCCTCAACAGGTGGGGTGGAGAGGGTCGAAGCCCGCTACCCCCACCTCCACTGCATTTGGTAAAACTTTGTCCCCTGGCTGGTAGTTCTGCTGCTGCGGCCTCAGAAGCAATATGGTACTGAGCTGGCTGGTCTCCTTCCCCTGCCCATAGGGAACGGCAGCGACGGAGAAACTCAGGCTGCTGCTGGCTGGCAGGGTCGGCACTGCCTCGGCAGGGCTCCCCACACACTCCCCATGGGAAAGGAGGATGCTGAGGAGCTGGAGGTGCTGATTCTGGGGAGGGGGCGCTGGTTGCCTGGTGAATGGTGTTGCTACTGTGAGGCCTCTTTTACTGCGCAGCCTGTGGAGGCCCCACCCAGCAGCTTGAACTCCCCTGCTGTCTCCTAGTAATGCCTGAGTCGGGACTGGGCTGGACTGGCTCAGTCCCAGGCATCGGCAGGAGCGAAGGGCCCAGCCCAGCTTCTGGGGGAATGCTAGTGCAGAAAAGCACTGACCCCACTCAGCAATTCAACTCCGTGGCTCAGGATCACATCTACTAAGGTCCATCCCCCCCTCACCCACTCAGTTCCAGCACTACCCACCCGGTGGGGTCTACCCCAATCTCCTCCCTCCGCCACTGTTACTATGGGGTAAATTTTTGGGAAGTGTTCGGTAAATTGTTTTTTTTAGGCTTCACTCTTCTCCTGCTTGAGACCTCAGCAAACTAGTAGTTATTCCAGCTCTAAGTCTCAGCTTTCCTATCAGGCCGTACAGAGACAGAGGAACATGGCAGACACACCTACTTAGCTAACCAGTCACCCAGGGAAGAGCTCACTAGTGAAATAACAGCAATGGCCCCTTTTTAAGACTTCTCTGACTAACATAAGGACATGCCACCATCACTCTCTTTCATCAGTTGAGGAAGAACTGGTTGTCATAGCGGCACTCTCATTCTGCAAGTGGAAGACTCCCAATTCACCTAGATTTCATGATCTCCGCTGCCCTGTTAGGCTGGTTGGAGTCAGTGATTCCTTTCTAAAGAGGGGAGGTGATGGCACAGAATGCTCAGCATGCTGCACTAAGGTCAGTGATAAGTGGCAGTGCTACTCTGTCTTGCAAAGAATGCCAATGGAGACCAGAAAGCTCATTGACTCATGGGCTAGCAGCTGTGGGAACAAATTCTCAGTGAACTTTAACCCTAAACTATCTGGAAACTAACTGGAAAACTGCCAGCCTATTAAACTCTCTCACCATAATCATTTCAGCATCTCTAATATGGTTCATGGAAAGAAACCCCTGTTTATCATGGGAAATATTTTACATGTCAGTGGTTCATAAAGGAATAAAGTAATTAGGCTACACGACACAGTACGGAGTATTTTTCTCTTACTGAGGGACATGGTTACTGAGGATTTTTAGTACAGAGAACAAAGAGGTTCCCAGAAGACTTGACTTTTTTATTTTTCAAAACAAATATTTTGCATCTCAGAGCGAAACCATTTTAACTTCCTTAATTAAAAGCGATGATCGGCACATGCAGACTAATAATAGAATTTAATTCTATTTCACTTAATGTGAGAGTTACAATAATGGATTTATATCTTATTAAAATGGTTATTTCTTAGTGTCATTTGCTGTAGCTCGAAATTTTCTTAACAAATGACATTAATTTTCATACAGTGTTGGAAAAAGGGAGAGAAACCAGATATGTATTTATAATTGCTACCAGTCAGGAATAAGGCATCTTTGTAATCCAGGATAGATTGAGAGATTTATTATGAGATGAAATGAAAATGTCAGAGCACAACAATAAGCAATAAAGTTGTTGGGGGGGGGGGGAAGAGAAGTTTTTTCCATAATTGAAAAAGGGAAAATCCCCCAAAATAACTTTGCCTCGAAAACAGTAAAATCCAATCAAAGGTTCAGTTATCAGAATAAACTGGGACCCATACATGTTGAGTTGTGAGATTTGTTTGCATAATTGCATGCAAAGACATATATGGAAAAATACAAGAAATGTGTTTTATACCATTAAAAATCTAGATAAGTGTGAGTATGTGTTTCACACACTTAACGTAGCCCAGATAGTCCACTCCACCTATGCAGAGGTGATGAAAACCTATAGGACTGTGGGCTGGTTGAGCCAATGACCCGGGGCTGTGGGAGAGTGCTGCCTTTGCAGCATCATGTCCTGCCTCTCTAGATCCCATGAGTGCTCCCCCTCTGGATCTGTGCTTCCTGGAATTTTGGAGGTAGAGCTGGAGGCAGGAAATGATGGAGCAGGGGAACTAGCTGCTGTCTTGGTGTCTTCCTCTTCTGTACCAATGTATTTCTGGTGGGAAATCTGAGTGGGAGTTAATGCGACTTCAAGACGCATTAATTCCTGCCTGTCTCATCAGTGACTGCAACTGTGCAGTTGCAAGAGGACTCTGGTAAGATAATTTAAAGGCCAGGAAAGAGCTCTGTTCTCTGCGGGGAGTAGATTTGACTGGAGCATCAGTGTGGAGGGAATGACCCTGTATGGGAACTGAGTGTCCCCTTACCTCTGTATTCTGGGATGTGGTGGATTTGGGAGAATGGACATCCTGCTTCCTCTATCAGCTCCCCAACGCCTTCCCTTGAAGAGGATGATTTGAGAGGAACTCTGTGGAGAGAAACTTGCAAAGTTTCCTATGGCCTCTGTATTTTCATCTGGGTATCCCATAAAAATTTTAAACTTAAACAATGTCCACTGAGAATACATATAACAGGTGGGGTTTTTTTTGTATCCTGTTTAATTCTAGTTCTCTAAAGAAGGAAGTCCCTTCCCCTCATCTCCTGCAAATTTAGCAATGGCACAGCTCTGAGTTAAGCACTGTTCATGTGCCAGTGTAACCCACACACCTCCTGGGTGTGGTGCTCAGTCCCATCTAGTGGCACCTAGACCACTTAGAGATGAATGGGTCTGCTCTACAGCCTTCACTAAGAACCAGTTGGCTTTTAGCTCATGCAGTAGAGGCTCATGCAGTAAGCTCCAGGGGTCTTAGGTTCTATCCCGCCCACCGACAACCGGGGTCTGTCAGTGTTACACAAGGATTCAACATTCAGTAGCTTTCAGTTGTCATCATTAAAAGCACAATACCTGGCCGTTAGGACAAGCTGGGGTTTCCCCACACAGTTTCCTAAGGCTGAATAACAGTTTTGGGGTGTTTTTGTTAATTTTTTTCCCTTTTGGATTGAGAACAAGCATGAAACATTTCTACCCAAAACCTTCTGGGGATTGCAGTAGATGTTAGTTGTGCAAATTTATCTATAGCAGTCACATAGGCAATTGCTATAACAGAAATGTTTTTATGACTTTTAAAAAATTCAGTAGATGGGTCCATATGGGCAAAGGGGTGGGGGGCTGTGGGTGCATTTAAAAAAAAAATGAAGATACACCTGTGCAACATTGTGCTACTGCAGCACATGCTAACTAGAGTCCCCAGTCCTCCAAGTACTTACGTATGTGCTTATCTTTAAATATGTGAGTCCATGGGGAATTACAGTATTAGAAAACAGAGGTCAGATCTTCAGCTGGTGTAAATTGAGGAAGATCCATTCATTTTAATGGTCCTATGCCAATTTACACTAGCTGAGGATCCCGTCCTGTAGTATTTTAAGTGTGTGCCAGAAATCTTGATCATGTAATCACAGTCTGAATTTCACGCTTCTTGAATTTAAGAATATATGTCCAAGATACAAATACAACTAGTGATTTTTTTATTTTTTTTTGAGTGCCTTGCCCAATTGAGCCACATTAAAGGGGCCTGATTTTAAGAAGGCAGTTGCTTGGCACATTCTAAAAGTCAGACTCTTAAAGGGTTTCAATTTAGGCAGCCAGAAATTGAGGTGTCCAAAATCATTAGTCTCTTTTGAAAATCTTGACTATAATGTGATTAAGTGGAATGTTCAAATTTCTTGTCAACAGCTACAATTGGACCTCTGGAAGTATCAGTGAAGACACTGCTATCATTTTTCAGACAACCACATCTGTGTCAAATTTACTGTGGTAGAAACTAAACATATAGAGAATATTTTTGAGCCAGATTTATCCCTAATGTAATTCCATTGACTTCAGTGGCATTACATCAGGGTTGAGTTTGGCTCATTATATTTTATTTATAATCCAGGATGTGTATATAGCTACAGCACATCCTCGCGCAGGGTCTGGTACACAAGAGGAAAACATGCATGATTCCATCAGTACTTTGTTAATTTAATTATAACAACAGATGCAGCATTTAATCTATTTGACTTCTGTTATTGGGTTACTAAATCTTACTCAGAGAACACTTTCATTTAATTACCCTGAACTATGGCACTGAGTAATAAGCCTTACAGCTTTTCAAAATGTTAAGCAGCTTTGTAACTTCCTCTATACTCTACTACATCAATAAACTAATATTTTTGCTGATAATACTTTGTTTTGAAATGGGCGATGTAAATCTATCTTCCGCTTAGCAATACCTATTTCCTGCTATAGTGGTTTAAAAAATAGATGTATTTTTCTCTGTGACATTTCTCGCCCCCCTCCCCTGGCCAATTTTTTTAATGAAAAAGTAAGCCCTCTTCAGGACAGTACTTAAGCACTTGCTTAAAGTTAACATGTGCTACTTGAGGCAGTGGCCTGAAAACAACGGCAGCGTTTCCACTTGTATTTCCAGTGCTGCAATTTTTATGGCCTTTTTAAAAAGAAATGTGTGCATTCCACTAATCATGATATGATTACATGGGAGGTTTCCTAGTGAAATGCTTAAGCCCAGCTGCTAATGGGGACAGTAATTCCACTCTAGAGATGTCTGCAGTTGATTTAGTGGTTCTTAGGTCTGTGTGTGTCTCGGTTCCATGTGGGTTTTGTCTCCTTTTGATTCTTACAGCTGTGATATGTACAATGAGTGTCTTGCCTTCTCGTGATTGCTGACTTGCTCTTTCCATTCCAGTGATGCAGATATCTCACAGCTGCCCTGGTTACTGGTCTCAGCCTGGTTAGTTGTGCCTCCTAAATCCATGGGCCTGACCTGTAACTGTGTGGGCAGTCAGCTGCAAAGCAGTGTTACTACGGAAAGAGGAATTCTGCATTATTGTATAACATTTACAGTGTAGTAATTTAACATAAATAATGCTTTGTCTCTTCATTTGGTTTCAGGTGAACAGAGTCTTTGCTTTTAAACTTCATGTCCTTTTGCTCTGTTCCTGTTAATTTTAAATATTTCTTCCCTCTAAATATGTAGGCATATTTCTCTCGTCTCCCCCTCCTACACATTGGAACTTCATATAATTGCATGAGTGCATATTTCACCTATTTACATAATGTTTCTGCAATATCAGGAAAGGGGCTTTGCAACATATGCCATATTTGGTAGGAAATTCTGGTGCAAGAAATTTGAACTGAGGAAGTACCCCATCTATTTTGACAAAGTGTTCATAACAGATAACAGGAACATGTAGCTTCCGATTCTTTAGCTGATTACTACAGACCGACAATAATAATGCTACTTACATTCATTTTATTATCATGTGATTAGTGTAAAACAGTGGCTCTCTATCTTTTCAGACTGCTGTGCCCCTTTCGGGAGTCTAATTTGTCTTGCGTACCCCCAAGTTTCATCTCACTTAAAAACGACTTGCCTACAACATCAGACATAAAAATAAGTGTCACAGCACACTGTTACTGAACAGTTGCTGACTTTCTCATTTTTACATATAATTATAAAATAAATCAATTGGAATATAAATGTTGTACTTACTTTTCAGTGCATTGTATATAAAGCAGGATAAACAAGTCATTGTCTGTGTGAAATTTTAGTTTGTACTGATTTCACTAGTGCTTTTTATGTAACCGATTGTAAAACTAGGCAGATATCTAGATGAGTTGATGTACTCCCTGGAAGACCTCTGCATACCCCCAGAAGTATGTGTACCACTGGTTGAGAACCACTGGTGTAAAAAGTACAGTAGACAATGTGGCGAGTAATACAGGAAATGATTCAAAGCATACTTTCCATGATTTCCTGTTCCCTGGTGTATGACATTGGAAGCAACTGGCACACTGGAAATATTGTTTAAAACATGGGCAGGTTAGACTTATCAGGTGCAAGTAATTTAAGAAACTTGGGGTGAAATCCTGACACTACTGAAGTCTAGACCCTATTGAAATCCCACAAGGTGCCTATTTCCATCTTTAGGCACCTAAATACCTTTAAATATTTGGCCCCCTAAGTGCCTACCTCACTCTTGAACAGGGGACCTAGGCATTTCTGAAAATTTTAACCCAAGTCTGTGAGTTATTTTCAGTTAGTCAAATGGCAGGTAAAAATGTATCAAAAAATATACACCCTTATCTAAATTCTGATTATTCTTGAAGGTTTTAACAAGATAATGTAAAGTTATGTGGTGCCTGATACGATGCTTAGCCCTACCTTCTGTACGTTCATTTTACCTTTTCTCTGCCATCATCAGCACATATTCCACATTAAAAGGGCACCCATTGTGTCGCTACAGATGCTCACAGTCATGTAGAGTTCTGAATGGCTGTCAGACAGTGACTGAATGACTAACAGCAGTGGTCTCCACTGAGCCAGTGATCTAGCAGCCCAAAGCTCTGTATCCCATGAGCCATCTTTTTTTTAGCAATAATTTAATGTTTAAGACCTAATAATCAAGAGGTGGGATATATCATGAAGAATAACAACATGTTGGGAGGAGCTGATTGTCATTAGCTTGGCTTCAGGCTGTTGGTCCCAGCTGCTCTTCGGTGCCCAAAGAATCCCTGCCGTGCTATCGTTATTGCTAATATCATGGAAACTTTGTTTTAAAGGTTCTGTGAGAGCTGTTGCATTGTGCACAGTCTAGGAGATTACTACTCAGCCCCCCCCCCCCCCCCCCCCCCCCCCCCCCCCCCCCCCCCCCCNCTTTCAGAGTGAATTTTTTTTTTATGAATCAAGAAATCTGGCAAGTGGGGGGAAGATATTGAGCATTTCTATTATCTCAACAATTCTCTTTGGCAGAGAGGAGACGATGCTCAGGAATCTCTCTCATATGCACACACGCACTTGTATAGATGTTATATATTTGTATTTTTCAGTATCCTCAGAAAAATGCTAGTTTTAGTAGTAGAAGTTATTTCTCCATTAAAACTAATAGACATGATCCCTCTATCTTCCTATATGCAAAACACTTGTTGGAGTCGCTGGAAATACTGTGTCCACCTTTACCTCCTTATGTAGCACCCAAAATGCACTAAGTAGAATTGCAGAAATACTAGGATGTGGTGGTCGACAGCAGTAACTTAGTTCCTTGAAAGGAAATTTCAGACTCAACAAGTCCAGGTTCACTTCCTAGCTTTGCTACCGACATGTGTAATGTAGGGTGTCACTTAATCTCTGTGTGTCGTGTGTATTTAGATTTAGTTCTTGGGGCAGGGATAGAACTCTTACTGTGTTTGTATGCATGGTGCCTAACACAGTAGAATCACTATCTCAGTTGGGACACTAGGCACTATTGTAATAGAAAATAATATATCTTACATGGCTTTCATTTGAGTTTTTTGTCTTGTATATTTCAATCAGCCTGCTATAATTCTTTTCTCACAAGTTGTCATAAAAGACAAGCAAAGCAGCAGTTTCCTTCCTAAAGTTTTCTTTAGAAGAAATCTTTTCGGTTTTTCCCTCTGGCACACTCCAATTTGATCCTGAAGTGTTGCCATAATTTATTTTTATCTTGTCTGCACTAAAAAGTTGTACCACCTTACACCAGTATGGTTAAAGTGCTACAATCCACACAGTGTGGACACAGTTATACTGGTATAAAGGTACTGTGACAGGGTCAGGCCAGATGGCTACAGGAGAGTGTTAGAAGGCAGATATATTAGTACCAGATTAAGTAGACCCCTTTTCCCTGGGTAAGGTAACAGGGGCAGTTCCAGAACAAACAGGAACTTGCTGGAACCAGTTAAGGCAGGCAGGCTAATTAGGACACGTGGAGCCAATTAAGAAGAAACTGCTAGAATCAATTAGGACAGGCTGGCTAATCAGGGCACCTGAGTTAAAAAGGACCTCACTTCAGTTTGTAGCGTGCATGCGAGGAGCTGGGAGCAAGAGGCACTAGGAGCTGAGAGGGAAGGCGTATTGCTGGAGGATTGAAGAGAACAAGTGTTATCAGACACCAGGAGAGAGGTCCTGTGGTGAGGATAAAGAAGGAGTTGGGAGGAGGCTCTGGGGAAGTAGCCCAGGGAATTGTAGCTGTCGTGCAGCTGTACCAGGAGGCACTCTAGACAGCTGCAGTCCACAGGGCCCTGGGCTGGAACCCAGAGTAGAGGGCGGGCCCGGGTTCCCCCCAAACCTCCCAACCCTGACCAGACACCAGAGGAATTGATCTGGACTGTGGCTTCTACCAGAGGGGAAAGGTCTCTGGGCTGTTTCCTGACCCACAAGGTGAATCTTTGAGGTGAGCAAATCCGCCAATGAGCGCAGGACCCACCAAGCTAGAGGAGGAACTTTGTCACAGTACTCTATACTAACTATTCCCATACGGGAAGGGGAATAAGCTATAACGGTATAAGGCACCTTTATACTGGCATAACAATGTCCACATGAGGACTTTTTCTGGTATATTTGTAAAAAAAATCACAACTCCGACTGACATGGTGGGGCTGTAATGCTGCAGGTCAGGTGAAGAGAAGACACAAAGAGTAATGAACACTGAAGGGCTGTCAATGCTGGGAAAATTTTCTGTGTGGTTTCTGGTGGCCTGATCCCTTTTTACTGAATGGTTTTCAAAACCTCAGGTCAGGCTGCCTCAAACCACGTAACACCACATCTTTGTTGTGGTTGTACCCAGTTTTTAAATTGCTTTAGCTGGACCAGTTTTAAAAAGGGTTAGTAAATGTCCCTTGTGTAGATAGGGTCTTAGATGGTGCATGGTGGAATGGTAGGGAGGGCTTAGTCAAGTTGGTATTTGAAATTGTCTCTAGAAAACATACAGTACAAAAAAACCCACGAAGGAGAAACTTGTTAATATTTCATATAAAAATTATAGGATTACTGCACACTTTCTTGATGGAATGGTGAATTAGCTGTTCCTAATAATCGATGCAGTCTGAAAAATCTAACGTGTAAAAGAAGTCACACTGAGGCAGTGTCTGAAACTGGCATATTGTCTCCCTTTTGTGCTTTGAGACATTTGAAGAGCCCATGCTGTTTTAGGGGAGGATCATTTTTGATAAATGATTGTTATTGCTAAGACACTCTTGAGGACAGTGCTGTATGCACTAGGAAGGGCTTAAACCCTCAGGCTTTTCGCCTTCTATTGATGATTTTTCAATGTGGACCTTAATCTCCAAGGAGCTGCGTTTTCTTTAAATTTTTATATATTTATTAGTGCAGCTTGATGGATACCTTTTTTGTTGTGTCTGTATTTTTGAGTGAAAAGTCATGGACAAAATATAAAAATCAGAAAAGAATAAGAGTGCTATAATGACTGAAATAAAGAAAATGCATAAAAATACATGAAAAGCAAAATATCGGCATCCCCAGGCTTTCAAGCCATAAAACCACGGTATTTTATTCCTCCAACACTGAAAAGAGATTTCACAGCCATTATGATGATTCCAATCCATTTTCTTAAATTTCCACTGTTATTTTATTAACCCCTATTTTTTAGCTTGCTTTTTTAGCTTGCTTTTCAGCACTACCAATACTGTTTCTCTCTAATGTAATATACAAGTGAAAATTCTTTACTGGTTTAGTAGAATTTGGGTTTTGCCTTTTGAACAGAACATTTGTTTTTAGAAGCAATAATATTGCTTGTTTAAAAAACAAGATACAGGTCTCTCGCGTCTTACGCACATTTAACATGCGCGATTTCGGCTTTGCGCGGTCGGCAAAACCACAAAAAAGAAAAAAAGCAATTTATGTACTGTTTCTGTAGGGCGGGCGATTCCGCCCGCCATTGAAGTCAATGGGATTTTGGCTATACGCGGTTTTCGCTTTACGCGCTGACCGCGGAACGGAACCCCCGCGTAAGACGCGAGAGACCTGTATTCATAATGAAATTGTTCTGTATCTCTTCCAGAAGTTTAGTCAAGGTGCTACTTATCCTAAAATAAAGTGTAAGATTGTTATAATGAATTTGTATGCCTTCTGTAGAGGCTTTCATCCAAAGATCTCAAAGCACTTTAATAAATTAGGCTTTACTGCTCCTATAAGGAAAGGAGTGGTATTCCCATTTTATAAATAGGGCAATTGAGCTCAAAGAGTTTGAGGCATGTATTTTCAAAAGTGACCACTATTTTTTGCTATCTCAGTTTTTCAGGTCCCCAACTTGGTGTCTCATGTTGGGCACCCAAAAATTGAGGCACTCAAAATTAATGGACACTTTCTAAAAACATAGAGCTCAATGACTTGCCCAGAGTCACAAAGCAAGTCTGTGGTATAGTAGAGCAGAATCTCTCTCGACTCTTGGCCCTACATTCTAATTACTAGGCCACACACTAGCCACATGATAAAATTTGTGTGGTTGTGTCTATTGGAATGTACAGATCCAATTTTGTATAAGTTACTTAATTCATGGAAAATGTGCTTTTTTCTTGGTGCTGCAGGCCGTTTACTCTGCAAGTAAATTTTAAAACATGGTCAGATGAAGTGTCTGAGTCTGACCTAAAAGGGAAGTGTTAAGTTTCTGTTTGGCAATCCTTTGTTGCTTGGTGCTGTTACAGTACCTTTAAGCAAATGGGTTGGGAAACTGTTGATGCTGCAAGTAGAAAGATGAATGTGTCAGATTGGAACTTGAGCAATTTTGGTGGAAATGTTTGCAGGGGCTGGGGAGAACTAGTTCCTCTTATTTGGATTAATGGGACTGGTACTAAGCCAGAAATTTGACAAAGAGTAAAGACCTACCCCCGCATCCACTCTTTAAAATTACTCTGCTTGCATTTCAGGGTCATGGAGCAACTTCAATAGCTGAAGGATATTTTAGGCCAGGGATTTCAGAGTGAGCAACATCTACAGAGAGAAAGGTGTGACTCAGTACCCTCTTCTATTCACAATTTCATAGATCACATCCACTCTCTTGATTGCAAGGACCAGTTCCCTCCCTTTCAAAATTGTGTAATATCCCTGTGGCATCTACAGCAATTGCTTATGTGAAAAATTAGTAGCCGGGAAGTATTTAGAGTGGGATTTTCTGAATCTCTTAGCAATGGCCGATCTCTGATCCCGTTGAAGTCAATGGAAGTTTTACCATTGATTTCAAGGGAAGCAGAGTTGGGCCATCTCTGAAAATCCCTGCCTTAATGTATATGTTTAGTTCTTTTAATGCAGTTTAGCATCTGGAAGGGAGGGGCCAGTATCATGTGACCATCCACCTAAACCGGGGCTGCCAGCTTAGGCGTGAACAATAGTTTAAATACAGTTGTTTTAGGCTCTGAGAGGGAGTCCATAGTGCCTCTGTTTGGTAAAGAGAGGGCTCCGTAAGAAGTGCTTCAGAGGATGAGGAATTTAGATGAGGATTCATTTCAGATGAGATTTATTTCAGGGCGTGAAATGAATTTGTTACAGGATCTTATTTACATGCATCAACCCATTCTTTCTGCATTATCATCCCTTTGCTTTTTTAAAAAACAAATGGGCTGTTTTTACCATTAAAAGAGTGTAGGCATCAGATCACAGGCTCTTCCTCTCCCTTTCTTCCTGCCTCCTACAAATAACTGGAAGGTAACACTGCGGTCTCATTCCAGGTGGCTTCAATATGGTAACTCTCCCCATACCTCATTAGCAGCTGCTTGCTGCCAGGCTGGGGAGCAGGGATATCCGTTGGCTTGCAAGTTTCTCCTTGAGGGTAGCAGAAGCTGGGCCTAACAGACAGCCCACTGAGCTGCCTATTCATCTGGTGAATAAAGAACAGAGATGACTTCAGAAATGAAGTGGTACAGCTGGCAACTGGCCGTTACTGTTACAAATGAATAGCTATTTATCCTATTAATTAGGGAGCTATTGTCAAAATCTGAGATAGGGACATCTTTTCAGCCTGTCTGTCTTAAAGATAATCTGGGGCACAGAGACAGTGTTTGCAAGGGGACTCCAATGTAAGGTGAATGGAAGTGGGGGAGGGTTTCTTCAGATTCCCCTTCTCTTTTCCTCTGTCCTGAGTGTAGGCTGTAGAAGAGCTGGCTGTAACCTCTTTCAGAGCCACTTGTTGGCTGGCCATATACGAGTGCTTTAGGGCAGTGGTTCTCCACCAGGAGGAGTACACAGAAGTCTTCCAGCGGGTACATGAACTCATCTAGATATTTGCCTAGTTTTACAACAGGCTACATAAAAATCACTAGTGAAGTCAGTACAAACTAAAATTTCATCCAGACAATGACTTGTTTAAACTACTTTATATACAGTACACTGAAATGTAAGTACAATATTTATATTCCGATTGATTTATTTTATGATATGGTAAAATGAGAGAGTCAGCAATTGTTCAGGAATAGTGTGTATTTTTATCTCTGATTTTGTTAATAAGTCGTTTTTAAGTGAGGTGAAACTTGCGGGTACGCAAGACAAATCAGACTCCTGAAAGAGGTACGGTAGTCTGGAAAGGTTGAGAACCACTGCTTTAGGGTACCTCTACACAGCAGCTGGGAGGTGTAATTCCCAGTTTGAGTAGACAAACACATGCTAGCTCCGCTCGAGCTAGCTCCTAAAACAGCTGTGTGTCTAGCCACCCCTGTATGTGCCCAGGGGGTCGGGCAGAATGTTCTTGGGCAGCTATCCTGAGCTGCTGCGGTCACACCGCTATTTTTAGGTGCTAGCTCAAGCAGAGCTAGCATGTGTATGTCTACCCACACTGGGAATTACACCTCCCAGCTTCTGTGCGACCAATGGCACTCGCTTCTTTGGTAGCTGCGTGGGCTGCTTCCTCCTAGTCTGACTAGCAAAGAACCAGACACTGATTTCCCTTCTGCTGCTGCAGTCTGGCTAGTCAGCAAGAGGCTAGGAGCCCAAGAACTCCCACATCCCATTCCTGTCTTTGCCCAGGGCTTGGTGTTTGGCCTTGAAGTCACCTAATGCGTCAGTATCTTTTTCTGTAAGATTGAGAGGACTGTGGTACTTTTTTCCTTGGAGGAAGACCGTGAAGATTGATTAGGTTATGTGTGTAATATGCTGAAAGCCCCCCAAGTTCACTGGGGGGAAACTTAAAATCCCAGAATTGGCTGGCCCAGTTGGAGCAGAGGTAGACAAAGAGTAGCTTTTAAGTTCACTTCTTTAGAGCAGAGCGCAAGTGAGCCGTCCTTTGAAGGCTCCAGGAAAGGGGAACTGAGAGGAGGAGTGAGGGGAGTTCTACCACTTCTGGGGGGCTGCTGGTCACCCCCTGAATATTTGAGGGTGGACAGTCTCTGGATTATTGCCCTGATCCCTTGCTCTCCAAGGACTTGACAGCAGATAAGCTGTGTAGGGGAATGACAACTCTAATATCCCCGTACATGCCTCCTCACCCCCAAGCTATCTCAGCCGTCCTCTGGTACAGAGATTGTAACTAGGCTATAGCAGTGGCCTCTTCATTTTCCCTCCAACTATCTCTAATGAAAAGCAGCATCCTGTTTTGCGCACTGCATCCTGAAAGTAGACCAACATATTCATTTAGCTTCTAATCTGTGCTCCTGGAGGATACATTTTATCTGCGTGTGCGCAAAGCTTTGAGTATTATTTTGGTTTTTATCTTAAAATTATGCCATTCTAACTCCTCTGTGAAAGGGAGATGAAAGGTCCAAAGGATGCTCAAGTTAGTGAGGAAAAGATCTACAGGTTGTTCAGTCAGAGAGGCATTTCTTTAGAAAACGACACCCTTCCGTCTGGGGAGAGGTTCAGGCTCCGTTGCCTTTATCCCCTGTAGACTGGCTGCTGCTTAGTCTTGCCCTGGTGTCTTTACTTCCTGATTTGTGAGGCTGTGATGGGATCTGCTCATTGTAACTGTTCATAGAGCGGAAAAAGGGCCATAGCTGTCAAGGCTGACAGCTTGGAAACTGACCTATCTGAAGGATACTGTTATCTGTTAATTTCTGGTTTCGGAGCTATTCCTGCTGCTAGACAAAATAAAAAAATGCATCGTTTGACTCTCAGGGCTGGTCTACATTACAGGGGGAATCAATCTAAGTTTTGCCCTTCAGCTACGTGAATAATGTAGCGGAAGTCGACATACTTAGATCTACTTACCACCGTGTCTTCACTGCGGTGTCTTCACTCTCCCGTCGATTCCCCTTGCGCTTCTCCTTGAGGTGGAGTGCTAGAGCGATCGGCGGTCGATTTATCACATCTGTACTAGACACAATAAATCGACCCCCGCTGGATCGATCGCTGCCCGTTGATCCGGCTGGTAGTGTAGACAAGCCCTCAGTAAATGCACTAGTGCACGCAGGCATCTCTACTGTATCTTGCCAGACCTCATATAATTATTGTTTACAAGCTTTGCAGACTTCTTCATCTTGACTGTCCTTATGCCCCTAATGGCATAGGCCCTAGCTTTATTAAAGATTTCTCTCAGCCTTGTTGTGACTAGGATCTGTGCTCACCCCACCTGTCAGGGATCCCATGATTGCAGTTTAAATCTACAGGGCACTGTGCCGTGGCTATGGTGATCCCTAGGATCTGCTTGACCCCCCTCTTTCTGTCTCTCTCTCCACTTACAAGACTAGGCTGTCACGTGATGTCTTATTAGAATAACTATTATTGGTCCCATATTTACTGCCTTCTCCCGCAAACCCTCCTCCTCCTCTTTGTATTTGATCCTCTTTTGCTTTATATACTTAATTTTAAGAGTGCGACTCCTAACAATATCTCAGAAAACAAAGACTTGGTAAAACAGGTTGGGGCAGGAGAGCAAGTCTCTCTGTCTTTCAACACAGCATGGGGATGGATCTTTGATAATGAGGCCAGAGCCAAGACTTGCAGTTTGGGCATGTACAATTTTTGTTTTTCTGTAGCTAAGGACGAGTGTGTGTCTGGCTGATGGCAGGACTAAACCTTGGTATGTTAAGCCACCATTTCTTTTGTTCCATATTCTCTCCCCCGGCCTCCGGTTTTGAATAAAATCTAGTTTTATGGAATACTTCTAGTGCAGTGGTGGGCAAACTTTTTGGCCCAAGGCCACATCTGGGTATGGAAATTGTATGGTGGGCCATGAATGGTCATGAAATTGGGGTTGGGGTATGGGAGGGGGTGAGGGCTCCAGCTGGAGGTGCGGGCTCTGGGGTGGGGCCAAGGATGAGGGGTTTGGGGTGCAGGAGGGTGCTCTGGGCTGGGACCGAGGGATTCAAAGGGCAGGAGGGGAATCAGGGCTGGGGCAGGGGTTTGGGGCATGGGGGGGGGGCGGGNCCATGAATGGTCATGAAATTGGGGTTGGGGTATGGGAGGGGGTGAGGGCTCCAGCTGGAGGTGCGGGCTCTGGGGTGGGGCCAAGGATGAGGGGTTTGGGGTGCAGGAGGGTGCTCTGGGCTGGGACCGAGGGATTCAAAGGGCAGGAGGGGAATCAGGGCTGGGGCAGGGGTTTGGGGCATGGGGGGGGGGGCAGGACTCTGGCTAGGATTGCAGACTCCAGGATGGGGCTGAGGATGAGGGGTTTGGGGTGCAGGAGGAGGATCAGGGCTGGAGCCGAGGGGTTGGGAAGGTGGGAGGGGGATCAGGGCTGGGGCAAGGGTTTGGGGCCTGGGAGTGGGTCGGAGTGCAGGCTCCGGGCGGTGCTTACCTTAAGCAGCTCCTGGAAGCATCGGCATGTCCCCCCTCCAGCTCCTGTGCGGCCAGGCGGCTCTGCGCGCTGCCCCGTCTGCAGGTGCTGCCGCTGCAGCTCCCATTGGTCACAGTTCCCGGCCAATCGGAGCTGCGGAAGCGGTGCTTGTTGGGGGGCAGCATGCAGAGCCCCCTGGCTGCCCCTACGTGTACGAGCTGGAGAGTGGACATGCCGCTGCTTCCAGGAGCCATGCGGAGCCACAGCACATGCAGAGCAGGGCAAGCCCCCAACCCCGCTCCCCTGCTGGAGCAGGACAAACCCCAGACCCAACTCCCCGGCGGGAACTCGAGGGCCGGATTAAAATGGCTGACGGGCCAGACGCGGCCCATGGGCCGTAGTTTGTCCACCCCTGTTCTAGTGTCTGGATGTTTTGATCCAATAAGTTTGTTCCCAAAGAGAAAAGAACCCTGCAAACTCAAAAGCCGAGGCGCTAAAGAGATTATGGGACCTAAACTTTGGCCTCAGTTAAAAGGCATGGGCAGAGTTTTCTTTTCTCAGTGAGCTGGATTGCCAGGATGCAAACACCTGGAGGAGACGCTGATAGAACTAAGGAGACATGAATGGAAGGAAGTGTGGCTGAGTCCCACCAGGCTGGCCTGAAGATGCATACAAGTACACTATTTTAATATGGCTACATTGAGTATTTTTAGGAAACTGGTAGGCTGGCTAAATAGCGGAACTTGCACTATATGTCACTCTAAATTTTTTTTTTAAATTGGATCCCTCTTCTGTGGGGAGTAGAGGTTGAATTTCTCTAATATTCACCGCCCGCAATAAGCTAGGTCCCGTGGTTCTTTGTTGGGGTGTGATGTCTCCCTAGTGAATTCCACTTTGTTGTAATTCTCAGTGGGAGTCTGGGATGCTCCAAAGCCTAGAGCACAACAGATGGCAGGAGGGCAAGCTTGCAACGTCCCCATCTCCACTGTGTTTGAGCCTGCAAGAGTCAGTGATCTACAGCTTTATTGCAACTTGACTTAGGCAGCAGTACAAACGACTGTAGTTTTCTGTCCACATTTTTTCTGCTGTACCTGCTTAGTGGGTTACGGAGTATTTATGTTGTGATTTTTTTTTTTTCATCTTCAAAGCACATCAGGCACATTAATTAAATCTCTCTGTAACAAATGTAAAAAAAACTGTGTATCCATCTCCCCCCCCCCCCCCCCCCCCCCCCCCCCCCCCCATCCCTCCCCCCCCCCCCCCCCGCCCCCCGCTGCCCCTCCCCCCCCTCCCCCCCCCCCCCCCCCTCCCACCCCCCCCTCCACCACACCCCCCCCCCCCCCCCCCCTCCCCCCCCCCCCCCCCCCCCCCCCCCGGCCCATCCTGCCAAAGAATTGTGAACCAGATTTTCAAAAGAGCTCAAGATTCATCAGCTTCTATTAGGCACCTAAATGAAGTGGTCACGTTTTTAAAAGCTCTCAGTACTTCCCAACTCCATTTGTTCTTAATAAGAACTGCTGAGTGCTAAGCACTCTTACAAAATCTGGTCCTAGTTGTGCATGCTTTTAGCAATGTTGAAAATCTTGCCCTGTATTAAAAAATAAAATATAATATGTGCCCTATTTAAATAAAGTAGACATTCTGAAGTATGTTAAACCGAAGAACCGCTGGGGCATGTGTTTTGGGTTTTTTTTTAGTAAAAAACAAACAAACCCCAAACAAACTGGGTTTGGGATCATGAGTAAGATTTCCAATGCCATAATTTTTTTAATTGTAACAATTTTGTATAAAATCCTCTTTGTCAAGGTTTTTTTTCTTCTGCTCCTTTCCATGGCAGTTTCTGCTACTGTCTGTAGGAAGTCCTTTACCACTGGGTGACACTGTTTGACAGTATTCTTGATGTTCAGTACAGTAAAGCCTGAAGAAGCTGTCCTTGAACTTCTGATTTTCATACTAAAACACCTAGAATTTACATTAGGTGTGCTGTCTTCATACAAAGTCCCAAAATGTGATTTATCCGGCTCTGCCATAATCTGTCCAGTGTCCAAATTCATTCCTGGTGAAACACCGTTGATGTCAATGGAGTTACATGCGGGACAAATCAGGTCTGATTCTCCCTCCCCCGGCCCGCCCCATAATCACATTTTAAAGTAATCTAAGGATTGAAGAAAATTTACTGTTGCGCTGGGTTGTGTATGGATTAATGTTGAACTGCATATTAATGAATTGCTAATTCCTTTTGAGGGGAGCAATATTAATGCAAATTATTCTGTCGCATTTATTTCCCAGGAGGCAATCATTTGAATGATCTGATTCTACTAAAAATCAAACTTGCTGTAATATGCACAGATTAACATTATAATTCTTCAGTGAGAACCAGATTTCATATACTTGGTTACATATTTTTAGTAAATCTTGCTTAATCCCTGTAAAATGAATTGTGTGTGTGTATACCCCTACACAATATTTCTTTTATTACTGCAGAAGCAAATGTGGTTCATCCATATGCAATGAGTTCCTTGGAACAAGCCCAGGGTAGGATCAGATTGTTCCCTTGTCCCCAGCATGTGCGCTCTCTCTCTCTCTCCCCTCCCGCCCCCAAGGCTGTCCCATATATAGGTATGAACACCGACAAGACCATGGTGTTACCCTTAATAGAAAGGATGTAGAGAAATTGATAAACATATTTCTAAAGAAGCAGAAAATCGAAGCCAAAAGGCGTACCGGAGCCTTTCTAGCCGGATTTGATTCTTGTCAGTATCTGTTGAGAGGCAGCGTGATTTAGTGGATAGGTCACCAGACTGGGAATTAGGAGAGCTGGGGTCTGTTCCCAGCTGTGCCACTGATGTATGCGGGGAGACCTTGGGCAAGTCACATCCCTTCCCCGTGCCTCAGTTTCCCCATATGTAGAATGGAGCTAATGATACTTATCTTTACTCAAGTGTTTTGAGGGCTACTGATGAAAAGCTCTATATAAGAGCTAGGTGGTATTATCATTGACCTGCAGGGAGGTCTTGGGCAAGTCTCTTTACCTTTCTGTGCCTCTCCCCCCCCCCCCTTTTTTTTTTTTTTAAATCTATTTTGTCAATTTGGATTATTTGCTCTTTGGGGCAGGGCCTGTCTCTTACTATGTGTATGTACAGTGCCTGGCATGCACAATATGACCCCCAGGAGTCTCCAAGTGCTACTGTAATATGTATTTCTTAATGGTTCTAGTGTCTCTCCTGCACCTTTGATTCCACCTCAGTCTACCCTATGGTTTGAACAACTCATCTAGTATGGAAATCTGTGTCATAACATCCTGGAAGGGATATTCTTCCTTCTTCCATTCCCTGCCCCCTAATTAAACAATGGTATTTGTGACTGCAGCTTTTCACCATTTTAATCTAGCAGCTTCCTTTAACTATAATTCTAAGCAGGAATGTAACTATGTAGATCTTATAATTCATCTCTTCACCCTCTGAAGTAGCAATTTTGAGTTTTCCATAGGATCTTGCAGCCACAATGAGAAACCAGTGTCTTTGGAAAGTGTAAAAATTCTCAGAGCCATTTTGTCTATTGCTGCCCATTCTTATTCCATGCAGATTACAGAACTGTGGTTCACTCCTCAGCATAACTGCTCTGTTGAGGACTGTTCAGACCCAAGGAGGTTCATTTATCCAGCATATCCCTTTAATATATGTGATTGATTTTGCTTGGAAGCACTGGGATGTAGAATGAGTCTGGTGGTCGTCGAAAAAGAGACGCTAGCTTATAAATATGAAGCGAGAAGCAATAATGTGGTGGTAATTGAAGAAGCGAACACTGCCACGTTTATTCTGTTCTTCCTTTGGGTGTCCATAAACCTTCCAATGCAAACATCTTTAAGCAGATATTGCCTATTCTGGCTGCTCCATCTGTGTTCAGTTGATGTTACAGTCACTCTAGTATTTTGAGCGGGTTGGGGAAACAAACTTTAAATATTTAATTGAATTTCCTGGAGGTTTTGAGTGGTTTAACAAGTTACAACAGAAATAGTTGTAGCTACCAATGCCTGCTGCTTTCTGATTCCAAATCCCCAACATTATTGCAGTATCTTAGGCTATGTCTACACTACAGCCCGGATTGACGCTCTGAGATCGATCCACCGGCAGTCGATTTAGTGGGTCTAGTGAATCTAGTAGATCTTGCAGATCGCTCTCCAGTCGACCCCTGTGCTCTACCCTCGACGAGAAGAGTAAGGTAAGTCGACGGGAGAAACTCTCCTGTCAACCCCCTGCGGTGTAAACCCTGCGGTAACTCGACCTAAGGTACATCGACTCCAGCTACGTTATTCACGTAGCTAGAGTTGCGTAGCGTAGGTCGACTTACCGTGGTAGTGTAGACATAGCCTTAGGACTGGATCCTGCATCACTTAAATCACTGGTAGCCTTGCTGTTGTCACCAATGGGAATAGGATCAGGTTTGTAGTCTCTTGGCAGCCAGGTGATTAATGAATCCATTAAATGCTGGTAGTAGTACCTTATTTCTTAGGTTTAAGACTGGTCTCCAGCTAACCCCATTCAGTATCATTCTAATCAACAAAACATTCCAAGATAATGTTATGGAATTCGTCTCAGGCATGGCTGGCCTAATTGCACATCACTTATCAGGCTCATAACTTTCAAGTTCATACTACCTATCTCCCATTATCACATAACTTGCGATTCCAGGGGGAAAGACTGCAGCTGTCTTGGAGGCGAGATTAACAATAATTAACCATAACCATTTGCATTTAAACATGATGTTAAAACAATGGGCTCTTTATTACTGCCTTCTCTCAACCCAGTAATCCTAGGCTTTCAAATCTGTATGCCATGGATGAGGAGTTAGGTGGTTACAAATGTAAGCCTCCTAGTCTAAGGGAAGTTTTGTTTAGGTTGGGCTGCTCTGGGTAGGGTAGAGATCCAGGTATTCCAGATTTGCTACCTTTGCTGCCCCCTGGCATTGAAAACCACTTACTTTCTGACACTAAATGAAGTCTTTGCTAAGGCCAAAAAAAAGTCAACCCTTCCCCAAACCCTGGCTGGCCAGCAAATACCCCTGTCCAACCCCTTCAGGCTTAATATAGGGGAATCTTGGAGAAAATTAATGGCTTGTGATAAGACTAGATGATTTAACGGTCCCCTTCTGGCTTTAAACTCTATGAAATTCTATATGCCACTCTGCTGGGCTCATCTTGTACCAGTTCCCTCCTTTCCCCGATGTTAGATTCACCATAAACTATCTCTTATCCTAGATCAGAGATTCTCAAACTGTGGTCCACGGATCACTGGTGGTCTGTGAGTTCCATTCAGGTGGTCCGCGGATAGTTCCCTCTAAGGTGCGTGCCTGGGCAGCCGCACACGAGAGAATGAAGGGCCACCCACCTAATTAGTGGAGCCGCGCAGGCCTGGCTCCACTAATTAGGTGCCTGGACCCTGGAGAAGACGCACATGTAAGGTGAGGTGGTGACCTTGGGAGGAATAGGGGGTAGGTGGGAGGGAGCAGTGGGGTGAGAAGAAGGGGTGGGGGGAATTTGGGACGTTCAGGGCTGCGGCAGCCAGAGAAAGAGGCGACTTTCCCCAGCTCCAGGGCTGCAGCTGCTGGGGAGAGACCCCCTCCTCCCTCCCAGCCCCAGCTTGGGGGCTGCCGCGGCGGGGGAGACCCCCCTCCTCCCTCCCAGCCCCAGCTTGGGGGCTGCCGCGGCGGGGGAGACCCTCCCTTCCTCCCTCCCAGCCCCAGCTTGGGGGCTGCCGCGGCGGGGGAGACCCTCCCTTCCTCCCAGACCCAGCTTGGGGGCTGCTGCGGCGGTGGGTGGGGGAGAGCACATCCATCGCATTAGAAAGGTAAGACTACTGATATTAAAATATGAGTTGTGTGCTTTTATTTGTAGAACAAAAAAAGTTAATTATTATTCAGGTTTTTTTATATATAGCGCTTTTATCCAAAGCGCTTTACAATAGTTAGCTAACGGTGCAAACAGCATTTGGAAAGATCATTAAGTGGTCCTCCGGGACCCTCAGCAATTTTCAAGTGATCCACCAAAAAAAAAAAAGTTTGAGAACCACTGTGGCCTGAGATTATAAACTGGCCACAAATAGAATCATGAATACACTGAAAGCTGATTATCTTGCCAGCGTATACTAGGTGTGTAAGCTCAAATCTTGGGCGCCATGACTGGGAAGGTAGGACTCCTCCTACCAAGGGCTGTCCACTGCTTGCCAGCGGCTAAATAACCTATGAAGGAGGAGTGGCTAATTCCAGCCAAGACTGGGTAAAAAGTTTTCCACAAATTGCTCTGGAGTACAAGCACCTAGGGTGATATTGTGTTCTGGAAGGAGGACATAACAGTCTTAATGACTTAGTGGACTATATAGGTACTGCTTGTTCTTTCCCACTCGCTACAACCAGATTTCGCTTTCCAGAAAAAATATCCATCCATATGAAAACTGTTTTTCATTCATGTGCTATAGCATCTTTGACCAGTCTAGTGCTTTACATTGAAACACTCACACACAACCTTGTATAATACATTATACTTTGATCGCTCCTTCCATCAGAGTGTTTTGAAATGCTTTGCAAACAATAATGAAGTTGACCTTCCAACTCTCCTAGGAGATAGCTAAGTTATCCCTGTGACGGGTTGGATCACAGAAACTCTCTTGGGAGCTTCCATCTGATGTGCCAAGACTACTTCGACCCCTGCTTTCCCTGCCAACTCAGGACTCCAGCACCCTGTCTTGCTGAGCCAGACATTCCCGTCTGCTCCAGCAAAGACCCAGGGTCTGAATTACTTGCCCCAAAGCTGCAGGTTTACCTGAAAGCAGCTCACAGAAGTATTCCTGTCTTTAACACTCAGATACCCAGCTCCCAATGGGGTCTAAACCCAAATAAATCCGTTTTACCCTGTATAAAGCTTATACAGGGTAAACTCATAAATTGTTCACCCTCTGTAACACTGATAGAGAGATATGCACAGTTGTTTGCTCCCCCAGGTATTAATACATACTCTGAGTTAATTAATAAGTAAAAAGTGATTTTATTAAATACAGAAAGTAGGATTTAAGTGGTTCCAAGTAGTAACAGACAGAACAAAGTAAGTCACCAAGTAAAATAAAATAAAATGCGCAAATCTATGTCTAATCAAACTGAATACAGATAATCTCACCCTCAGAGATGCTTCAGTAAGTTTTTTCCTCAGACTGGACACCTTCCAGGCCTGGGCACAATTCTTTCCCCTGGTACAGCTCTTGTTCCAGCTCAGGTGGTAGCTAGGGGATTCTTCATGATGGCTCCTCTCCTCTGTTCTGTTCCACCCATTTATATATCTTTTGCATAAGGCGGGAATCCTTTGTCCCTCTGTGTTTCCACCTCCCATCCCCCTCACTGGAAAAGCACCAGGTTAAAGATGGATTCCAGTTCAGGTGACATGATCACATGTCACTGTAAGACCCCAAGCCTTCATTCCTTCCAGCCTGAATCACAGGAAGGCTTGCTTGCAAACAGAGACAGCTGCAGTCAGTTGTCCTGGTTGATGGGAGCCATTAAGATTCCAAACCACCATTAATGGCCCACACTTTGCATAATTACAATAGGCCCTCAGCTATATTTCATATTTCTAGTTTCAGATACAAGAGTGGTACATTTATACAAATAGGATGACCACACTCAGTAGACAAGCTTTGTAATACCACCTTACAAGAGACCTTTTGCATGAAGCATATTCCAGTTACATTATATTCACTCATCAGATTTTTATAAAATCATATAGACTGCAACATCACAATCCCCATTTTGCAGATGGAGAAATAGATCCGCAGAGGTTCTGTGATTTGCTCAAGGTCACCTAGGAAGTCCGTGCTGAAACCAGGAACAGAAGCCAGTTCTCCAGATTCCTAGACCTGTGCCAAAAGTGTGCCCTTCATCTGGTGTAAATAGTAATACACTACCACATATGCTATGAGGACGTTAAATCAATGATCACTACAATATATTTATCATTTATGTACTGCCATAGGTGTATCCCTGTGTATGCCTTGTGTATCCCTTATGTATGCCATAGGGACAAGTAAAGGTCACAAGGTCCCTGACCCATGCCTTTTATAATCTAGGGCCAAAATTCTTGCCATCTTTAAATGGCACCTCCCTAGAACAAGAGCATGATTGGGCACTGACGCATCATTTACCTCTCTCTACCACTGCTCCCAGCCAGCAGCACCAGAACCCACCTCTTGCTAGCCCCACCCACCCTACCCTCCCCCAAAACAAATGTCTGATTCTTGCCTTGACCTTAATCCCATGGGACCCCCAAAGGATTCTGGGATTAAGAGTCAGGCTAATATATCACGGCAGGTTTTGGGATCCCAGGTGGGTAAAGTATGAGAACTCTTCCCCTAGATTAGAAAGAGAATGAACAGTAACTGGAGAGTTCATTCTTAAAGGGGGGTTAATATGAACATTCCTAATCGGGGATCTCTTGCATTCCTCATGAACAGATATTTATACAAAAAATTATAATGGCGCTTATTTGATATGCTCAAACAATGTTCAGATGTGCACAGTTCGGAAGGAAAGTGGAAAACTTGTGCAGCATGGACTTAAGTGGCGTTTTTCACCCAAGCATGGTTGTGCAAAGCTGTGCTAGTTATGTAATTTCTGAGCAGAGGCATGCTGAAGTATTTTCATTCTAATGCCTCTAAAAAGCAGAGAGTGAGAGTGGAATCATATTTCTCCTAAAAGAATGCCTTAGGGTTACTTGTTACAAACCACAAGTCTATGCAGTAGTTTAAAGATCTAAAAATGTAAGCCTTTCAAAAATAGTGTTTGATGGGTTATAGTATGCTCAGAACAGATGTTCAAGCTCTTTAAAGAATAAAATTTCACTTCCGGAGACATTAAGCGATTGAGTGAACGCTTCTGTGCAAGGTTAATTTCAAAGTTTATCTAGGCAAAAACTAAAAATTAAGTGAATAGTCCTAGTTGCTTGCTTCAGTGTATCCCTCTGAGGCCTGGATACGTTTATTCTTTTTAGATAGATATTTTTAGGCCTTGATTTTTTTTTTTAAAGGGGCCTCAACTCTGCCTCTGCTTTCACAGCTGGAAATAATTGTGTGCACAACTTGAAATGTGTAAATGTTTCATATGCATAAATGTATGGTTTTTGTTCTCAAGAAAATTTTGAAATTCAAATTCTATATTAGTTCTTTTAGGAAAACACCACATTTAAGGTGTTTTCCACTGTAAAGCAATTAAAGCAAAATATTGACATTTCCCAAGGGATTGTGACCACTAGGGTTTTTTGGCATAAATTTCACATTGTTGCAAGAACCAGTAGGAACACTAGTGTAGTGAAGGCTCCTGCAGCTGCCATGTTATAAAGACCTGCCTTGGAGAAGGGTCAGATGACGCTGTTAAAAATGCTAGTGGCGGCCTGTAGCCCTTTTTATACTAATGCTCGCACTGTTGCTAACACCGGTAGACCTAGCCAAAAAACCCTAGTGTAAACACAATTAAAATGTGTAATATGAAGAACATTTAAAACCAAAAATGTTCACTGGAGTGTATTTATGGATAGACTCTCCATAATTCAGTTTGTAGGTTCTCAGACCATAGTGTTCTATCTGCATGTATAAAATAATAAAGATTAATGGATCTGTTCTGATCCTGCTGAATTTATTGGCAAAACTCCCATTAAGTTCAATGGAAACAGGCAGGATCTGGTCCTTACTTTTGATTTACTGAAGTGCTGATAGAATAGCTTTGAATGACTCTGAAAATAGCTTTCATACCTCTGAAAATATAAAATGATCCAATCAGCTACAAATTTTAACATATGGCTTTAGTATGAAGGAGACATTTTCCTTGGCTATTTGGATACCCAAATATCCACACTGCTGTTTGAAAAGTCAAAACTTTTTTGTTTCTGTTTAGTATGGCAAATTTAATTTATCTAGAGAACACCCATGGTAAATAAGGGCTGCATACAAAATTCATGTGAATCTACTTGTATACATAGACTTGGAAGGATTAGATTTTTATCAGTAAACATCAATAAACATTGTTATACCAATAAAAACCAGCAGGATCTTATTAAGAGGGATAAGGCAAAGATGCCACATTTATTGTAAATATTATAATAATAATATAAAAGATAACAGTAAACAACGTTGTTTGGCTACTTATTCCTATGATTATATATATATATATATATATCCATTCACACAATCATTCATACAAGTTCTGTGTAGATATCATAGTTACCAGCCTAAAGTTGCTTGTGACAGAATACTGGCCAGGTATCCTGAACACAAGAGTAGAGCGAAGTCTGGATCAGGTGCACCTGATGCTCCTGGAGGCTGGCAGCAGAACCATAGACTCAAAGACTTATTCTTCAGAGTCCAGTTTTATAGGGATTTTTCCCTATGTTAGTTCATGGAAGTTGTTTCATTCTGCTGCTGTTAAATCAATCAGCAGGTGGGTGGCTCCATTCTGTCTTCTTTCCTTTGAGGTGCTGGGGTGGATCCCAGTTCGCCCTCCGGGGGTCATCTGGTTGATTCCACTTGACACCTTCTTCGGCCGATGGATACTCCCTTTCTAGGCTGGCACCTCCCTAACCATTCATGTACATCAAGCATTCATCAACATTCATTCCATTTAATCACAGAGGGTGGGGATCTGTTCCTAGGAGCCTTTGCTGGTACAATAAAGTGAAAGTCACTTAATGGCTTATAGCTCACAGCAGGGGTGGTAACATAGTGTTCACAGTAGCTTACAAGTTTTAACAGAAGACCCAAAAGATGTGGGGGGACAAATTGTGGGGGAATCACTGTTAGTGCCTTCTTTAATATCCCTACAACATCAATTTCACTGTACACACACCCACACACCAATAAAAAAATATTTCCATTGATAGAAATTTACAACTAGGAAAAGTAAGAAAAATGCTGTTTGAGAACTTATTAGAGTTTGATTTAAGGATATTTACTTTGTATATTTTTACATGACATTGACAATTTGTGTTTTAATGGTTATAAAACTAACTTTTTGAATCTCAACATCTGCTGCTGTTAAATAATCATTGTCTGATGCCTCCATAATTTCCCACAATCGTGAAAACTTGAATAAAAATCTAAAAAAAGCTTAAAAATAAACATTGATATATTTATTATCTGTCGGAATTATAAAAAAAAATAAAATTGAATTCAGCCAAACCCCGGTCAACAGTATTAGACGCAGCAAATAAGTGCTTTTATGTTGCTGCTGGGGCAACTTGTTACAAAATACATTGAGAGAACTAATATACCACTGCTTTGGCCCAGAGTTTCAAACTCAGCCAAACATATCCAACATCTGTATAAAAGGTTTCTTAGCCTTGAATTAAGGTACCAAGAGCATATTGAAGTGAACTGTGCACCATCAGTAGATTTACATACCGCTAACAAAAATTTAGTGGAGCCTCTCAAATGCTTGCAAAACAAAATATTTGTGTTTAATTCTTTGTACCAAAACCCACGCAGTATTGCCACAGAACTGAGGCTGTGACACCTATCTGGGATACCCAAATACTAGCTTTGGACAAGGACTTTCTTTGCTTCAGAGACTTTTGTATAAAAGGCCTTTAGGATCTAAGCTGCTTTTCTATATCCCTCAAGAGCAAGGCTTTTGAAATTTTTAATGTTAGGCCCCAGCTTCTTTATATCCAAACCATTCCTTAAGAAAATCCCAACCTAAAATGTTTAACATGATTCTTCGTAAGTTTCACTGCTGCCCTTTAGGGTTCTGAATAGCAGCAGTGAAAACTGACAGGACACTATTCAGTTTTCATTTTGCTGCAGCTTGACAAAGCTATTTGCAGCAGCAGAGGCACCAGGGCTGTCTGTGTGTAGATTCAGGAAGATAATGCTGCATCCTTTTATATTCACTTCACTTATGGAAGGTTTTTTCACAATCATGAGGGCTAGAAACTGTAATTTATTTTCTTCTTAAATAGGGAATCTTAAATTTTTTAAGAAACTGTTGGCACTCACCTGGGAAATAATTGCAACAATATGACAGTGTCTTGACAGTTTTCATTGCTGCTGTTCAGAATTCCATGGACAGCTGAGAAATTAACAAGAACAGAGCACTTTCCTCCCTTCACCACATACCGGTGGTGGACTATGCTTTGTCACCAGGGTATTAATTTTTGGCTAATAAGTTTAGTCCTCTGGCTGTTGTCTGGTAAAATACTCAAGCCCTGTATGTGTCTAGGAATTTGCCTTTAGTAATCTGCATATTAGCAAGATTCCGTATTCAGTTCTGCTTTTCCACTACTGGTAAATGGCATGTGCAGTCAGTGAGAATTGTATGGCCCCCGACAATGGCTCAGTCTTTTACAAGCTAACGCAGACAAAGACCGTATGTGTCCTTAAACTTTTTAAGCACAAAATGGGGAAGAAACCTAGTGAGAGTGGGGAAAAAACAACCTCCTTTCATTGCTTCCAGTGAGATCTAAAGTGTTATATATAGGTGTCATCAGGAAGACCCGCCTGCCCTACAACTATGAATATTCATGTAAAATGAATAATATGGGGAAAGTAATTGAAATCTGTTTTTACTACTTTTATAGGGGAGAGAGAAAGAGAGAGAATATTAGGTTGAAAAGCAGTAGGAAAAGGAAACGATTACTGTATGTAGTACTGGCATGTTTCTAAACAGAGAAAGTGTATTTAATGACTAGCTGTAGATAAGTGTTTGAACATTTAATCTAATTTTGTGCAATGTAGGCATTTTTGTCTGGACGTGAATTAAGTTTGCATGTTGTGACTTGAGAAAGGGTTTTATTGATGTGGGAGTAGTCTGAATTCATCTGAGCCAGAGTTTGGTTCTACCCCCAGTTGTGCCACTGTGTGACATTGGGCAAATTGCTTCTGTACCTCAGTTTTCCCATTTGTGAAATGGGAATAATACATTGTGAATGTACAGATGGAAATTGTTAGTTCTGTTCAATATTGTCACTGATGATTTATTATTTACTTAGATTGTAACCTCTTTGGGGTAGGGACTGACTTTTTGTTCCGTGTTCATACAGCGCCTCGCACAATGGGTTCCTAGTCCATGACTGTGGCTCCTAGGCGCTATGATAATACAAATAATAAATAATAATAATTCTTGTGTAGGGAAATGCAGGATTGGGCCCACAGTTTGTGATTAAGGCTGGGATTTTGCAAAGGTACCAAAGGGAATGACTTGAATGGGAGTTGGGTGTCTCGCTTCCTTATGTCCACTTGGAAATCCCAGCTGGAGTAATTGACAGCTACGGTCCTTTGTTTTTGGTATTTACAAGTTTTCTCCAAAAAATGTGTGTTTTGAAAAAGTCCAGTATTTGGGCTTTACTGGTTTTGTTATTTTTCTTCTACCTGAATTTTGGGTGAGCCAGGACCTCTTCTCTTCTCCCCCTGCCTCCCCCCGACCTTGCAACAGCAGGGAGCGAAATGGGCAGGGGGCCAGGTCTGGCAGCTGAGACCACCCGACTGCTGCAGTGACCGGCCCATAGGGAGCAGGTGGTTTCCTTCAGGCAGGGTTAGGCAACCTATGGCACGCATGCCGAAGGTGGCCCACGAGCTGATTTTCAGTGGCACTCACACTGCCCGGGTCCTGGCCACTGGTCCGGGGGGCTCTGCATTTTAATGTAATTTTAAATGAAGCTTCTTAAACATTTTAAAAACCTTATTTACTTTACATACAACAAAAGTTTAGTTATATATTATAGACTTATAGAAAGAGACCTTCTAAGAAGGTTAAAATGGCACGCAAAACCTTACATTAGAGTGAATAAATGAAGTCTCGGCACACCACTTCTGAAAGGTTGCCGACCCCTACCTTAAGGGCTATGTTGTGTGTACCGGGCACCTCTCCCCCTCCTGTTGCCCTTTGTTTGTGATTTTTATTGCGTTTTCACTCTTTTAAAAAAAATTGAAGTTCCTGGGAAATTTTAAACAAAACTAAAAACCAACAGGACCTTATTTATAGTGTAATGATGGGTGGCCAGATTTTCAGCTCCTGAGCAAGCTGTTATCAACTCAAGTCTGTCACTAGTCGTTCTTTTTACACCGGGAGACCTCAATTCCTGACACAAAGGGTCCATGTTACAATGTGGATAAATCTTTATATATGTTTTTAAAAAAGAAATGGCCTGCATAGGGAGAACAGTATTCAAGCTATATTTAAAATAAACCCTATGAAATTTCTGCCGGATCCTTTCTGATGCCTTCCAAAGTAGATTTACGTTCTGCAAAATGCTTTATCAAACATTCCCAGACAAAGAGACTGACTCATATTCTATTTCCAGGGGCTCTTACGTTAGAAAAATGATCCCTCAGTTGTGATGTACCTGCTGTAGGTAATTCTGCATTGGCTATCTCTGTGTGAAAGCAGCAATAAGTGTGTTGCTGGTTTGTTTGTGATCATAAATGCTTTTAAAAATACGATATATTTACCCGCCACCTATAATAAGCATGCACTGTACATATTTGATTCTGTTTGAGTTGACAGACCTTGTGTTAAGGCCGGGAGAATCTGAATTGTCCCGTCCCTTAAAAACAAACAAGTATAAAGCTGTGTGGCAGAGCTTATTCAAAGACTGCAATAAAGAGAATCTGTGGTGGCATACACCAGTGGTGGGGTGCACAGTATGGTCCCTCCCATGTATGTACCTTTTTATTTTTTATTTTGTGTGGCATCTTGATAATAATCTGAGGGACATGCGATAAATTGTTAGTCGCAGCATATGAGAAAATGTTGATAACCCTGTGATGATAAAGATGCATTAGAAAGTGGGGAAAAGTGGTGTGTTTTGTTTTTTAACATCTCTTTATTGTTGATGTCAATAAAGGATTTAAATGACATGCCTTAGAACCCTGTAATAGCCAAGTCTTGAGTTACTGCAATCACTGTTGTTACCTAATATTTACATTAGCACCCAAAGGTCCCAACCAGGATTGTGGGGCTATTGAGTTGGTCACAGGGCACATGCATACAAAAGCAAAGTCCCTGCCTTGAAGGGTTAACAGGCTACGGCCTAGAATGAACCTCTTACTCGCTGTGGAGAGCAGGTACTCCCGGGAGTAGTTCCAGTGAAGTGAACAGCTGACGTGTGAAGGGTAAGGGAAGAAATTGTACGATTCAGATAAATTATTAAAATGGGAGAAGCCAAAGGGCCTGATCTGTTTCAGAGGTGGAAATCCAGAGTAATTCCATCAACTCCATTGGAAAAAAAATGGCAATACCCTGGATCTGTGGTCTCCATCTATACCACACTCACCTCTATGCTTTGGGAATGTTACTGGCATAACAAAAAGACCTGACCTAAAGCTCATTAAAGCCAATGGATTTGGGAATCTTTCCATTGACTCCAGAGGGCTTTGGATTGGGCCCGTAGAACAGATGTAGGACCCAAGCTCTGAGCTCTTTTATATGGGAGTAAGTAAACAGTCCCTGTCTAATGATTAACTGGAGTGAAACTGCTGGTTTTGTACTCTATTGTGTAGCAAAGTGAAGGAGATCACAGTTCAGATTTGGTTAAAGCGGGGATTCAGTTTTCGCTCTGGAAAAAAACAAAGAGGTCTTTGAGTTTCTCTCAAGTAGCTCTATATTAAAAGGTCTGCAATGTTCAGCTGTTCCTTCAACCATGAGGATCGAGGTCTGTATTTTTTTTTTATGCAACGTCAAATCAGTTTATCTCTGAAACACCGCATGCTGTGAGGCGGTTTTTGTTTTTGAAATGAGTCGGTGGTTGTCTCGTGTGAGTGTTTAGTTGCAGTGTGCCATCTTCTACTGGTGGGCTCTGTGATAGTAAATGAAGGCAGAATTTGGCCCAAGACGTTTAATTTCCGATGCAGGAGTTCTGTGTGCTGTGACTGATGCTGTTAAATGTAACTAGGTATTAAATGCTGCAAACAGATAATTTCAAAACTAATTTGCACATTAGCTGCTAATAAAAAGCTCTCTTTTATTGTGACTTATGTATGATAAGAACACGTTTTTTACAGCTTGACCTAAATGTGAATCCAGTGTAGTTTCATTGACTTCAAATCACTGGAGCTGTGCTGATTTACATCAGCTAAAAATATGGCCCTTAATTGTTAAAGTTCCCAGGTAGGGTGACCAGATGTCCCGATTTTTATAGGGACAGTCACGATTTTTGAGCCTTTTTCTTATATAGGCTCCTATTACCCCCTACCCCCTGTCCTGATTTTTCACATTTGCTGTCTGGTAACCCTATTCCCAGGTCAAAGTTTGGATGTTTTATTCAAAATCTAACTGTAATCAAGATGTGAATTCTCATTGTGCATTTTGGAAAATATTTTCCAAATTAAATTATTCTTTTTTCTAAGTAACAACAAACAAAAAAAGAGGGTAAAATGATTTGTTTAAAACACATGATTCTGTTGCTGCTTAGTGCTGCATTATAATACTGGACGTACCTAAGAGAGATCATATTTTCTACTGTAGTTATTAAATGGGGTTACTGGTAGTGGGAAATGAAGTCCCAATGGACTCCACATATACACCCAGTACTCAATGTATTAATTGTTTTTTCAGACCTCAGTATCTTGTATTTTATGCTCTTAGGCCCCAATGAAGCAAAACAGACTTAAGCATATGAGTAGTCTCGTTAAAGTCAATGGGACAATTCACGTACTTGACTATAGGCATGTGCTTAGTTATTTTGCTGAACTTAGTCCTCAGTGTTAAGATTTGATAACTAAGAAGGTCTAGTTTATTGAAGTCCATAGCCTGAAGAATTTTGAGGAGGAAATTGTTCCTCAGTCTCCCCCATCCACCCAAGAATACTGTGATTTTTTGCAAAATTTAAGAAGCTAAAGTAAACTGCTCTAGAGTCTTATGTCTACCTACTGTCAAATGTATCTATATCTATCTATATATAAAAAGATAAATGTTACCCACATAACATATTTTAGCTGTATGGATGCAGCCACCAATTCTGTATTTCTTTGTGCAACAAGGTCTTTAAATGTTTTAGCGTGATTTGTTTCTTGTGTTTTACAGATAACTTGAGTGAGGACACTGAACTCAAAGATCCATATCTTATTTCCAGAACTATCATGGCTGAACCAGACTACATAGATGAAGACAACCCTGAACTAATTAGACCTCAGAAACTAATGAATCCTGTGAAATCATCCCGGAATCATCAGGACCTTCACAGAGAGCTCCTTATGAACCAGAAAAGGTGAATTCAACGGAACTTTTACTCTGTAATCAAAGGGCTCGTCTTCATGTACAGCGCTACAGTTCACCGATGTAGCTGTGCTGTGGTGAAGACCCTATTACGCAGACGGCAGAGCTTCCTGAGACGCGGTAGCTTCTCCCATCAACAGCACTGTCTACACCAGGGGTGAGGTTGGTATAACTACGTCGTTTGGGGTGTGGATTTTTCACACCGCTGAGCAACGTAGTTGTACAGATTTAGGTCTGTAGTATAGACCGGGCCAAAGTGTTGTGCTACCCAAAACCTGATTAACATTTTGTGTAACTTTAAAGATTTAGTGGTGGGGAGGGATAGCTCAGTGGTTTGAGCATTGTTCTGCTAAACCCAGGGTTGTGAGTTCAATCCTTGAGGAGGCCATTTAGGGAACTAGGGTAAAAATCTGTTTGGGGATTGGTCCTGCGGGGTTGGACTAGATGACCTCCTGAGGTCCCTTCCAACCCTGATATTCTATGAAGGCTTCAGTCTTGTCTACACAAACATTAAATTTGCGGACAGCTGGGGTGTGAATCTACACCTTTGAAGTGGGACTAGATCAAAGTGAACTAATGACCTGTTAATGCACAGCTGCAGGGTCCACAGGGAACAATGAGTCTGCAGCAGGCTAGTGCGGAGTAGATTCACACCTCAGCTTGCTTCAAACTAAAGTTTGTGTAGACAAACCCTAAATCACAATGGCTACCCATAGCATTTAATTCTATTTCAAGTGTGTGCTGGATTAAGTTGACTGGTCCTTTTTCCTTGGTAGCTGTATTTTGTGTTCCAGAATCTAATCTTGTGTTCCTTTTTTAAAATATTGATTATTATTAATTAATTAATGTTTATATTGCAGTAGCACCTAAAAACCTCAACCAGGTTGCGTCTTGTTGTGCTTGGTGGTGTGAAAACGTGTATGGCGGACCCTGCCAAAAATATTTCTTAGTCTAGGTCTATGCTAGGTACCTTTTTAATTTGTGCTTCCTGCGTTCCCACTGGGGAGTTACAATGCAGCACACTGGTGTGCGTTGCAATTCACACCCCTGTAGTCTGAACCGTGGGGCCATGTATACAAGCCCTTAGATAATCTTCAGAATTGTAGATACCTAAACTGATACAGTCTACAAACAGCCTGGAACAATATCGCTGGGAAAAGTGAAAGCTTGCCCTATTTATCTCAATGGGATGAAGACTTGGAACGTAGTGATGATAATTCATTAGCTGTCTCACAGCTGATCAGAGAGCACAGTAAAGAAGAAGGTTGATCATATGAAGCGCTGCAAAATCTGCTGTAAATGGCATTTCATTTGGCCTCACAAGTAGGCAGAGTTTGAGTTGTGGGCAGGGTTGGGAAAACGCTACTCCTGGTTTTTGCCACCCTCCAGCCTGACTCCTTATTTACAAAGACACCTTTAGGTTGCATTTATTATTGAAGATAAAATTTCTCATCAGTTCTATAGTCTTCTTTACAACTAAGTTAGGTGTATATTTGGCATCTGCTTTCCTGATGCATGTGCATTACTATACATTATGCAAGTGCTACTTCCTTCATGCTGGTAGATGATACATAGCACACTGCTTTGTTTATATACTGCTTAAGAGCTGTGGGCCCAGGACTCAGCCCAAAGTTAGCTGGGTTTCTGTTTTAAATTAGTCAGCAATGGAGGGGAACAATTTTGAAAAATTTAAAAATAATCCACACAACCAGACTGTAAAATGAGCCAGATTACTGGAAAGAATTGTCAATTTGAACGGTATTAAAGATTTGACTGATTGCAGATGATATCCCTTTGCCAATACTTTGCTGAGAAACTTGGTATCCTCTTGTGCTTTTCAGTCCATGCTGTGTCAGATTAATGTTTCCAACTTGACTTCCTTCTTTTTCATTAATGTGTTAGTAAAATCCCTGGTCTGAGCTCTAACACAGAGACCTGGGAACTGGTATATTCTTAACGAGGACACTTATTAGCTCTGCAGCCTTGGGCAAGCCATTTAACCTCAGTTTTCACATCTGTTAATTGGAAATTATACTTACCGACCTTGTAGGAGTGTTTGTGAAAGTTTCAGTATATTACTCCTGGGGAATTCTGCACCAAAAAAATTTAAAAATTCTGTGCACAATATTTTAAAATTCTGCATATTTTATTTGTCAATAAATAAAGGTGACGGTTCCAGCATGGCAGTGGGGAGCACAGGCCACTGGCTGCACAGAGGTGGGAGATCACCCTGCAGTCTCCCCCCTCCACCCCATCAACGACATGGACTTGGCAGTGAGGCTGCATCCGACCCTGACGCAGGGCAAGGGCTGGGCCTGCCCCAGAAATACTCTGGGGCCCTGTCCCTCCATGCCAGATGCACTAAAATAGCAAGCAAGAGGGACAGTGTCTCGGACGCATACCCAGCCCTGGCCCCCATCCAGGTGTGGGGCAGGCAGGCTCAGCCCAGCAGGATCCAAGTGTCGGGTGAGAGGGTTCTGTGTGAGGCAATCTGGGTGCGGGCAGCTTAGTGGGGGATCTGGGTGTGGAGAGGATCTGGATGCACAGGGGCTCATTGGGGCGTTCCAGGTGCAGGGGGAGTGGGACTCCGCAAGGGGGGTTCAGGTGAAGGTGGTTGGGGCTTGCGGAGGGGGGTTGGCGGAGAGGCCTGGGTGTGGGAGGCTCAGCGGGGGGTCCAGGTGCTGGGGGAGTGGGGCTTGGTGGGGTCGGGGTCTGGGTGCAGCTGGTTGGGGCTCAATAGGGTGGGGATCCGGGTGTGGGCAGCTTGTCGGGGTGGTCCAGGTGCAGCGGGGGTGGGGGTTCGAGTGCAGAGGCCTTAAACGGGGGGCTGGTCTGGGTGCAGGGGTGGGGGCCCGGATGCAAGGGAGGGGTCCAGGTGCAGTGGGCGGTGTCTGGATGCAGGGGGGCTTTGGATGCAGGGGTTGAGGCTCGGTGGGGTGGGAGTTCGGGTGCGGGGGCTTTGGTGTGGGGGTTCTTGGTGCAGGGTGAATGAGGCTTGGCTGGGAAGGTCCAGGTATGGTGGGATCCAGATGCACAGGGGTTGGACAGACAGCTGAGGAGCAATGGGTGCAGAATGCGGTGGAGGGGGTGCAGAGCTTCTTGCAGCCAGGGGAGGTTTCTGGAGATAGATCTGACCTGGCCCCAGCACCAGCCCCAGTCCCAACTGCTCCTTGCAGGGAAAAGAAAGTCCTATCGCCCCCGCTCCCAGTCCAGGCAGGGCATCCCCTGCTCTGCCCACCCCCACCCCCTGGGGGTGATTTACCTCTCCGGCGACTGGTCCGGGTACCTGAAACGACATGCCTGCGCTGCTGGGGAGGAGTGCATGACCGCTTTTGCGGCTTCCCTATGCTTCCACATCAGAAGTCATTTTTCTGTGGGAAAGCAAAGAAATCTGTGGGGGATGTGAATTCTGCGCATGCGCAGTAGTGTAGAATTCCCCCAGGAGTAAGTATGTACAAGCAGGTGAAAGATCATTGCTATACATAATTGAAGATTAGCCTGCTCTTACAAGCTATAGTCATGCAATGCCGTGGATTTCAGTGGGGCTACTTGGGTCAATAAGAACTACTCGCATAAGTAAAAGTTTGTAGACTTGGACCCCAACTCCTTGAGAGGTTAAAAAAGGATTGTTTTATAGTTGTTGTGTCAGAATATACCTCCACTGTTTCCACACACTGTTGTAATAATGTTTGTACAAGGTATACCTTGTGAGGCATCATTTATCATAATTTGCTGATCAATAATAATATGGCAAAATGCAGGTAGCAGCGTTGGATATGACGTTATAAACATAAGCTGAAATCATGACTAAAAGAATGTTTTCCAGATCAGTCTGGGGAGTGGCCAAACCAGTTCCTCAGAGACCAAGGGCTAGCTGATGCCTCAGACAGGTGTCAACAAGGCCGATGGACCATTACCTGCTAAGTGGCTGTTCACTGGCAGGAAAGGGGACAGGGGCAAAAAAAATCTACATCTTAGCAGGAAACAGCATGGAGTTTTTTCTCCACATCTTGCTCCCAGCTGGAAATGTTTTTTCAAGAGGGGAACTGAAACTATAAAAACAGGGGCAAATGCACTAAGACTCCCCTCTCTCTCTCCCTGCTCATTCTCCCTCATTCTCTGCACCTGAAAAGACAAAGGAAGCAGCTGTTGGATTCTAGGGGGAGGGATCCTCACTGCTGAAAGCATGTGGTGAGAAAACTTTGCTTTGAACCTAATATAGTTTGTTAAATTAGGCACCAGTAAGCGTTTTATCTTTATTTTTCTTGCAACCATTTCTGACTTTTATGCCTCATTACTTGTACTCACTCAAAATCTATCTCTTTGTAGTTAATAAACTTGTTTTAGAGTTTTATCTAATCCAGTGTGTTTAAGTTGGAGTGTCTGGGTACTCTATTTAAAATAATAAACAGGCACATTCTTCCCTTAAAGGAATAACAGACTTATTATATTTGTGCTGTCCAGGAAAGGGCTGGGAAGTACAGGACCTAAATTATGGGGAGAAGATCTGGGATGGTGATGAGGGAGGGTCACCCTGCAGCATAACCAAGGCTGGTAAGAGCCACGATGTGGCTGGTTGGCTGCAGCACACATAGACATAGCTGGGAGTGACTTGCATGCAGAAGGCTTTTTGTAAGCAGTCCAGGTTGGAGGCTACAGGGAACCCCGGTTACAGGGCAGGGCTGACACAGCTACTCATTAGTCTGGATTGTGCCCCAGTATGTCACAGTTATATATAATCCATGGTCAGGTAAATTGATATGGTTACAGACAGCTAGGATTTTTGTCTGATAATTTGTTCTTCATTCTTGTGTTTGTCAATGATATTCATGGATATGTCAACTCCAGAGGATCTGGAATGGGTTCAAGTAGATTATTTTAGATTATAGGACTGCTGTGGTACCATTTCTTGGGGTCTATGGCCAGTGTTGGTGTGACTCTCTGATTATAAAGATCTTCCACGTTAGAGTATTGTCCAACTCCCAGCCAAGTTTTGGATTAAAATCCTTAGTTTGAGAGTTTTTTAATTCTTTTCGGGGACTGGGAGGAAGGGGCAGGTTTTAAGCATTCAAATCCCTATATATTTTCCTTTTCGTTTGTAATGAGTAGATATCTCAGTCTGGGAGAATGGATTTTTCTAAAATCAGAAATGTATTCTCACAATTGCAGAAGACTACATGCTTTGGAGTATTGTTTTAGAAGTGTGTGTGTGTGTGTGTATTTATTATATATATATATATATATATATATATATACACACACACACACATTTTAAATAATTTTAATGTTAATTACAAATGTTACATATATACCCACTATATCAATATAAAATTAGTATGATGAAATGACAAATTTATTTTTATTTTTGAAATGATCGGTTTTTAGAAGTAGTGGAAAAAACCTGAACATGAATGGGTATCCTCAGTCATTTTAGAACACAGTATATAAGGGTTTTTCAGTGGATTGGCCCTATTCATTTAAATATTATCTTAATATTTTGCATTTGTCCAGTACATTCCATCTGATCACAGTGCATTTTATAAACACTATTTTAGCTTCACAGTGCTCCTGTGAGCTTGTCTAAAGTAGACCAGCTTTTAAAGGAGGTTATATTTGGCTGCCCTTCTAACATACATGCATATTTTACAGGCTGGCCTTTTCATGAAAAGCATAGCTCAGCAAACACTACTCTATAAGCTTTGTATAGTGCTAAAACGTCAGCGTCCTGAGGTTTAATGAGTGTGATATTTGGAATCCTGCTCCTTCCACAGCAAGGTCACATTGATAGAGGGGAGGCTCTTCACCCCCCCATCCACTGCTCAGGAACATTTAACTTTGTCCATTGCTTTAAGGGGGCAGGATGACAAAGTTACAGAGCCCACTCTCTTTTATTGCCCTTGCTCCTTTCTGTCTATATCTGTTTATCCAACTTTCTACGTACAGTGTTTATAGCACCCATGTCATAGTGACTGAGCACATAATAGTATCTCCCTCACCCTGCAGAGTGTCTGCAAACACAAGGCACAGCTGTTGGATGAATGTCTCAGATGTGGCTATTCCTGAGGTAAAAGATGGGTGGGTGACAAAGGAAATTGAAGGGGGACAGGGTAGCTCGGAATTAATTGGTGGTTTAAAATACCATAAACAGCCAATCAGTCTTTATTAGACTGACTGAGACATTTCCCCATGTAGGAGAGACAGGAGTGCCATCGCTTTCTGACATCCAAACTGCCTAGATTTCCACATTTTAATCTTCCTGCCTAGTTCTGAATGTGTTCCTCCTTTTGTCTTTAGTGTTATAAGATATTGAGGGGGGATATGAAGAGGGAAGGGTCCTTTTGCATATCTAATGCTGAAATTCTCCCAAATGCCAGGGCTCAGCTAGCTAAATCTAAATGAATCCTGCACACAGTATAATAGCTCTCCAATGACAATGAAATGGACACATTACACAGAGTCCAAGCGGATCAGAGAAAGTTGGCAGTTAGGTGTGTGTGCGACTTATTTTGTGTTAATGGGATTAAACATCAAAGACTAACTCCTAGCACCAAAACGTTTAAAGACATTGAGAGACACTTGGAAGTTTCCTTTCTTACGCTTTTAATCTAAAGCATAGTTAGGCTGCCCTGAATTAAATCTGTTTTTTTCCCTTTAAGGTTTATAAAAGTATAAAGCACCTTAATGTAGTCTGGAGTTTTTCTTTTCTTGTGTAGAGGAATATCCTATTACACGGAAGAACTGTGCTGCCCGCAGTACCCACAGTGCTATGATTGTCATTTTGATTAGCAGCAGTATTTAATTTTAGAACCTCATTCGTTTATACTGAAGTGAAGTATTCCTTTGGTGCAGAGTTTTACTAAGAGAGAGAGAGATAGTGACTGCTACATTTTTAATTCTTTTCTGGGATTGGGATGAAGGGAGTAAACACCAAAATTCTTTGGCAGGTTTTAAGCAGTCAAATCCCTATATCTTTTCCAGGAAGAACTGAAGCTTCTTGTTGGGAAATGGCTAGTCTGATCTCTAGGGCGATCGCAATGTTGTTGCAGAGGTCTACTCTCTCTTAGCTTCCCATGGAGCTCTGGGTTTCAAGTGGCAGCTCTCAATGTTCTCAGTGAAAATGGTTCAACTGTTGACCATCACAGCCACCCACATGTACAATTCCCAAATGTTGAGAAAATGGCAGAAATCACAATTCCCATGAGTAATGTGACAAAAGTCCAGATGGGGAAAAAATGTTCAGCTCCACTGTCTCAAATGCCTCTGGACAGACCGTCCTACGCAGAGCTGACTGGATAAAATCCATGTGGTCTGTTGGTTAAAACAGGGAGACAGGAGTCGCAAGTTCTGTTCCTAGCTCTGCCCCTGACTTGACATGTGACCATTGGTACATCATTTCCTCTGGAATGGAGAGAGCAGGGTGAAGATTACAGCTGAGAGTGAGAGTTAGTCAGGAGGAAAACTGATGTGTATATTAAAAGGAGATGCTTTTAGGGGTAATAGGGCCTGAAATTCTGATCTGGAGCTGGCATTTTTGGTTGGTGCTCCTCTCTAACTTTTGTTCATTTGCTAGGTTCATGCTATTACATATTAATACAGAGATATTTATCTTTAAAAATGGTAGTTATCGGTTAACTTGAGGGAGATGTGCATACATTTCTGTGTGAATATACAATTGATTAAAAGCTCTATCTCTATTTTTTTTTCTCCAAAGGGGTCTTGCACCTCAGAATAAACCAGAGCTGCAAAAGGTGATGGAGAAAAGGAAACGAGATCAAGTTATTAAACAACAAAAGGAAGAGGAAGCGCAAAAGAAGAAATCAGACCTGGAAATAGAGTTAATGAAACGACAGCAGAAGCTGGAGCAGGTGAGAAGGGAAATGACGTTAAGAATAGGTTGAGAAGATCACTGGGCTAGAGATTAGAATGGACTGGGATTGATGGGGGAATTACAGGAGCCTTCTGTCTATGTAAGTATTTGTGTTCTCACTGGTCTCAGCAAGCTGATCTAATTAACAAGGCAGTTTACTTAAGGGAAATGCACATGTCTCCCTCCATTCCTGCTGCCTTGTGTAGAGAGAGAGTTAACCCTTGAGGGCTCAGCCAATTGCTAGTTCATCATTTAGCAGTAAGGGAAATATCCCACCTTCTGACTCCTCCACCTCAACCAAGCTTCACAATCATCATCAGTGTACCAGTATTAAATTGTTTGTTTAAAACTTAGTGTGTGTGTGTGTATATATATATGTGTGTATATATGTGTGTATATATATGTATATATATATATATATATATATAGTCTTTTGTCTGGTGAAAAAAATTTCCCTGGAACCNGTGTGTGTGTGTGTATATATATATGTGTGTATATATATGTATATATATATATAGTCTTTTGTCTGGTGAAAAAAATTTCCCTGGAACCTAACCCCTTTTACATTAATTCTTATGGGGAAATTGGATTCGCTTAACATCGTTTCGCTTAAAGTTGCATTTTTCAGGAACATAACTACACCGTTAAGTGAGCAGTTACTGTAGAAACAAGAGTAGCTCAAGTAGAAGTAGGAGAGTGGTATTGCCTGTGTATACATTGTAATCTGACCATTACTGGAATCCTGTGTCCGGTTCTGGTGCCCACACTTCAAAATGGAACGTTGAAAAATTGGAAAGGTTCAGAAAACAGCTACAAGAGTGATTTGAAGTCTGGAAAATGCGCCTTAAAGTGAGCTGCTCTCAATCTATTTAGTTTATCCAAGAAAAGGTTAAGAGGTGATTTAATCATGGTTTACATGTACCTATATGGGGAAGAGATTTCCGATTGTAGATGGCTCTTTAACCTAGCAAAAAAAGTCATAATGAGATCCAATAGTTGGATGCCGAAGCTAGACAAATTCAGACTAGCAATAAAGTGCCAGTTTTTAACAGTGAGGGTAATTAACCATTGGAGCAACATACCTAGGGATGTAGTGGATTCTTCATCCATTGCAGTTTTAAAATCAGGTTTGGCTCTCTTGCTAAAAGAAATGCTGTAGTTCAAACCAAAGTTATGGCCTTGATGCAGAATTTAAAAATCTATGACTCTATTGCCAGGCCTTTAATAAACAAACAAACAACCCTAAATACAGAGATTATGTGACTTGCAATCTATTGGGGTGAAATTTTACTCTAATGCAGAGGGCCAGCCAAAGGTCGGTGTGTTCCTTAACGAGCTTTGTTTGTTTGTTTGCATTAAGACAATCCAACACACACCAAAGTGCCTTCAAACAACGAAACAACTTACTCAAAAGCATTATTTTTTTAATTTAAAAAATCCATTTAAAAATAATCATAATTAAAATACAGTTAACCCAGCTAGTTTTCTAACTAAATATTAATTAATTACATTCCAAGCCACACAAAAAGTTTAGAAATTAAGAAATTTTTTTGGGGGGGTGAGATTCTGTTCTTTAAAATCCTCACCCCAACAAAGAACCCAGTCTCAAAACATGTCACCACTTGGAAGCTCCCTGAAATGTCCTTGATTGGCTCAAGTTCAAATCTGGAAAAATAAATCCTGTTGCAACAGGGAAAACCTGCCCATAGCAAATAGTGTTGCGACTCTGCATGTGTGGCAGGAGTGACATCAATTGACAAAATGATTCATTGTGGAATAGAGCCATTCTTTATTATAATCAGATGTGTCCCTTGTCACAGAGCCAGAAAAAGGAGAGCTTGTGAGCTTGTTTGAGTGGTATGTGGTCCCCATTAATCATCAGGAAGACCCTGCTATATTCAAATGAACAGTTCCTCTCAGGATAGTATTTACTGTTCGCTTTCCAGAGAGTTGCTTCTTCCTGCCTATTGGCTCATAGGTTTGCACTCAGGACTTCCAGGATAATTGTTATTCAAAGCAATTCATAAACAGCATTCTTTACTAGCAATATATGACCATACCTCATGGTGCATAGTAAGCAACTACATGCCCTAATGTTTTTTGATGGCTGCCATGTATGGGCAGGAACGCCACATGCTTTAAAAATGTTAGTAATTGGACAATCAAAATGTCGGCAACAGATGGGATTGGGGGAACTGTTGTTTTACTCTTCTTCTGCTCAAGATAGGCAAAGCAATTGGAGATGTCTCCATTAGACACCTAAATCCATATTGAGATCCTACAGCTATGCATGTTAATAACTCTGATCTCCTGTATTCTTTCTTTGGGCATGATTTTGTTCCCCTCCTGCACTGAAAGCCAGAGGAGAGGATTTTATTTATTTTTAAATTGCAAGGAAAATCTCATGGATCTCTCCAAAGACTTAATCTCATTGTCCCATCATGTAAGTACGGTTTGCCCCACATGGCAAAGCTATTTCCAAGCTGGGTGGATCTTCCAGGAGAGACTGGTTAGAGGAGATTGTGATACTCTTGTCTAAATGCCACTTCACCTCTTTTTGTTAAAGTACGTTCTGGTACTTCTAAGTCTTTGAGGCTACATTTCCTTCTGTATGAAATCATAGCTTTAATTTTGGCCTGAGACTTTTCATTCGTTAATACAGGTATTTTATCTTTTTATAAACGTGACTCTCATTTCAGCTGGAACTTGAGAAACAGAAGCTCCAGGAGGAGCAGGAAAATGCACCTGAATTTGTTAAAGTCAAAGGCAACTTGAGGAGGACAGCCCAGGAATCAGCAGAAGCTCCAGACTCCTAGAGGAAATACCTGCTAAGACTTTCAACATTCTAGCAGTGGCTGCAGAGAAAGGCTTCTGCAAGTTGTCTGACCCCTTTGCCCTGGAGAGGGAAGATATACGGCATTCAGGTGATGTTTACCGAAGATGGGTTTTGAATTCCTGGAACCTGTGTGGATTAAAAGTCTGCAACATAAACAGATCAAACTCGCCAAACACAGTACTGAGACCAGGGGATCAGCAGCCTGTTTTCAGGTCAGGATTATGGACATGTCTGAAGTGCTTAATGAGAGACTTAAACCAGGGACACTAGAGAAACCCTTTGAGTGTTGCACTGCTTGGTTTCTTCTGATCCCAGTTTAGTGGAGACATCAAGCTTATATTCTGCCTTTTTTTTTTTTAATTCTCTGGTCATATTTTATGGAACTTTGCTGTGCAGGGAAGTTCTTACTTTGTCCCTTCAGTCTGTGTAAACTCCATTTTGAAAATGTGGGTTCCTGCATTTAATTTTAATGGGGGTTAAATGTAGAGTGGAGTGGTGTGTCCTGGTCATTGCTGGGCATCTGCACTGGCTGTTACCACTGGGAAAATTGGTGCAGAGATATAGGAATGTTTAAAATACCAGGGCACTGAAAAAGCTAAAAAAGTTTTTAGGACCAAATTCTGTCTTTGGAGGTGCATGTAGAATTTGGCTCTTGAGAGTGCAAAAATTGGAATATTTCCTCACCTGGGCAAAAATCAAAGGCTGATTTCCCCTCTCACCTCAAACGCTTCCCTTGGTCCCACCCCAATAGAGCAATTACACTGTACAGGCCCATGTACAGGAGGACCTTTTTCCTGTCAACTCTTAGTGGAAAATGATGCATCCTCTAGTTTTTATGTTCTTAAAGACTGCTTGGTTTGCTGGCGTGGTCTTTCTCCTCTGGGACCTATGGATCTAAACTCCTTGTTAACAGATCAGTAGCATTAAACTCACAGGACTGACTCCGAGCATTTGAACTAAGGTCCTTGCTCAGAGCACCTTGAAGACAATGGGAATGCTGTGCACGGAATCAGCTACAGAATCCGGTTTAAATGAGACCAAACTAGCCCTCCAAGGCCACTGAAATGAGAAACTTTCCCTAATGTTAGATAAGCTCTGACTTCTCCCATCTTTTCTCTTCTCTCATGAAATAAGGGAATCAAGTTATCACTGAGTCTTGGGGCCATATTCTGTCCCCTACACGTAGCCCTATTGACTTGCCACCGAGTAAGATGGAACTCGGTCTGAGTAAGGGTGACAGAATCTGACCCTTAGTGCTTATGACTACAACTTCTCCCCTGTCAGGAAAGCCTGGAGTTGTGGAGGAGACTGCTCATGAAGGGCCAGAGCCTCCGCTCGGTTACGTGTGCACACTACCAATGCCTTCATGGGAGGGATGCTTATCCACACCTGCTCATCGTCTTTGCCCTAGAGCGCTAAAGAGAAATAAATGCTCCTTTGTAATTACATCTGAGCTAACTGCTTGAGAATATTTTCTCTCAACCTCAGCAGTGTGTGCAAGATGCTGTTTTTCTCTCTCGTTTTTCCCAGGGTACTGGAAATTTAAATACAGTTTCAGTATTGGACGTGGGACGTAGCGTTCACAATTAACAGGGTTTCTTAGGCATATCCTTCAAGTTGTCAAGATCAAGCTTTTTTTTTTTATGAGGACACAATTAAATTAGAAGTACATTAAATTTTGGGAAACTTATTACCATTGACTTAGATTGACAGTGCAGTTCACATTTAGAAGATTAAATGTTACAAGTGGTTTACAGAGCTGTTCAGGCTGTGGTCATACAAAAGGCAAAGGCAAAATGTAAGACACAGCATTTTGTAAACTCTACCATATTGTATTTTGGGGAAACAGGACCGTAACTGCTGCAGGTTTTTTTCCCTGTGCCTTTCTTGATTTGGAAGAAGGTCTTCCTTTCTAGCAGCCAGTCATTCAAACACACACTCTGACTGGATTTGCCTCTTGTCTTTTGTTCAGACAGCCCTATGCTCCAATTTTCTGTGCTGCGTCCCCCTGTACAAGGGCAGTGGAAAATACTCCTTTAGAAATTGTACCTTGATGCTGAGCCACTGCTGTTTATCTTTCTCACCCACTCCCTGCCTTGTGAACTCCTTCAGGTCTGCTGGATTCCACTTCCACAGCCAGCCTGCAGTCTTCAGAAATTGAGGCGGCAACCTCATTTTGCTTGACCAGCACATTGCTTCAGACGAAGCTCAGCCTCTGCCATTTCACCTCAACGTATGTGGCAACCCAAACTCAGATATAAAAGAAATAGGGCCTAATCCAAAGCATGCTGAAGTCAGTGGAGAAGGCTTCCCATTGACTTCAGTGGACTTTGGTTCAGGCCTTATTGGGAATATAGGATGAACATTTTCCACTTCCCATTCGTGTTGGTGTAACCAGTTGACTTGTGGTTAAAGGTAGAGTTTCTCTTTCTAAAAGACCGAAGGTCTGAATACTACTTGCATGTACAGTGTGAAGTAATTTTAAAAAAAAAATCAAATTCTGCATTACTAGACTTAATATCAGTAGAATGACGATGTTTTGTTTTAAATATCTTAGAATTCTGCTGCACTTTGTCTAGGAACCCAAAAGTCAATTTCATGTGGCTTTGGCAGGCAAAACTCTGTTTTTTTAAATCAGGTCCAACCAGGAGCGCCGCCAGCTTTTTCACCGCCCTAGGCGGCGGAAGGTCCCGCCCCCAAAATGCCGCCCCCGACAGAGGCGGCGGAAGGTCCTGCCCCCAAAATTCCGCCGACGACCGGGGCGCCAGCGCCCCCCAAATGTTGGTGCCCTAGGCGACCGCCTAGGTCGCCTAATGGGTTGCGCCGGCCCTGGGTCCAACGTTGGTTTAGATGAAGCAGCCCTTATATAGGTGACCAGTTCGTCACACCAGAAATCCCATTGAGTCCAGAGACTACTTGTGTGAATATCTGCTCACCAATGTGAGGAAACGGATTTATGATCTGGTCCTTAGTTACGTGAAATTTTAAGCAATCCTCTGTGTTTTCATTGAGCTATCTTCTTGAATTAAAAGTGGCTCACTTTTACCAATTTCTGTCTGTAATAGGGCAGGACAGTTTGGTTTTCTTTAAAAACCCTTGCTTTTTGTTAGTAAACTTAGGATTTCTTTCTAGCTCTGAAAGCTGGCTTTAACCTTCTGTTAATATCGGTATTTGTTTGAGTGTACATATATAAATATATATAAATATAAAAAGGGAGCCTTAATAGGTGTGTTTTCATAATTTAATATTTTTTGTATTTGCTCTTGTATAATTGTTTTTAACTAAAGGTATTACAAAAATGAGGGTGGAATACTTAGAACCAAAGTTATGCTTAATAAAATCTACTACATGCTTGGAATATGCAACTGTCTCTGTCTTGACCTACTGAAAATGGAGCATCGGAGCTGCGCTGAAAGTTATCCAGGTCATTTTAAAATTATATTCTGTCTTTATTTTTGCAAGGAACAATTTCAAGGCCACACTAACTTGATTCCTGTAACTTGCCTTCATATTTATATGCATGTAACATAGTCGGTAAATTAGTTTGGCAGAGGCAGCTAAATCTTGCTGTCTTTTTGCATCTTATTTTCACTGAGAATTTTTTAGACACTTAAAATCTAGGCAGCATGGAGAAGTGATTTAAGAAAGAAAAGGAATGCTGAGCTATTCAGCTAGTACAAGTGAACAAGGGGGTGGAAAGTATTAGGCAAGTTTTTGATGGGATTAAATAATTCCTGGAAGCTATTGTATATAACTTTGCTGACCTTATTAAAGCACATGGGGCAAAATTCATTGCAGAAATCAATTGATTGACAACCAGGCTACATTTGTCCCATTTAAAAAAAAGTATCGAGCCTGGTCCTGGGCTCAGTCCTGCAATGTGCTCCCAGTGCAGCAAAGCATTTAAGCATATTGATTCCCATGGGGACTGCTTGTGTTGAAAGTAAAGCACATGCTTAAATAATTTGCTGGGTTGGGGTCAGTGTGCTCAACACCTTCAAGGATTGAGGCCTCTAAGAGCAAGATAATGATCTATAAAGGCAGACTGGAAAAATACAGAGGGAAGAAGATGGGCCAGGGGAAAATGTGGGTGTACAATTCACTCCTCCCCTCCTAAGTCCTTAAAGAGGATGAAAATGTCAACCTGGGTGCTAATGGCAGCGTAGTACAGATGGTGATAGGAGATTCAAAGGCCAATAATGGGGTGGAGTTTAGGGGAGGAGAAGAGCTGTGAATTCAGACCAGATGTCAGGAAATGCTTTTTTTCTTCAGAAAATACTCAGCATGTGGAATGGGTCCTGGCAATGCTGCTGAAGCAGAAACTGGAGCCGCTCCAGGAGCCATCAGATGTGGGGAGTAGGAGGGAATGGAGTGTTTTAATAAGGGATAAGTTTCTATGGCCTGTTAGAAGCATTGCCACTTCCCATCCCCCCCACCCCACCCCACCCCAAACATATAGAAATGTGTTTCAAATTATCCTCTAGATATTTCATTCCACTTTCAGAAAGAAATAAAACACAGAGCGTGGGATGTTTGATCTCCTTTTGTAGCAAGTCCAGCAAAAACAAAAAAAAATTGTCTTTCTTTGTATGTATGTAGGTTGCATCCTGTTAAATGGCTTTACACTTACATATCTGTTGTAAGCTCACTACAGGGTGAAAGCCTCTTCAGCTTTGCTCCTGCTGTCATGTGCAAACTGGTGATGGCATGACATACTGTGTGGGGAGACAGCTTGGTCACTGCAAAGGTTGAGCAGACCATAGATTTTCATCCCTGATTAAAAATTACTTCATTAGACTTCATGCCATAAATCCAACTGCTGTAATGATTTCTGACCTGGAGTGGGGAGGAAGCAGACTAGGCAGTGCAACTTTTGATGGGTCAAAACCAGTATCATCAGGATTGGTGAGGGGAGGAGTCAGATTAGGTGTGATTCCCAAGCAGTCTTACTACTGAGGATCCTCAACGGCAAGGTCTGTCCTATTAGTGGCAAGCCAATGTGCCCAGATAATGGACAAGATCTGGAAACCTGAAGATTGTTTGCTTTAAGTTCTTTTCACTTTAACAACCCTTCATCTGAGGAGCTCAAGACTTGCCACCCCCTCGTGATGCAGGTAAGTTTTATTAATTCACCTCACTGATGTGGGGGAACCGTGGCGCAGAGAAGGGAAGAGAATTGTCCGAGGTCACGCAACAAGTAGGTAGCAGCGATGCTAACAGAACAGGGAACTCATGATCTCCATTACCATGCTCCCTCCCCCAAATTTTTGGTATTGCTTTAGGCCAAGTTAAAAGCTAGGGGTGGCTTACAGGGAAGGGAATGCAAAGAGCAGACAATAAACCACTTGTGAGGTTTGTGACGGGTTCCCCCCAGGGTGCCACCTGAAACTGGGGTACCACTGAGCCCTCTGACCCACCAGCCTGGGCTCCCTCTCACACTGTACTGCTGTGACAAGCTGCAAAGCTCTCCAGCCTGCATTTTCACCAGCATTCACACAGGGACACACCCAGCTGCAGTTACACACAGGCTCTTTAACCACCAGCTTCCCAGCCTAGGACCCCAGAGCAGTACCATCCTGCGCTGGTTAAATCTGGCCAGTATATGGGTTTAATACCCAGTCCGCCTCTCCTTCAATGTGAAGAGAACAATGCACACCTGTGGTAACCAAGCAGAGATTTTCCCCAAGCACTCCAGTCAAAGATCACTGGTTTAGATTAAAACAAAACAAGTTTATTAACTACAAAAGATAAAGTGATTATAAGTGATAGCAAACAGATCAAAGTAGAAAGAACAGGAGTACTTGTGGCACCTTAGAGACTAACAAATTTATTGTAGCATAAGCTTTCGTGGGCTACAGCTCACTTCATCGGATGCATGTAGTGGAAAATACAGAAGGAAGAGATAGATAGATATATACACACATGAAACAATGGATGTTACCATACACATTATAAGGAGAGTGATCAGTTGTCAGCAGGAGAGAAAAATAAGTCTTTGGTGGTGGTAATGAAAATGGTCCATTTCCAGCACTTGACAAGGAGATATAAGGAACTGTAGGGGGTGGGGGGGAAGATAAGCATGGAGAAATAGTGTTACTTTGTGTAATGGCCCATCCACTCCCAGTCTTTATTCAAACCTAATTTGATGGTGTCCAATTTGCAAATTAATTCCAATTCAGCAGTCTCTCGTTGGAGTCTGTTTTTGAAGTTTTTTTGTTGTAATATTGTGACTTTTAGGTCTGTAATCGAGTGGCCAGGGAGGTTGAAGTGTTCTCCAACTGGTTTTTGAATGTTATAATTCTTGACGTCTGATTTGTGTCCATTTATTCTTTTACGTAGAGACTGTCCGGTTTGGCCAATGTACGTGGCAGAGGGGCATTGCTGGCACATGATGGCATATATCACATTGGTAGATGTGCAGGTGAACGAGCCTCTGATAGTGTGGCTGATGTGATTAGGTCCTATGATGGTATCCCCTGAATAGATATGTGGACAGAGTTGGCAACGGGCTTTGTTGCAAGGATAGGTTCCTGGGTTAGTGTTTTTGTTGTTTGGTGTGTGGTTGCTGGTGAGTATTTGCTTCAGGTTTGGGGGCTGTCTGTAAGCAAGGACTGGCCTGTCTCCCAAGATCTGTGAGAGTGATGGATCGTCCTTCAGGATAGGTTGTAGATCCTTGATGATGCGCTGGAGAGGTTTTAGTTGGGGGCTGTAGGTGATGGCTAGTGGCGTTCTGTTACTTTCTTTGTTGGGCCTGTCCTGTAGTAGGTGACTTCTGGGTACTCTTCTGGCTCTGTCAATCTGTTTCTTCACTTCAGCAGGTGGATATTGTAGTTGTAAGAACGCTTGATAGAGATCTTGTAGGTGTTTGTCTCTGTCTGAGGGGTTGGAGCAAATGCGATTGTATCGTAGAGCTTGGCTGTAGACAATGGATCGAGTGGTGTGGTCTGGATGAAAGCTGGAGGCATGTAGGTAAGTATAGCGGTCAGTAGGTTTCTGGTATAGGGTGGTGTTTATGTGGCCATCGTTTATTAGTACTGTGGTGTCCAGAAAGTGGATCTCTTGTGTGGACTGGTCCAGGCTGAGGTTGATGGTGGGGTGGAAATTGTTGAAATCATGATGGAATTCCTCAAGGGCTTCTTTACCATGGGTCCAGATGATGAAGATGTCATCAATGTAGCGCAAGTAGAGTAGGGGTGTTAGGGGACGAGAGCTGAGGAAGCGTTGTTCTAAGTCAGCCATAAAAATGTTGGCTACATAGCAAATAAACCAAAAACGCAAACTAAGCTTAATATACTAAATAGATTAGATATGAATAGGCAGATTCTCACCCTAAGAGATGATACAAGCAGGCTGCAGATTCTTAAGTGGCAAGCTGCACTTGCTTTATAGTTTGGAATCCCCAGGTGTTTCATTCACAGGCTAGAAATCCCTTTAGCCTGGGCCCAGCACTTCCCCCAGTTCAGTCTTTGATCCTCAGGTGTTTCCAAGAGTCGTCTTGTGTGGGGAGTGAAGAACCCCATATGATGTCACTCCCTGCTTTATATAGCTTTAGCATATGGTGGGAACCCTTTGTTTCAAAGCTTAGTTCCCAGACCAGTTTGTGGAAAAATACTAGCATCCCAAGATGGAGTCCAGCATCATGTGGCCTGGTCACATGTCCTTGTAAGTGTCATAGCAGCCATTATTTACAGGCTGTCTGTAGCGTTCTCAGGAAGGCTCACTCGGGGGATAAGCTTCTCCTATGGCCTATTATTTTTCCTAATGGCCCATTACCCTGAATAGGCCCTTCCCCACCCACTATCTAGACTGAAAGCATCTTGTCTAGTGGGTGTTACCCAGGTGTAACTACATTTAAAGTACAGATACATAGACAATATTTAGAATTTTAGATACAAAAATGATACATGCACACCAATAGGATAATCATATTCAGCAAATCATAAACTTTCCAATGACACCTTACACAACTTATCTTGCATAAAATGCATCATAATTATTCCATAATCATATAATAATATCACTGTGAAGAATATGGGGTGCAGTGTCACAGGGCTGGCCGTGCTTTAGAAACCGTCCAGGGATTGAACTCGGGTACATTGGTGATGGGTACATTCTAAGAACCTGGATGTAGGTAGATAGGAAACCACGCTGCCCGTGACACTTGTATCTGAGTGACAGGGAGAAGGACTCCCCAAGGCTATAGATGGGCTTCATCATGTGCCCTTAAAATCAATGGCAGCAAGATCAAGCCCTTAAAAGCCTTTCAGTATGACATTGCCTCACAGACTGACTAGTTTCCAAGCAGCTTTCGGAGCCAGCCTGAGGGGCAGGCTACATACCCCATCTTGGGGGCTGATGTGGTAGGAGAAGCTCCAGCCAGACTAACCCACTGCCAGGTGGGACAGCATTAGAGTGGGGAGCCTCTCCACTGCACCGGCTGGTAGCAGCAGCCTGGCACCTCAAAATGTCCAGCACCAGCCTTGCTTTGGCCTTATTAGAGTTGGTTCTGTGAGTGCCAGTCGGGAGCAGTTCTAACCAGAAACCATGTCAAGCAGACGTGTCACCTTGACATGTGCGTTCAGGGGACAGCGCCCTTCTATGGCTGGCAGGGGCACAGCAAGTGTGCCTATCTCTGGTTCCTTCCTCAGGAATAGACCGAGTACAAATATAGCCTTTGTAGGGTTCATTATAAACATCCCATGCACCTAAACCATAAGAAAACAAGTCCCAGTACCAAGCCTCACAGCCGTGACCTAATAGAGCCCTGGCATCCCCTTGCTGCCCTGCCCCGTCTCTCCCAGCTCCAAGAACCAGCAGGCAGCTCCCCCTGCTGCTCTCTCAGCCTTCAGCCCCGTCTAGCCTTCTCTGGCCATGGCTTTCTGCCTCAGGAAGGATAGCTAGCTGTCTCCTCCACTGGCTTCCTAGCCATCAGCCCTTCTTAGCCTCCTGGTATTGGCTTTGGCTCGTTCACAGATTTCAAGGCCAGAAGGGACCATTGTGATCAGCTGGTCTGACCTCCTGTATAACAGGGGCCATAGAACTGCCCCAGAATAACTCCTAGGGCAGATCTTTCAGAAGAACATCCGCTCTTGATTTAAAAATTGTCAGTGATGAAGAACCCACCATGACCCTTGGTAAATTGTTCCAATGGTTAACTGCTCTCACCATTAAAAATGTTCACCCTCTGGAAGCTCAGCATGCTAGCACCTCCGCTGGCTTCCTGCCAATTCCCCCTCTTTCCGGGCAGGACTTGCAGATTGTTTTCTGCAGCTTTTCCAAGAGACCTCCCCGTGACTCTGTCAGCCCTAACTCACTGGGTCTCTCTTCCTCTCAAATTCTCCCTGGACTTTTATACTCCTCCCCACCAGGCTGCCTTATCCCCTTAATTAACCAAACTGGGAGCTCCTGTTCTGGCACCAGGGGCTGAACCTGCTTCATTGACAGAGGCCAGTCACCCAGTGAGAAGCTTCCTTTCAGCCATGAGTCTGCACTGGAAAGTGGTGCTCTGACTACAACCGCAGGAAAAGCAGGGACCCGGACAGAGGTGGCCTAGCATGCAGAAGCTTTGAGCAGGAGTAGGTATAGTCCTTTGTTGACATGTTCATTAGTGCTGCTGTTTGGGGGCTGGTTCCTTAGTATAGGTGAGTGATTGATTAGTCCCTATGAATGTGTTGCCCAGTGTCTCCATGTCACCTCACAGTTTTGTTTGGTCAGAGGGGGTAACTATCTAGGGAGGTTGTGGAATCCCCATCATTGAAGGTTTTTAAGAACAGATTGGACAAATGCCGTTCAGGGATGCTCTAGCTTTATTTTCTGTGACTCTAATAAAGAAAGTATTGGCAGAACTGGTGGGAGTTTTAAATCCCCATTTTATCTTTCATTTAATACAGTGCTCTGAGTGATCCACTTTTTTAATAGTATTAATTTCCTTGCCTTCGATTGGTAAGCTCAAGCACTTTGATAAATACACACAGACACACACAATAATATTAAGCCTTTACCTAGTGCCGTACATCAATGCACTTCATGAATATTAATGATCACAAAACTGCTGTCAGACACTGTACCATGTATGTATTCTACACATTTCACAGATGGGAGTAGCTGAGGCTGAGCAGCTTGGCCCAGGCCACAGAATGGTTTGGTGTCAGAGCCAGGATTAGACTTGCGGCTCTGGCTCCCAGCCCTGTGCTTGGATCATTAGGGGTCTAGGTACCAATAGAGTGATTGGCACTGTAATCTTTAGAGGAGCCCAAGGGAGTCAGGTGCCTGACTGACTGAAATTCAACTCCTTTGAAAATCCCAGCCTAAACACCTAAGGCAGATAACAGAATCTGCCTTCCAACTATCATTACCTGGAGTGCAGAGAAGGCGGCCTAGGGAGTGTGTAAACTTTGCTGCTGCAGGCTTCTCTGCTACCATTCCCTTTCAGAAATTCCCTAGAACACTTTGCTGTCTTCGGTGTCCCAGCTGGTACTGCTCACTCTATCAACAAGGAGGCAGCATGCATGCAAGATTAATTAAAGATGCACCTGACTGGAGAACAAAGGCATGACAGCTACAAGATTCAGGTGTATAGATGCTGCAGTTTCCTATTTGCTTACAGGACAAGAGTGTCTACTTGTCATTGAAAAGTCTCTCTAGCAGAACTGTGTTCAAAGCATAGCATAACATCTCCGTGCTCGGTGTCTGCACATTCACCACTTGAAGGCTTACACACTTTGACCACAAACAGAACATCTGGGTTTAATTCCTGGCTCTGCTGCGTACTATATGTAATCTTGGGCAAGTCACGTAGGCCCAGATCTACAAAGATATTTAGATCTTAAATCCATTGATTTAAGTAAGTTTGGAGCCTAAAAGCCTTTGACGATCTAGGCCTTAATCTCTCTCCGTGCTTCAGTTAAACAGGGTTAATAATGCTTCCTGTCTCCCACCTTTGTCTGTCTTGGTCAGGGACTGTCTCGTAGTGGGTGCAGTATTTACTGCAATGGCGCCTTAATCTAAGCTGAGGTCTCTGGGTGCTACCGTAATACAAATAGTAATGACTTTTCCTTCTAAGTTGCTATTTACTATGTAAGCAGAGCGTAATATCCCCAGCTGATGGTCCAAGAACCTTAGCTTGAAGATTGAGTGTGGTGTGAAGGAACCCCCAGGATCTGACCCTACAAGAAGAAATGTATCTCCTGCCAGTTTTCTCCTCTTCACATGTAGAGAGGTGAACGCTTCCTACAGCAATTGGAGTTCTGAGCCCTCTTCGTGGTGCTGGAATATCAAGGAGCATCCAACAAACCCAAGCCCCTTACCTGGCACAACTGTGACAACTTAGATCACCCTGTGTAAAGATAAAGATGTTCCAGGTGAATCACAAACAGTAAGCGGGGGTATGTTAGCATGTCAGCATGCCTGCTCTTGCCCATTTGGAAAAAGGAGGAGGGGCCGGGCAGGGGTGGGTTTGGTATGGTGTGTAATGGTGTTGTCTGACACAGGGGCCTCATGTTGAGCGAGGCCACCCCCTTGGCTCAGTGCAGGGTTGGTACACCCAGTCACACAGCCGCTGGGACTTCCTGTTGGATCAGGCCATTTCAATTAGGGGGACTCAGGGCTCCTGATGGGGCCCAGTAAACACTCTGTCCATGCCTCCTAGCTGGGGCAGACAATCATAGCTGGGCTTTGATGCTCTGGGCAGGGTAAAGCCAATAGTCTTCAGACCCTGGGCAGGGCAAAGCAAATGCCCAGTTTCTAGTCTCTTAAGCCTGCTGGCTGGGGCAGGCAGTAGCAGTTGGGGGGACTCTGGCCCTCTGGACAGAGCAGAGCAAACAGTCTGTAACTGGAGTCCCCAGTAGGCACCCCTAGTGGCAAGTGTGTGTGGTGGGTAGGGGAACCCGGGCCCAACCTATGCCACCAAATTCCGACCCAGGGCCCTATGAAGCCAGGAAATTCCCTGTTAAGGGTTCAAGCATCGGCTTCTAATACATTCCCTTGATCGCTTCCTACTGCAAGGCTCATCTCGAGCATCTCCTTGGCTGGCAGCGGTTCGGCATCCCAGTCAGTCTCTGCAGCCGGCTGGTCATCTGCAGAATAGTCCGGGGCCATGGCTCCCACCGCTTGGAGAGTTGCAGGCAGCTCTCTGCAGGAGCCTGCAACGCACGTCCTTCCGCCTCCTCAGCCAGCCCAGACTGGGCTGGGCTGCCTCCTTTTATCTGTCTCTTCCACCTGGAGCATGCACAGCAGGGACAAGGTAGCGTGGTCTCCTGGGCCCATAGTGATTGGTCTGGCCCCGTTGGCCCAGTGCAGAGTTGGTAAACCCCGTCACAGAGTCCACAGAGAGACGTCCTTTGGTAAATGGAGTCAGGACAAAAAGATCATTTACTGATGGAAAGTTGAACAGGAATTAGCTTTCTCATTAGTAACAGAGGAGGCAAGAGACTTTCTTTAAACTGCCAAACCCTGAAGTCCTTATTCAGCCTTTCATTGGGGAACATTTTAATTAAAGCCCATCTCTGTTTTTCCTGATCAGTTACTTCAGGATTTGTTCTGTGATCAAGAGGATTTCATTGTTAAAATCAGTTTATAGATCAGTTTCCCTACATCTGCAGCAGTGGGATTTAGGGTCAAATTTTCAGGACCACCTCAGGCCTGGTGGTCTTAAAAAAGAGAGGTCAACCCAGTGACGTCACTCAGTGACATGAAAAATCCACATCCCTGAGCGATTTAGCTAAGCCGACCTAACTCCCAGTGTTGACAGTGCTAGGTCAACGGGAGAATTCTTCTGTCAATCTAGCTACTGCCGCTCAAGGAGATGGATTACCTACACCAATGGGAGAATCTTTGAGGATCTGAGCCTTAGGAGCCTAAATCTCATTGTAAGCCAATGGCACTTAGGCTCCTAAATCACTTTTGAAAATTGTGACTGTGGTTTCCTTTAATCCCCACTCCTGTGGGTTATCAGTATGTTACAGGGTTGGCCCCTAGTCTCCCTCTTCCTTTGTGAGACTATTGTGCCAGTACATTAGAGTTACTCTTCATTTACTGTGGGCCAGATCCTCTTCTCATTTAGACAGGTTTCACACCAGTGTCGCTTCAGCGGAGCTACTCCTGATTTACACTGGTATAACTGGCAGGGGAATTGGATTTTATATGTTCCCTTTTCAGTTGTCAGAGAATTTCGATACTATCCAGAATTAGGGATCATTAATAATCCTTAGAAATCTAGGCCCCTCTTCTGCCACCATGGAGACCCCCTTGGCAGGAGCACCAGTGCAACTCTGGTGCACAAGTAGGGGGTTTCTCTTTGTATGAGGCCCCTGTAACTTATCCAAGGTCAAACAGCAAGTCTGCTGCAAAACTAAGCATACAACTTAGTCCTGTGCTTTAACCACTAGACCATGCTGCTTCTTCTAATAGAATCTAATGTCGCATATGCTTCCTTTTTTTCCAGCCTCATTGCACTTCTGGCTCCTATTCTATCATTCGCTTTGACTCCCAGTTCCTGCTGCCCAACCAGTCTTCCTTGTACGTTGCTGATTTCTCAGGACCAGTTTGTAATGAAGGACACTTACTAACGCTATGAGTCCTATGGCTAGATTGTAAAATGAGTATTTTGGACTGGAAACTGCATTCATCATAAAAAGAAACCCCATCTCACTACTTGTAGGGAGAGAGGAAAAAGAAAGAAAGAGACTTATACATACGGAAAAATGTCAATTATAACTGCAAAGAGCCCTACTAGGGACAGAATGGACAGGCAAAGCACCATACTCAGGAGATCTGAATTCTTTTCCATGCTGTGCTGCAGATATTCTGTGTGATCATGCACAAGTCACCCAGTCTCTAAGAGCTAGACAAGTTCAGACTGGAAATAAGGTGTCAATTTTTGACATGGAGGGTAATTAACCATTGGAACAAATTACCAAGGTCATGGTGAATTCTTTGTCACTGGCAATTGTTAAAGCAAGATTGGATGTTTTTTTCTAAAAGATCTGCCCTAGGAATTATTTTGGGGAAGTTCTATGGCCTGTGTTATAGACAGGAGGTCAGACTAGGTGATCCCAACTTCTGGCCTTAGACTGTACAAATCTTTGTGCAAGTCACTCCGCCTCTCTGTGTTCCTGATCCCCAGCTGTACAATGGGAACAATAATACTTACTGGCCTGACAGGGGTGGCGTGAGGGTAAATGCATTAAAGACTGTGAGGTGGCCAGAGACTATGGGCCCTAAAATACACCAAGAAAACTGATCATATGACAAATTCAAGCCGTGCTGTTATGTTTCCCTGTTTAAGCTATAAAAGGTGTATTTTCTCCTTTTTATTATTGACATCATTCAGACACTCCTAATAGAATCCAGAATAAATGTTTTTGATTATTAGTATTTGAAAAAAAATTTAAAATCACACTAATACCTTCCGCTGAGGCTTTGAGTGTCTATGGAGACTTCCAGCTGGCCTTACCCTCCAATATGCCTGTGGCTGGGTTTTCAGCTTTAAAAATGCTAATTCATTTCAACTTGTACGTAATGCTGCCATCTAGTGGTTGCAAACAATACCAAAACAGGCATTTTCTGGCACGGGAACTTGATTTATTAATACAAGGACAGGAGCAGAATTTCAGAACAAGGATTTTCATCAGCAGTATTTTTTTTTTTCCCTTAGTATAGAATTTAGGGGCCAATCCTGCAAAGTGCTGGGTTCTCAGCTCCTATTATACTTAATGGGAATTGAAGGTACTCAGCACCTGTTTGGGAGTGCAGGATTGGGCCCTGAGTACAGTTCTTGATTATTTAATGTTTACACCTAAAGACCACAACAAGGGTGGGGCCCCATTGTGCAAGCGCTGTACAAACCTATGGAGCCAAGACTAGAATTCAGGAGTTCTTGGCTCTGAGACTCTTGCTCAATCTACTAGACAAAGCTGCCCCTCACAATTTCATGTAGCAGTAAATAGAGTGGGAAGAAAATGTTGAAAAAAGAGACTTTTGGAGATTTGTTGGTGCTGTGTAATGTAATGTGAATTTTCAGTGCTTGGGGAGGTTTCAGTGATGGGCATTATAGCAAAACCTGTGATAGGACCCCCGCATCCGCCTCTATTCTAACCCAGAGCTTTTCAGGACCAGAAAGTCAATCTCTTCCCTCCCAGCTCGACTGGCCAGGGAAACTACCACTTCTGTGTTAGATCCATATCCATTTGTCAACAATTCAGCCTTGATGAATATTAGGAAAATCACACCTAAGCATCAGAGATCAGCCACTTTCTTATAGGCTGTGGATGTGCTTTCCTCTTTGACCCTTTCTTTGCAGTACAAGATTGTGTTTTCCCTTCATGCCCCTTTGCGCCTAGGCTGTCTTTGTCTTCCTTTGCTAGAGTTAAAGTAGTCAAATTGAGCCTGTCAAGTAGTTTAAACCACAAAATGTAGGGGACGTTGTTTTTTATTAACTACAAAAAAATCTAACATGAACAGGAATATTTTCATGTAAGAGAAATGAGGGAAAATCTACGTAGAAAACATTTTCTACCTGCAGTGTTGGGAACCCAAACTCAACAGCATGGTGCTAGTGCATTGACTGGTCTAGTTTCAGTGTCCAAGCTGACTGAAATTCAGGGAATTTAAACAACATAAAGAGTGGAAAAAGAGATGTAAACCTTGCACTGCAAGTATGGGTTGAGATTTTTAAAAGCCCAATGGGGGATTTAGCCATGCAGCTCTGTATTAACATTGTTCAGTGTGCACTACCACCATGGATATTGCTGTGTTTGCACAGCGTGTTCTACAATGGACCCCTCCCCCCAATACTGATTGGGGCATGTAGCCACTACTTTAAACAAATAATAAGAATTGCACTGTCATAGGATTCTTGCTTCCCAAGTTATGAAGATGCAATTTGCCCTGCATCCGGTCAGATGGGGAGGGAAGGTTTGGAATTGCTGCTTCAGGACTGGCTGTGTGGAGGTAATCCTATTTTACCTCTTTTTAAAAAAAAAAATAAACCACCCTCCCTCTGGACTTTCAGCTGAATACAGTAGTCTACATTCCCTGTCCTAAGCTGCTGCCGCTGCCCCAAAACGAGTGCTCCCAGAATTGTCTGTATTTAGGTGGGGGAAGAGAAGTGATGACTGCATACACTATTGTAGTCGGTTGGTGGAGCGTTCTGAGATGACAGACACTGGGCCAGATTTTCAAAACGGCTCACTGTCCTCCATGCTGAGTTCTTTCAAAAGTCTGTCCCTATTTAGAGTGTGTTTTTTGTAGACAGACAGACAGAGACACACACACACTCTCACACTGTCTGACTGATTGTGCTTTGTGTAACATTCGTAACTGCCGTATTGATGCTGATTTTCAGCCAGTCCTAGGTGGATATTTTTATAAGTAATTAGAAACAAGATCTTTGTCATTCCAATGAAAGCTAATTTATTGGACTGNTAGGAGTGGCTGTGTGGAGGTAATCCTATTTTACCTCTTTTTTTTTAAAAAAAAAAACCACCCTCCCTCTGGACTTTCAGCTGAATACGGTAGTCTACATTCCCTGTCCTAAGCTGCTGTGCGCTGCCGCTGCCCCAAAACGAGTGCTCCCAGAATTGTCTGTATTTAGGTGGGGGAAGAGAAGTGATGACTGCATACACTATTGTAGTCGGTTGGTGGAGCGTTCTGAGATGACAGACACTGGGCCAGATTTTCAAAACGGCTCACTGTCCTCCATGCTGAGTTCTTTCAAAAGTCTGTCCCTATTTAGAGTGTGTTTTTTGTAGACAGACAGACAGAGACACACACACACTCTCACACTGTCTGACTGATTGTGCTTTCTGTAACATTCGTAACTGCTGTATTGATGCTGATTTTCAGCCAGTCCTAGGTGGATATTTTATAAGTAATTAGAAACAAGATCTTTGTCATTCCAATGAAAGCTAATTTATTGGACTGACGAAAATTTAATATTTTTGACCAGCATACTGACATTTATTTAAATTAAGACAATACACCTCTACCCCGATATAACGCTGTCCTCGGGAGCCAAAAAATCTTACTGCGTTATAGGTGAAACCGTGTTATATCGAACTTGCTTTGATCCGCCGGAGTGCGCAGCCCCGCCCCCCCGGAGCACTGCTTTACCGCGTTATATTTGAATTCGTGTTAGATCGGGTCGCATTATATCGGGGTAGAGGTGTATTTCATTAGTGACGAAAGACACTACATTCAAAGTTAGGGTAGGTATTCCACTACTGATTCTGAATATTTCAGGGGGGGGTTTGTTGGTGTATGTCAGGTGTATGTTATTTAAGTTTCATGTTTTGTTGTTGTGATAGCCTGCCCCTTTAAATGGTTGGGCACTCTGTACCCAGTGCAAAGCCTCACTTCCATTGGTTCCAGTTTGTTGCCGGAACAATAAAGTCACCACAGCAGACAGAGACACGGGGGGCTGATTTAAACACAGCTGTGTCCAAATATAACAGCGATGCTCTCAGTTAGGCACATTGCTTCAGTGTATTTCAATTCCATTGTTTAAAACAAAGCCCTGCAGAGTCAGTACTAGAAAATATCTAAATTAGCTATCGGATCGATCTGGTGTTTTGCAGTATCACCGAGAGGCCCCAGTTGGGGATTAGAGCCGCCCCAAAGAGCTTACAATCTACGTATAAGACAAAATACAGCAGGCGTGGGGGTTTGGTCAGGGGAAAAGGTGCACAAAGGAATAGTGAGACAATTATGATAAGTTTTATGTGCTGTGACCACTGCTAACAAACTGATTAACTATTGTTGTGTGTTTTGTAGGCATCTATCTAGTATCTATGTGATTGGACAAATCTTTAAGTACAGGCCATCAAACAGCCATCAGGCAGTAAAAGCTTTCATAACCTGAAGGAGAACATTTCAATAATGCCGAGGTGGGAATAATGAAGCCCCTACAGGCAATTTTTTCCCCCCAGCGGTCCTGCTGCAGAAAAAATCCTGTTCAGTCAGGATTCTATGTGGACTACAGAAGGTTGAATGTGATCACAGAAGAAGATTCTTAGATGATGTATCAGACTTTCCAGTACAGACAAAATGTATTAAGACCTTAAACTTGCAGCAAGAGCTATTGTTTTTCAATTAACAAATATTCTAAACCCACAAGTTTAAAACAAACAAAAAAACCCTCCTAAGATTGTTTTAGCAACCGCAGTCTCTGGGCTTTTTGTTCTCATACTAGCAACCTTCCAATAGTTGCTAAATTCTTTGCTGACAAGCCACAACTTCAAATACTGGTTGTTTCATGTACCATGTGCAGGGTGGAAACATTGGAGATCTCTTGTGATGTTAAAACTAAACTGGCTTTTTAATAAGAGGTGCTGCAACAACAGCTAACATTCTAACAATGTGCACCCAGACTGACTTCCTAGTGCAACCTCCAAACTCTTCCTTCCTGCAACCTATGCTCCTTCCTCCAAGTTCCATGCAGGTTGCTGCACTGNATGATGTATCAGACTTTCCAGTACAGACAAAATGAATTAGGACCTTAAACTTGCAGCAAGAGCTATTGTTTTTCAATTAACAAATATTCTAAACCCACAAGTTTAAAACAAACAAAAAAACCCTCCTAAGATTGTTTTAGCAACCGCAGTCTCTGGGCTTTTTGTTCTCATACTAGCAACCTTCCAAAAGTTGCTAAATTCTTTGCTGACAAGCCACAACTTCAAATACTGGTTGTTTCATGTACCATGTGCAGGGTGGAAACATTGGAGATCTCTTGTGATGTTAAAACTAAACTGGCTTTTTAATAAGAGGTGCTGCAACAACAGCTAACATTCTAACAATGTGCACCCAGACTGACTTCCTAGTGCAACCTCCAAACTCTTCCTTCCTGCAACCTATGCTCCTTCCTCCAAGTTCCATGCAGGTTGCTGCACTGGTGATTTTTGGCGGTAGTTAAAATATTCCACTTTGAGCTCCATCTTGCTGACCATAAAGAGATTGTGCTGTGGGGGTGGTTGTTATATTTAGGGTGGAGTGGTCATATTCTCATGCAACACTAGTATTCAAGACCCAACAGAATGGAGATAGAGTCAGATTTCTTTCAGCAGATTGAGTGAAATAAACCAATTCAGCCATAAAGCCAGATCCTCTACTGGGGTAAATGAATCAGTGTAGCACCATCTGTGGGCTTGGCTACACTTGCGAGTTACAGCACAATAAAGGAGCCCCGGGCACCCTAGCTCACTCCCTGTCCACACTGGCAAGGCACGTAGAGCGCTCTGTCTCCGCATGCTGCTGGTACTCCACCTTGGTGACAGGAATAATGTTTGCTGCGCCTTGGCTACAACGCCCGGGCGTCAGTGTGAATGAGGTGTTGCGTTACTGCGCTCTGACCGGCCTCCGGAAATGTCCCATAATCCCCTTAGGTCAAGTGGCCACTCTTGTCATTGTTTTGAACTCCTGTAGGAATGCGGAAATGCCCGTTCAAAGCTCCATTTCTGACAGCCGGCATGCAAGCCATTACTGTGGAATGCTGTGTGTGTGAGAGAGGCCGAGGGGAGCAGGGGGGAGGTCTGCTGCTGTCTGAACTTACAAGACAGCATGCTGACATGCTCTCAGCCCCCCCAAAATCCCACTCTCTCTCCCCCCCACATACACACAACACACTCCCTGTCACACTCCACTCCACCCCACTGGAAAAGCACGTTGCAGTCACTTGCATGCTGGGATAGCTGCCCATAATGCACCGCTCCCAANCCGGCCTCCGGAAACGTCCCATAATCCCCTTAGGTCAAGTGGCCACTCTTGTCATTGTTTTGAACTCCTGTAGGAATGCGGAAATGCCCTTTCAAAGCTCCGTTTCTGACTGCCGGCATGCAAGTGGAATGCTGTGGAATGCTGTGTGTGAGAGAGAGGCCGAGGGGAGCGGGGGGGAGGTCTGCTGCTGTCTGAATTTACAAGACAGCATGCTGACGTGCTCTCAGCCCCCCAAAATCCCACTCTCTTTTTCCCCCCCACATACACACAACACTCCCTGTCACACTCCACTCCACCCCACCGGAAAAGCACGTTGCAGTCACTTGCATGCTGGGATAGCTGCCCATAATGCACCGCTCCCAATGCCGCTGCAAGTGCCGCAGATGTGGCCATGTCAGTGCGCAAGCAGCTGTCCGCGTGGACAGACTGCAGCGCTTTCCCTACTGCGCTCTACGAAGGTGGGTTTAACTCACAACGCTCTACATCTGCAAGTGTAGCCATGCCCTGAGTCAGTGGAGCAAGGCTAATTTGCACCAGCAGAGAATCCGGCCCACAATGTCGTCCCTTAACTCAGCTTGGCTACTGACCACCAAGCATGAGGTTTATTCTTCCTACAACTGTGGCACCTAGATCTCCGCTCTCACAAGCAAAGCTGGGTAAAACAGGGTTAGTACTAGAATGGGAGCCCTCCATAGAACATCTGCTGAAGGCATTGCAAGAATTACTGTTGGTAATTCAATGAATGACACTTTTCCCTCTGAATCGGCACAAAATAAGTGGCCCAGGATGCTGTTAGACCTGCCATCTTTGGAATGAGCTGTATAATATAAATTCTGTGCCGTTGTCGTAGTCATTAAAAATTCTCTGGCACTTGTCGTGAAAGTGGCAGGATTAGCACTAGAGTACCAGCCAAAATCCAACTCTTAACTCCATTCGGGCTACCTAAATCCCCCCTGAAGTTTCAATTGGATGCAATAATCTTATTCATTTTCTGTCTTGTGTAGTGCTGCTGTGTGGGGTGCCATGAAACAGAGAGAAGGAAAGATGTAAAGGTTGTTTCTTTTAATTAGTAGCAAGAGGAATGGTGGCTGCTCCTGGTTACCAAAGCCAAAAGGCTACTTTAGTGTTTGATAGCATAGGCCAAGATTTTCAAAAGTGACTACTGATTTTCGGTGCCCAACTTTAGCCACTGGATTTTGAGAAAGTGCTGAGCACCAGCTCTCTGAAAAGGTCCCTTTTAGACGTCTCAGCATTGACACCCAAATATTGAGGCACCCAAATCCACTAATCACTTCTTCATGAAATCTTGGTCTTCATGAGTGGTTGGCGTTATCTGACGGGGTCTCTTTAAAGGTAACAAGGTCCCAGAAAAAGGAAGTGGGTGGTTGTGTGTTACCAGCTCTCTGTGCGCAGCTTCTTTTCTCTTGTAGTGAGTGCCACAAATGTAATACCCACATTCAAAGTATTAGAATGATAGAAATATAGGACTAGAAGGGACCTCGAAAAATCATCAAGTCCAGCCCCTGTACAGTGGCAATACCAAGGAAAACCTAGGCCACCTGACAGGTGTTTGTCCAACCTGTTTTTAAAAATATCCAGTGATGGGATTCCACAACTTGCCTAGGAAGCCTATTCCAGAATTTAATTACCTATATAGTTAGAAAGTTTTACCTAATATTAACCTAAATCTCTCATGCTGCAGATTACCCCCATTACTTCTTGTTCTACCTTCAGTGGACACGGGCTCTTTATAACAGCCCTTGACATATTTGAAGATTATCCGGTTTCTCAAGACTAAACATGCCCAGTTTTTTTTTAACCTTTCCACATAGGTCAGGTTTTCTAAACCTTTTATCATTTTTCTTGCTCTTTTCTGGACTGTCTTCAATTTGTCCACATCTTTCCTGAAGTGTGGCACCCAGAATTGGACACAATACTCCAGCTGAGGCTTCACCAGTGCTTAGTAGAACAGGACTACTTACCTACTGTGTCTTACATATGACACTCCTGTTAATGCAAATTAGCCTTTTTTGTGGTTACATCACATTGTTGACTCTATCACCCCCTGATCCTTTTCAGCAGCACTACCACCTAGCCAGTTATTCCCTATTTTGTAGTTGTGCATTTGATTTTTCCTTCCTAAGTGAAGTACTGTGCACTTACCTTTATTGAATTTCATCTTGTTGAATTCAGACCAATTCTTCAATTTGTCAAGGTCATTTTGAATTCTAATCTTATCCTCCAAAGTGCTTGCAACCCCGCCCAGGATAGTGTCATCTGCAAATTTTATAAGCATACTCTCCACTCCATTATCAAAGTCATTAATGAAAATACTGAACAGTACCAGACCGAGGACTATGGGACCTCACTAGATATGCCCTCCCAGCTTGACAGCAAACTATTGATAACTATTTTAATATGGTCTTTCAACCTGTTTTGCACCCACCTTGTAGTAATTTCATTTAGACAACATTTCCCTAGTTTCTTATAAGTGGGATTGTGTCAAAAGCCTTATAAAAATAAAGATATATCCCATCTACAGCTCTTCCCCTACACACTAGGCCAGTAATCCTGTCAAAGAAGGACATTAGGTTCGTTTGGAATTATTTGTTCTTGAAAAATCCATGCTGGCTATTCCTTATAATCCTATTATTCTCCAGGTGCTTTCAAATTTATTGTTTAATAATTTGTTCCAGTATCTTTTCAGGTATTGAAGTTAGGCTGACTTTGCTATAATTCCCCAGGTCCTATTTGTTCTCCTTTTTAATGATAGGGACTATGTTTGCTCTTATCCAGTCTTCTGGGACCTCACCTGTCCTTCATGAGTTCTCAAAGATAATTGCTAACAGTTCTGAGATTGCTTCAGCTAGTTCCTTAAGTACCCTAGGATGAATTTCATCAGGCCTTGCCAACTTGAATACAACATATAACTTATCTAAATATTCTTTAACCCATCTTTCCCTATTTTGGCTTGCATTCCTTCCCCCTTTGTGTTAATATTAATTGTGTTGAGTATCTGGTCATCATTAATCTTTGTTCCTTAGCCTTTCTAATTTTGTCCCTACTTTCTTGTGCTGTTCTTTTGCACTCTTCCTTAGCAATTTGTCCACGTTTCCACTTTTTGTAGGATTCCTTTTTGATTTTCAGGCCATTAAAGAGCTTCTGATGGATTCATAATGGCCTTTTCCTATTCTTTTTATCTTTCCTTCACATTGGGATAATTTGCAGTTGTGCCTTTAATATTGTCTCCTTGAGAAACTGCCAGCTCTCCTGAACTCCTTTTTCCCTTAGATTTTCTTCCCTTGGGACCTTACCTGCAAGTTCTCTGAGTTGGTTAAAGTCTGCTTTTTAGAAGTCCATTGTCCTTATTCTGCTGCTTTCACTCCTTCCTTTCCTTAGAATCATGAAACCTGTCATGTCATGATTACTTTCTCTCAAATTGCCTTTCACCTTCAGATTAGCTGCCAATTCCTCCCTGTAAGTCAAATCCAAGTCTGAAATAGTTACTTCCTCCACCTTCTGGAACAAAACGTTGTCCCCAATACATTCCAAGAACTTATTGGAAATTTTGTGTTTTGCCATATTACTTTTCCAACAGCTGTCTGGGTAGTTAAAGTCCCCATTTACTACCAGGTCTTGTGTTTTGGATATTTCTGATATTTGTTATAGAGATGCCTCATCCACTTTCTCTTCCTGATTTAGTGATCTAAAGTAGACCCTGCCATGGTGTCACCTCTATTTTTTTACCCATCTTATCTTTGTCCAGAGACTCTCAACTGGTCTGCCTCCCACCTCGTTCTGGACCTCAGAACAAATGTACATATTATTGATTTAAAATTCAACACCTCCTCCCTTTTTACCCTGCCCTGTCCTTTCTGAACAAGCTGTACCACCTGTATTGATCTTCCAGTCATGCAACTTAACTCACCAAGTCTCTGTGATTCCAATTAATGGCATGCTGCCCCCCTCGCCCTTCCAAACAGTATTGCAATTATATATTGTGCAATTTTTAGAGCTTACTTTTTGATCTGGGCTTCTGTTCATACAGCACAAATTTTTGCCTGGAATGAATTGCATTCACAGTTTAGTGCCCAAAAGAATTATTTGCATGTACAGCTTATAAGGAGACAAAATGTATTGTGAGTGCAAAAATGTGCCTACAAAAATGGTAGCCTAGCCGAACACCCTCCCCCCCCCCCATATTTCCCCCTAGTTTTATTTATTGCTCTTATGTGCAGTCATGGGGGAGAAAGAGAGAGAGAGAGGGGCAGCCTGGTCTTGTGGACTGAATGAGTTTCTAGGAACCCAAAACTCCTGCGTTTTAATTGTGGCTCTAATTCTAACGTATTGGCCTAGGCATTTAAGTTTAGTACTAACCTCAATATTGGCTTAAAGTCAGATCTGCCTGGAATGAAAAACCTGAGATTTTCCTGTTCTTTTTCACCTTTTGCAACAGAAAATTGGTTCAAAGAGATTAATGCGGCTAAATCCAGAAAATACAATAACCCCCACTGTAAATTAACTTGAACAATGTTGAGGTCAAGAATGATCATCTTTGTTGTCTGCAGAAACAAAGTCCATCACTCTATTTCTCCTCCTATTGTCTATGTCCCCCCAAAAGAATAAGTGTCACTGGATGACTGTGGCCCTTTAAGAGGGAGCAGGGACAGCCCCTGTGCCTCATCAGTTCAGCCCAATTTGGGATTTAAAGCAGGCACCTGAGCCCTGGAGAGGGCAGAGACGCAGTGAGTGAGGGTTGCTTTAGAGTAGTTCCTGGGAGAAGGCTGAGGAGGAAGTTGCCTGCTGTCTGTAAGCTAGAGAGCTGGACCCAAGGGTCAGAGAGGGCTGAAGGCAGGGGAGTAGAGGAGGGGCTTACCTGCTGACATCTCCACACTGGAGGGCTGGCCCAGGGGAACAATGAGGAGCCAGGGGGAGTGGAGGATGCTGCCATGGTAACGATCTCCCAGCAGAGAGGGAAGAGTGGGGTTGAACTCCAGATGTGCTGCAGAGAGGTGGAAGAGGACCACCAAAGAGCCCAAGTGTGGTGGAAGACTCTGGAGTATGGTATGGAAAGGCTCCTAGCAGAGAGGCTGGTAGGGATGCCTGCTGGGAAGAGTGGGGTTTTAAGGACTATACACACTGGGCATGGGAAATGGATGATGTTTGGGACTTTTGTAGGGGATTCAATGAACTGTGATTTGGGAATAAACCAGTCTCAAGGAGGGGAATTGTTTAACCAAGAGAGCCTGACGTGGAGTTCTGGGGACTCTGAAAGGGGAAACTGAGGCAGTGGGGCCTTTTATGCCATGGCCTGCTGTGGGAGGGCACTCCAGGGGTGGTCGCCTTCTTACGGCAAGTGTCAGGCAGGGCAAAAGCCTGAGGTGAAGCAGGTATCTCTCACACACCTCCCTAATAGGACATAGAATTTCCCCCTCTTTAGCATGGGCTTAAGTATTTACCTACCTTTCGTGAGTGCTGTGGGGCTTATTTCATTATTTTGCACAGTGCTTTGAAAATGTCAGATTCAATTCAGCCCTGTGCAGAGACCCAGGACAAGGCCTGGGCACGAGTTAAGCTGCCATCTTGTTTTGAAGACTTAGGTGGTGCATGTGACACCTGGGGATGTCCTTGGGTGACCAGACAGCAAATGTGAAAAATCAGGACAGGGGGTGGGGGGTAATAGGAGCCTTTATAAGAAAAAGCCCCCAAAATCGGGACTGTCATTATAAAATCGGGACATCTGGTCACCCTAGGATGTCCAGAGTTAAAAGCAGGAGCTGCTGCAGCTTGAGTTAAAGACTTTGTAGCTGGGAGCTATAACAACTCATGCTCTTTGGATTGGCACAGTGGGGAAACTTGTAACACACTCTCACTGGTGGGTTACACACAGGCCTTGTGCTGGCCCTGTGTGCGCAGGTGAACATCCTCCATGAAGCACTGAGCATGATGGGGGACGCTGTGTGACCTCATGGACAGTGCACTAGATTAGGACCTGGAGATCTGGCTTCTATTCCCAGCTGCACCATCGGCCTGCTGGGTGGCCTTGCGCAAGTCACCACACATCTCTGTGCCTTAGTTTCCCCATCTGTATAATAGGGATAACCATACTGACCTTCTTTTGTAAAGTGCTTTGAGATCTACTGATGAAAAGTGCTATATAAGAGAGAGGTATTATTATTAAGTGCTCTTATATCTTCAAGAGTCTGATATTTCCTAAACACATGCAAAGAAAGTTGGTTCCCTAAGTAGAAAATTTCAGACTCTCTCTTTCCCCCATGGACCTACTCTCTCAGGGTTGTACCTTGCTTAGTATCTTGGATTTAGGCCTAGGCAGAAAACTGGGGCCCCTCGAGGCAACAGTTCAAAGTTGTGCATAGGGATTTAGAGACAGAAATCCTGTTAAAAAGTAACAGGATTTGTGTGCATCTAAACCGTGAGTGCTACTTTGAAAATGTACCGCCTCATGATTAAAATTGACTAGGTAAGCTGGCATAAAGCAAATGGTGCTCAATGTGCCTGAGCTCTGATATTTGGGAGGTTGCCTTGATATATTTCCAAGTTTCAGAGAATGCTTTTGGAGAAATATAATGCCCACTTTAAAAGGAAGAAGACTGTATATGTGATGTGGATTATTTATATGCCCTAACCAGTGAAAATCCAGTAAATATGCATGTTCTTAATTTTCAGAGTGTAACTGCATTTTATCTATAAAAATGGCACTATAGGGTTCCATGTTCCAGATTCCATTTGCTTGGTTGACAGATCATTTTTCTAACTTCAAGCCCAGCCAACTTACCCTGGGATCTGAAAGTCGAGCTAAGGTTTTTCTGGCTTATGCATTACCCCAAGTATTACAATCCAGATTCTGCCATTGGAACTCAGTTAATAATTGTGGCCAAGGTTTTCAAAAGTGACTAGCAACTTTGGGTGCCTCCATTTTTGAGTACCCACCCTGAAATATCATGGGGTCTAATTTTCAGAGTGGGTCCACACTCAGTAAAAGAGGCTCTTGAAAGGTGTCCCGGTTCAAGCACCCAAAATCACTAGTCACTTTTTGATAGTTTATTATAGAGCTGGCTGGGAGAAAAAATTCCCATGGAAGATATAGATGAAACAATATCGTTTTGTAGAAAATCAGTGGAAAATTTCAACTTTTCATTTAAAAAAAAAAACAAAAAACAAAAACTAAAAGCCTAAAGTGGAAATGTTTATGGCTGAAAATGGAAAAGTTTGAGTTTTCTTAGTTTTTTCTATGAAAAATCTAAAAATGTTGAGGACAGCAGTCACTTTCCATGGAAATTTTCATCCAGCTGAAAACTCAATTTACAGTTTAAAAAAAAAAAACTTGGTGGAAACTTTTTGACCAGCCCTAATTTATTAGATGTGAGACTGAAGAGAAAGTAGCTCTCACTTCCATGCTCTGTACTGTGCCTGCTTATGAGTACACAGCTTAGTGCCCACAATACTTTAGAAAAGGATGTGACAAAGACTCTGCCCAGTCCTCAAGAGGTATAAATTGGCAGAACTCCATTAATGGAGCTTTGCTGATTTTTACCAGTGCAAGGTATGGCCCACTGTATCTAACTGAAATTGTATGAGGCATTTAACTAGATATAATGTAATTGGACCAGGTCAGGAATAACTAACTTACTCTTACAAAAAGTGCTAGGAATTTTATATGCCCACTATTTTCTATGACAGGGTATTGGATTTACAGCTCATCTGAGAGGTGGCATCTCCAGCCACACAGTATGGAATGATAAGCTGAAGGTTGTGTTCTGTTTCCTACATGCTATAAATGAAGAAAGGATTTTGATAATACTAAAGATTCAGCTCCATAGAGATACCAACATATTAGTGCAATAACGAGTTGACAAAACTGAGGATTCAGCAGGCTCAAACATTTTTATGCTGCTTAAGGCAGCAGCTGGATAGGGAATCTTTCACCCTGTAGTGTGCAAATGAAAAGGTTTAACAGACACACGATTGAATGGGATGTATCAATAATCAAAGACACCATACTGCACCTGGGTCTTAAAAGAGGCTCTAGTGTATTGAAGATTTTCTAAATATGCTCATTAAAGTTTTCATTTTTAAGCTTCCAAAGTTCTAAAGCCCCAGAGGTGGTAAAGAAAAGAAACATACAAACAGAATTTTAAATAAAGTTCTCTTCAGAAAGACGACACTGAAAAATAATGAGTTCACTCCACTATGAGAGCAAACTAGCTGAACACAAGAAGTCCTTTGTTCCCTTAGAGTCCCTCTACACATCTACAAGGTCCTACCATTTGCAGTGTCTTTGGACTTATAACAAAGATATTCTACCAAAAAAAAAAAAAAGTCACGGAAAGCAACATGCAACTCTGTTAGTCAAATGTATTTCTTGGCTGCATTTACAAAATTGGGCTGTATGGATAAGCAAAAATAAGTTTTTCAGGCAATAAAAAGTCCAAGTTATTTACATATTTCTTTTTATGTTTTCCTTAAGAAACATTGCAACTAGAGTTGCATGAAAAATCCATAACCAATCATTAATTGAATGGAATCACTTCTTAGTTTGTAGAGAGTCTACAAACACATCCTAGTTTTCTTGAACTATTTGAAATTATTTGCTAAGGAGCTTTTGGAAACATTTCTTTGCCAGCAGCCTGGTTGCAAGCAGTTCCTATGCAAAATTTGAGCTGTTTTGCTTGATCATATGGAAAGTCAATTCTTGATTGGATGCCTACAATTCTTCTCTTCCAGGCACAAATACTAATACTTGTCATTGCAAACCTGAAATTCACTGTTGGTGAATATTCTGCAAAATTTGCTCAATTTTTTTTTTACTTTAGTGAACATTCTGGTCCGTAGACTCATTTGCTACAATATCTGTAGAAAGCAAGACAAAAGAACTGTGAACCCAGATGAAGTGAAAATTCTCTTCTTCTAGCTGGGCAGCACTTTTTTTTTTTTTAAAAGCTCTTATAACTTTTCCTCAGGTGCAATGTCTTGACCTGCAATGTGGTGTCTGTGGTGAAAACAGGGATACCTGTAACTAGTTTTTACTCTCCTTCTCTATGGAAAGGAGAACCAGTAGGAGTCACTCTGAGTGGGATTTTTGTAAGTGCTCAGCATTGGTGTAACTCATGGTCCCACTGAAGTCAAACTCCTGTTGATTTCATTGGGAGCAGAGTTAGGGCAATGCCGAGTGCTTTCAAAACTCCCACCCTACATTTCTCTGTGGTAATGGAGTTGCCAGTGACCATCAATGAGTCTCTGTGAGTAGTTGGATAGAGTGAGGTGATGGCTCTCCCACAAGCAACTGGTCAGCAGCCCTGTGCCAGATTAGTCAACTTTGACTTCTACTGTGGACAATACTGGACTTAACTGGATTGATGGTACTTAGGACCTGTCTTTAGTATCCAAGTCTCCTGCCCACACTCTTTGGCTCATTGGCAATGTAAGATGGCAATGGCGTATTGTTTAGCTTGCTTCCTACAGACAGATCCTTGAAGGTCCAGTTTTAGGAGACCCAGTCAATGAAAGCTTCCTCCAAAAATATACAGCGCCTGATCAATGCTGCTGTGTGGACCCAAAACGTTGAGAAATTTGGGGTTCAATCCTCAAACCCTTATGCTCATGAGTAGTCTGCTCCGTTCATGTCGGTGGGATGGCTTACATAAGCAATTGCAGGATTGAGCTCCCAGTTGCTAGAGTAATTTGGGATCCTTCAATATAGGAGGCACCGCCAAATATACATGTGCAAAAAGACTGATCTTTTCTAAAGTCACTTAAAACTTCTGACCTATTTTCTGGTTACTTCTGATGTAAATAAGAAGAGAAGGGATGACAATAGCAGAAGAGCCAGGAAAGCACAGGATGCTTAGCTCTGCTAAATCCTACAGCACTGCAAGCACTAAGACTGGATGTGTTTAGACTCAATATAAACTCCTTGTTGTCTTATTACATTTGAAAGAGCTACAGGAAGGCACATGCCCTTGACAGTTAGTGAGCTCCATTGAAAGATGTGTAGCAGATGCCAGTTGTGACCAGCTGTGATGTGTTAGCAGCTCAAGGATTCTAACTGAAGCCTTGTTTAAAACCAAACCAAACCCCAATCAAACATGTTGCTGTAGAGTCCAATTTAAAAAGGACAAGATTCAAACTGCTGTCTGTGGATAATGTTCTGTATCGTATATACAAGCAGAAAAAATGCATAGATATGATGGGTACTCCTGGGGCAATTCTATGCAAAAAAAAAATAAAAAATTCTGTGCATAATATTTTAAAATTCTGCCAAATTTTGCACATTTTATTTGTCAAAATAACACAATGTAATCACACCAGTTTCAATTATTTTGGTAATTTATTTCAAAATACATGTTAGCAAGTATATCTGTAACAATACAGACCAAAAAAAAATCAGGATTTGTTTTTTTTATATAACTCTATTCCTTATGTGATGGGATCCCTAGGGCGCAGCCTGGGACCGTGGGACTGCTGTGCCCCCTGAACTCTTTCCAGCCTGAGCTGTCTCTCACAGCACCTTGAAAACCCAGATCAGCAGCAAACCCCTCCAGGTGCTGTTATCACTCAGCACAACCACATGTGGAGACCCAACACCCAGCTAGATTGCATGAATACGCCTAGAGCGACTCACGAATCACACAGAGAAAGGCACCAGAGCCAAATCCCCCCAGTTCCCAGCACTGTACCTCAGGAATATATCTTCTTGTACTGCTCAAGATGAGCAATGCAGATTTATTAATTGATTCACCACTTCATCAATGGAAAGTGGATATGCACCAGCCTTTGCAAAACCTGAACAGATTTGCCACACACTTCATACAAACTCACTGGTAAAGATAAACAGTAAAACAAATTTATTGACTACAAAAGATAGATTTTAAGTGACTATAAGTGATAGGCAAAAAGTCAGTTAGTTACCAAAAGAAATTAAAATATAAGCATGTAGTCTACACTCTCAACCAGTGATGGGCAACCTAGGCTAGTGAGTGGGCCGCATGAGTGGCCCTCCTTCATCTCAGTGGGCCACAAGATTGAAATTGGGCATGTGCACTAACCATGACCCCATGAATAAGATTAAATACATTTACTACATGCCGAATATTTCATAAGTTATAGAAATGCTCAATCATTCATATATTAATAGAAATGTCACCAACTTCAAACAGTAAAAAAAAGAAATATTCATGCTTACTTACATTATACTCAGTGTGACTTCTGGTTGGATCTGTCCTCCACAAGCTTTCTTAGATTAGGAGTAAGAGCTGTGCAGACGCTTCGCAATTCAGCACTGAGGTTTCCATCCATTAGTCTGTTGCGCTTCTTGCATTTGATGTGTCCCATAGCAGAAAAAGTCTGCTCACATGTGTATGTTGATCCAAAGATTGACATCAGCTTTGCAACGCAATGCTGGAGAACTAGACCAGGGGTATTCAACCAAAGTTCTCATATACCTTTCCTATTTAGCTGGTTAATTTCATCTTCATCCAGGGGTTACAAGACACTCCCCCAAGGTATAGTATGTCACACCTTCACTAGGCATATTAATACAGAACTCTGAGTAATTCATTTACAGAAGTGTATTTCCTGCATCCCACAGAAGCAGTGCAAAGGCTTGGGGGAGTCAGGGAGGAGTTGAGGGAGAGGGAAGGAGGGTTGTTGGGTGTGGGTGGGAGAAGTATGGAACAGTTTCTTTTTTTGGGGGGAGGGATTGTTAGGGAGTTGGTCCCCCATGCAAATCCTGGCTGAACTGAGCCTCTTCCATCTGCCCCTCTTCCCCATGTGTCCCTGCAGCCCCTTACCCCTGTTCCCATGGGGCCCCAAACCCCTCAACCTCCATCCCCATGTGGCCCTGCAGCACCCTCCCATTCAGCCCCTGGCTCAATACTTTAACATCATTAGCTCCTGAGCCTGCGCCCAAGTCTGTCCCCCCACTAGCTCTTCTGAACCCCAATCTGTGACCCCCTCCCCCCAGCATCCCCATGTGCCCTGATTTGTCTGTCCTAATCTGGCTCTGCGGGGAGGGTGCTGCGATGAACGCTCCTGGCTGTTCTCATGCCACAGTGGCCTCTAGTGGGTGAAAGGCAGAACTGCAGCACTTCTTGGGCAGAATGTATTTTCTGTGGGGGGAAAAAAATTCTGCGCCAGATGTGAATTCTGCACATGAGCAGTGGTGCAGAATTCCCTCAGGAGTAGATGGTACATTAATTAGGATGCTAAGCCAGGTTCAATTCCTGCTCTGCCACAGATAATCTGGCAAAGTCACTTAGTCTCTGCGTGCCTCAGTTTCTCATCTGTAAAATGGGGATAATAGCACTTTCCTACTTCACAGGGGTGTTGTGATGATATATACATTAAAGATCATAAAGTGTTCATACTATTAATGGGCCATATAAGTACCATAGATTGATTACTTTATCTACTTAGAGGCAAATATAAAAAAGACAAGTCCATTGCCTTGGAGGACTTACATGTAAGCGGTTGATGTACCAACAAAGAATGGAGGTGGCAACACAGAGCAAAGTGACTTAATGGCAGCATTTAGCTTGTATGCCATGACTTTTTTATTATTATTTTTTCGTAATGGCTCCCATAATACTTGCATGCTTTTGAACAGTGCTTTTGCAGTCTTTGGTCCTATTATTGCTATTTACTATCTATTTAGCACTGACAATAACCTTGACACTGGACAAAGAGACTACAGTCAAACTGTTTCTGTTGCAGTGCAAAAATGATTGAGAGTTGTGCTTGGAAATGTTTGGTAAAGCGGATACTGCGGCTCCCTTCAGCACAACACTTAGGCTCAGATCCTGAAAGGTATTTAGGTGCCTAACTCTTGTTAGAATCAAGGGGAGTTAAGTGCCTAAATATTTTTGAGGATCTGGGCCTTAGGCCCCAATCCTGCTCCCACTGAAGTAAAGGGCAAAACTCCCATAAATTTCAGTGGTGCAGGATCAGACCCTTTAAGCACTTGTTTAATTCCAGTTCAAGTCAGTGGGACATCAGCATGTGCTTAAAGTCTCACTTCAGCCACATATATAAGCACATGATTTACCCTAAGCATTTGTTTAAACTCTCTGGGAGCGGGGGAGGGGAAGGGGAGATTGTTTGAGGTCTATAAAGAAGGAGCTTATTCATGACCACGGACGGATTAATACATAGGCAAACTAGGAATGTGCCTATGCCCTAAATTCATGGGAGGGTGCCCAGCCTGAGCAGCGCTGTGACTCTGTGCAGCAGGTTACACCGCCACTCACTGAAACTTGGTGTGGCCGGCCCTCCTTGACAGAGGGGTGGCCGGGTCAAGCCTGATGCGCACTGTGACCCCATGTGCCAAGTCACAATGCCACTCCCTTGGATTTGGCCCAGCCACCCCTCTGTAGTGATGATGGGGCAGGCGGGCCAAATTTGAATGAGTGGCATTGTGACCCAGAGCATGGGATCGCAGTGTTGCTCAGATTGGCACTCACTCCCCACCCCTACTCTGAATTTGCCTGGGGCCGACTGGTGGGGTAATCCGGTGCTGTTGATGACAATTTATTCTCTTACAGATGCTTAACTGATGCACTGGTGAATTTTGCAAAGACTGTCCCATTCAACAGTTTAAGCCATTGAACAAGCATTTTAAGATTTCCTAAATTGTAGCGCTAGCTAAGAAAAATGGAAATAAAGAATGAGAAGGTAGGTTCATTGTACTCTCAAAATATTTTCATATCTCCATAAAAAAGATGATACATAAGCCATTTTACAAGGCAGTCTCTGGATTGGCACAAAAATAAAGCACTGCCTTGGGCAGGAATGTAAGGAATTTTTCTCCAGATAAACTGTTGTTAAAGATGATTGGCATCCAAAAGGGAGGAGGCAATCTATGTAGAGAAAGGTTTTGGTATTTCAAAAATGACCTAAGAAAATACTTGCAATCTCATTTAGAGCTGGCCGGAAAATCCAATTGGTTGAACCCAAAATGTCTCTGGAAAGCAAGTCTGGTTTGATGAACTTTGGCCAAATCATCGGCAGGATTCTGATGGAACCCTGCCTGCCAGGTAGGTTTCCAGCAGAAACCTGCCTGTTTTCCTGCTAGCTTGCCTGGCATCCCCTCAGGACCCTCCATTTCCATGGTCTGCAGCACCAGGGCAGCCCTGTAATGTGGACTTCCCCGGGAAACAGGGGCTGGTAGGGTCTGTGGATCTGGGGCATTTAGTGTTTCCTGGATCCCTGCCAGGGAGCTGGGAGACTGGCAGCCCTGGTTCTAGTCAGGTCTCTCAGAATCTAGGCTCCTGACTTGGTAGCAGGGAACCTGGAAGTCCTGAGAGTCCTGGCTTGGAGTCAGCACTGCTGTGTGAAATTGACAAGAATGTCAGTTTCAAGTGAAAATTTCTGGTTCCTGAGAAATTTCAAAACGTTTGGTTTTGGTCCAAACTGGAATGAACCCAAATTCTGAAACATCAAAACTTCTCATGGACTGGAAATCCTGAGTTTCAGTGAGCTCTACTCCAGTGATAATGGCTCCAGCTGTGGAGAGCACGGAACGCATGGGCCTAAGACTATTCCCGTTGGAAAAGCCTAGCGCTATGATGATCAAGAGGCCATCTACACCTGGAAAGTGACCCATCATTGGCAGTGACTGTGGACTATCCCTGCTCTACCGTCTTCTCAGCTGACTGCTAGTGTAAATGGGATCAGATCACATTCAACATAATCACTGAAGCTGTGTCTATGCTAGGAAATTGAATTTTGGCTGAAATTGGTTTCCTCCCAACCTGGTATTGAATATGGCTTAATCCTTAGCCTAGACCAAATGGAACTGTTCTGCAAATCTGCTGCTGGTGATTCTCCCAGAATGGGAGGGAAGTCTCTAGTGCTGATAAAACAGGTTTTTATGCCTCCCTCCCCTCGTTCCCTGGCACAGGTGCCAGGGAAGGGAAGTAGCTGGAGTGCAGTGCACTCCAAATATCCACAGCTGGTCTTTGGTGCCTATAAAATATTGCCAGATACCAAAAGTTAGAGCAGGCCCAGGAGCCATCCTTTGCTAATTGCTCTCCCCGAAATAGGATAGTCAAGTGTCTACCCTTTTCTCAGTATTCAGAAATCATGATTCAGGCCCCTAGAATAATGAGATTTAAAAAAAAAATTACTATTGGACTTCTTTTCTTTGCTTTCTGGTGTTTGAGCCTTTAGGGCTCACATTTTTAAGCTTTTCTTCACAGCCATCAGGGCTAAAAACTTTCTTTTTGCTTTAAAATGAAAGCTGAGATTCCCACATAATCACTGGACTCCAGGAGTAGGGGCTTTAAACAAGTCTTACCAAATATTCCAAGATCCATGAGCTGGCAACATTGAACTCTCCCTGGGACTCCCCAAACCTAGCAGAGAAGAAGGCAATGGAACAACCAGTGTTATTCTCTTCTCTCCCCTGCAATTAATTGAGCAGCCAGCAGGGGAGCAGCTGAGCAGGGAAAGGACAACAGTAGTTCAAAGCACTCCGTTGGCTTAAGGCTCATTTGTGCCAGATGCTGTAGAGAGAGAGAGATGGTCCCAGAGTGTACAGTATTCTATTCTATTCCGTTCCTCACACTGCATCCACTCCAGTGGTATCTGAGCACCTTCCAAGGGGACCGTAAGCAACGTGGTTAGCATCTGTCACATTGTTATTGCAATGTCACTTCCCTTTGACTAAAAAGAACAGGAGTACTTGTGGCACCTTAGAGACTAACACATTTATTTGAGCATAAGCTTTTGTGGGCTAAAACCCAGTTCATCGGATGCATGCAGTGGAAAATACAGTAGGAAGATATATATATACACACAGAGAACATGAAACAATGGGTGTTACCATACACACTATAAGGAAAGTGATCGGTTAAGGTGAGCTATTACCAGCAGGAGAGAAAAAAAACTTTTTGTAGTGGTAATCAAAATGGCCCATTTCCAGCATTTGACCTTAACTGATCACTCTTGTTATAGTGTGTATGGTAACACCCATTGTTTCATGTTCTCTGTGTGTGTATATACAGGTCTGTCGCATCTTAGGTGCATTTAACATGTGCGATTTCAGCTTTACGCGGTCGGCAAAAACAAGAAAAAAAAACAAAAAAAAAGAGAAAAATAACAATTTAAATACTGTTTCTGTAGTGCGGGCGATTCTGCCCGCCATTACACTCAATGTAATTTTGATTATAAGCGGTTTTCGCTTTAGGCGCTGACCGCGGAACGTAACCCCAGCGTAAGATGAGACAGACCTGTATATATATATATATCCTCCTACTGTATTTTCCACTGCATGCATCCGATGAAGTGGGTTTTAGCCCACAAAAGCTTGTGCTCAAATAAATTTGTTAGTCTCTAAGGTGCCACAAGTACTCCTGTTCTTTTTGCTGATAGAAACTAACACGGCTGCTACTCTGAAACCTTCCCTTTTACTGTATTTTGTTGATAGTTCCACTATGAACTTATCTTCAGAGGTTGCTGTGATTGAATAAAATGCTCTTGAAGACTATTTAAAAATCATTCTCCCCTTTAAATTCTGTTAGCTGCGGAAATAACACATTGCTTACAAGTGGAGCAGGCGTCCCTTCTCTCTCAGCACCTGTATTCCCTATTCTTTTTGATGGCTTACAAGCTACTGCACAGCATCAACCAGAGGGACACCAGATCTTGGGGGAGGATAAGTATGTTGCCTAATCCAAAGTCAACAGAAAGACTCCCATTAACTTCAGTGAGCTTTGGATCAGACCCTTGAAGATCTAATTTACATCTCCAATGACTGTGACCTCTTTCTTTCTTTCTTTCTTTCTTTCTTTCTTTCTTTCTTTCTTTCTTTCTTTCTTTCTTTCTTTCTTTCTTTCTTTCTTTCTTTCTTTCTTTCTTCAGGAGAGCCCCAATTAGAAAAGATCGAAATGGCAAGCTAAATAGCAAATAATGGATTGCTCAGCACAGATACATGCCCCGAGCATGTAAACGTAACCGCTCAGGCCTTTCTTTATTACAAATGATGGTTCATTGAGTGACTAACAATGTAAGGCACTTTGTGCAAATGTGAAATGTTGTTATGAACTGCCTCCTTTGCTTTGTTGCTTGCCGTATCAACACCAACAAGGCAAATCTTCCCATGTTGTGGTGAACCCTCTCCTAGCTCCTCCTCATGTATTTATGCAATCATTTAAAAAAAAAAAAGGTGGGGGGGGGCAAAACTAAGAATAATGAGAACCAGAAGGAGAAATAGAAGGAAAAATCCATGGTAGCTAAACTTCAGAGCTATTTCTTCCTGGCTGGCTTCTATTAAAAGCAATTCATAGTTATGAAATGCCAGTGCTTTATTAACTTTATGCCCACTAGCAAAGCATGACCTTCAAGCAATTATTCTGGATGGTAAAAATGCAACCGTATCTCAAAGAAGGGATGATGGGAGATCAAGTCTTACACTGCTATCACCACAGGGATCAAATACCAGAAAGGGGATTCTGAGTTAAATCTCGGATGTGTTTTAAGTAGTGATTGTATTCTCTATTTTCCCTGTTGCGCATCATGATACCTGTTAGCAGTGGCTTCATGACATAATCACTGTTTATATAACTGAGCAAGTCTGGTAAAATGTTCTCACTGTGTGCACAATGATGTGACTAATTTCATTACTTATTCTGAGCACTCATCCAGTTAGCATGGTGCTGAGATTACTCGGCTCCTGTCAGGATCGGGTCTGTGGCTTATGTATTTATGGTGAAAGTGACAAAGTAGACATTTGCATTGGTTTGGTAATGGTTTTACTAAAGCCCAAGGCTACCTGATCTTATTAAAATGGAAGTACTGAATTACTTCAGTGAACATTGCGATCAGTAACTAAACCGTTTCTTATTGCAGGGTTATGGTGGAACACTGATTCATGGAAGAGAATTCCTAGGAAAAACATAGGGCCAAATTCTCTCCATAGACTTCAAGAGAGGATCCAGTAGTTAGGTACTAGCCAGGGACTTGGGAGCCTGTTCGTTTGTACAGCGCCTAGCACATTGGGTGCTGATCCATGACTGAGACCCCTAAGTGCTACAGCAATACAAATAAGGACTTGGGTTCAAGACCCTGCTCTGCCATAGACTTTCCATGTGACCTTGGGCAAATCACTTAATTTCTCTGTGCCTCAGTTCCTCAATCTGTAAAATGGGGATGATAGTGCAACCAAGGTGTTGTCACAAGGTGTTTGACTCACTGCTTGTCTAGCGCCTCCTCCTAATCACTACACAGTGCAGTGTGGATGCCGCCTGCTTTTCACTGCAGTGTGTAGCTACACATAAACTAGTGTAGACAAGGCCTATTTGAGATCACATACTTAACCAAATCCATAATAACATACACTGCAGCATGTGCAAGCAGTAAGAAAGGCTACCAGGGAACTGACAACAAATGCCAAAGAGGTGCTGATAGTATCGAAGGAGCATTTTGACAAAGTGCTGAACCTTCTAGCTCAGGCAAATGAAAGCATTTTAGATGTGCTAGCTGAATGGGGCAGCTTGCAAGGCAGAATGGATATTGGCCCTGAGCCATCAGAAGAAGAAATAGAATGAGCAGTGAAGCAGTTAAAAATGGGAAAGCGGCAGTAACAGACAATACAACAGCTGAGCTTCTAAAAACCTGTGGGACAATTGCTATGAAAGCATTAGGAAAAATATACAAGAACGTGTGGGAACAAGATGTCGTACCAGATTAGGCTAAAGGCAATAGTTGTGCCAGTCGTGAATCATTATAGAGGTATAAGCTTATCAGTACTAGGAAAAAAATCATGATTAAGGCCAATTTTAGAGGAAGTAGTAGGTGAAGAATAGTGCACCTTCAGACCAGGCTGAAGCTGCATTGATCAGATATTCATGCACTGACAGTTAATAAGGGGTGGGGTTGGGAAAGAAGCAAGAATGGGGATTAAAGACATTTGCGGGTTTTTCTTGACTTCACAAAGGCATTTGATTCAGTTTGGAGGAAAGCATTATGGAGAATAGTAAAATCATATGGACTCCTAGATAAAATAATTGCAATTATAAAAAACATGTACAAAGCCTCCTGTAGTGCCATAAGAAATGGTGGAAAGTTAAGCAACTGGTTCACGTCGAAGTTTGGTGTAAAACAAGGGAGTATGGGATCACCATTGCTCTTCTTGATCATGTTCTTACACTGGCTATTAAGAATGTTAGAGGACTTGGAGGGCATGACATTGGGTGATCTCGAGTTGAAGCTCTGTAGCTCATGCAGATGACCTCATCCAATTGGCAGACATGTTTGAAGTGATAGAATACTCCTTGCTACCTTGGAAAATTGGTATAGTTGACTAGGACTTACAATAAACGCCAAGAAGACAAAGTGGTTGCATCTTGGAAAAGGGACTGTAGCGAAGCGATGACTCACCGGCACAGCGCCTCCTGCTGGTTATCCTGGGAATTAGCTCGATTCCAGCCCGGAGCGCCTTCTGCAGGCCGGTGGCTCACCTGCCACTGGCCCCGTGTCCTTCCTGGACCCCAGGGCCCTTTACTCAGGGGTCTGCCCCCAGCAGTACCCCCACTCTCTGGGTCTCCCCTCCCAGGGGAACCCCCACCCCTCTATCCCCACCTTGCCTCAGTGGCTACTGCCAGTCGTCATCTAGCCCCCACTCACTGGGGCAGACTGCAGTCTGTAAAGGCCACTCATCATTGGCAAGGGGATCAGACCAGCTGCCTCTCTGCCTAACCCCAGGCTGCACCTCTGCAACCCCTGTACCTGCTTTGGCCTTTAGCAAGGCCTGCAGCCTGGGGAGTTGCCAGGCTGGAGCTCCCCAGCTCCTCTTGCCTTTCCCCAGCTGTGCTCTACTCCTGGTACCTGAGCTCCCAGGCAGCCAGGTCCTTCTCGCTCCACAGCTAGAGAGAGACTCCTCACAGCTCCTGGCCCACAGCCCTCTTATCAGGGCCAGCTGAGCCCTAATTAGCCAGCCCAGCCACGCCCTCAGCTGCTTTCACTGCTTTTTCCAGCCACAGCCCTCTCCAGGGCTGCTTTTAACTCCTGTTCTGCGGGAGAGGGGTAGCCACCCCACTACAGGGACAATAGACAAACATATGTAAATTAGATCTTCAAGGGCCTGAGCCAGAGCTCATTGATGTAAAATCTTATGTCTACCTTGGAAGCTTGATCAGTGGCGATGGTTCCATTAAGGATGAGGTTAAAAGGTGATGTGCTTTAGTACTAAAGTGAAAATTTGTCAAACCAATGTGCTAACTGTCCTACTTTACAGTCTGGAAGCAGTTGCATTAATTGAACCAGACATCAGAATGCTGGAGGCAGTAGAGATGAGCTCTTCGGAAGATGATAGGTGTAAAGTGGAATGATTTTAAGAAAAATGAAGACGTTAGAAAGAGAGTAGCATGTGAAATCAGGGTATGTGCAGGACTGATTAGAGTCAAACTGATTACAGTGGTGGGAACGCTACTCAAGACAAATTGATAATAGGATGCTCAAGAAAATAATGCAAAGACAGCCAAGGTCAATCTGACTGAGAGGCTGGCCACCAATTAGATGGTGGGACATCGTACACAGGGACATGACCGGGCTGGGCTTAATGAAGGAATGAGCTGTTATAGTTGGAGCCAGCAATGCTGTACTGTTAAGTTGCTTTGGGATGAGAAGAATCACCTGGGAAGATAAAGTGAAGAAAGACACTCCTACCCCTACAGGAGGCACAGAATACCGTTCTGGTCGATGTTCAGATCAGCTCTAGGCATCTTGACCACCTGAAGCTACTCCTCCCTTCTCCCTGAGCTGTGAGAATAGCCTGGGACCCTCCTTTCCATGTGCATCTGTTTATGATTGAAGGTACGTTCAGAGATAGGGGAACTCACACTTTTTTTTTTTCAAAGAAGCATAAGTGCTGCTGAGTTCAGTGTTCTGCCTGTGGGGAGCCATTGAGACATTTCACCTGTATTTTGTGTGTGTGTGTGTGGGGGGGGGATTGGATATCACTGGGGAGGGCAGGCAGGAACAGCAGACGGCGAGAGAGCTATGAAATGGGGTAATGCCCACCCCCCATTTGAAGGTGGCAGCCTTGCGAGGAGGAGGGTGAGAATGGTATGCGGGGGAGCTTGTGACAGGTTTTCCTGAGGTGCAACCTGGACTGTGGGACCACTGAGCCCTCTGTCCCACCAACCTGGGCTGCCTCTCACACTGTGACGCTGTTACCAAGCTACAAACCTCTGGCAGGTGCTGCGCTTACACAGACATCCACAGGCAGGGACACACCCAACTGAGTTACGTGGATGCTTTCCCCAGCCACTCATGAACCAACAATAGAGCGGCTCCAGCCAATTCCCCGCATTTCCCATCTCGCACCCCACAACTGTATTGTCTCGCACTGGTCAGAAGCTTGACCAGTGAAAGTTCATTACCCAGTCTGCCCCTCCCTCAGTGTGGAGAGGACACACGCTAGCCTTTGTAAACTGAGCTGAGATTTCCCAAGCACCTCAACCAAAACTCACTGTTTTAGGTACAATATAAAATAGATTTATTAACTGCAGAAAGAGAGATTTTAAGTGATTGTAAGTAGCAAGCATAGAGATCGAAGTTGGTTACCTAAGAAATAAAAGTAAAGTCACAGTCTGAGCTCTACAAACTAAACAGGATTTGAATCAAGCAGTGTCTCAGCCTGACAGACAGGGGCGGCTCTAGGCACCAGCTAAACAAACTGGCGCCTAGGGCGGCAAAATGTATGGGGCGGCAAAATGCTCCCACCTGGGGGGGAAGTGGCCGCTGCCCGCAGGAGAGCGGCGCGAACAAGCCAAGGAGCAGCTGTTCCCCAGAAGCCGCGGCAGGGCCGTGCTACCGGCGCCTGCCTGGGAGGAGGGGGGGTGGCCACTTCCAGCTGCCCGCGGGAGAGCGGCGTCAACAAGCCGAGGAGCGGCCGTTCCCCGGAAGCCGCAGCAGGGCCGCGCTACCGGCTCCCGCCGCTCTCCTGCTGTCAGCGCCCACCCCCCAGGCGGAGCCGGTAGCGCGGCCCTGCCCCGGCTGCAGAGGACGGGCTGCTCCTCAGCTTGTTCACGCCGCTCTCCCGCGGGCAGCGGCCCCCCCTTCCCCCCCTCAGGCGGGAGCCGGTAGCACGGCCCTGCTCCGGCTGCAGAGGACGGGGGAACATGGTGCCCAGGCGGTCCGCTCCTCCTCGGCTTGTCCTCGCCTCTGCCTCCTCCTCTCTGCGGCGCCTCCTGCCAGGGGAGGGGAGAGGGGAGCGGAGCGGAGCGGCAGCCCGGGCTGAGCCCAGCTCGTGCCAGGGCCAAGGCAAAGCCCAAGGATGAGCAGGGCTGGGATCCAGCAGCAGCCCCAACCCCTGGCCCTGGGAGCGGCGGTGACCAGAGATGACTCCACCTCAGGCCAGATCCGCAGCAAGGTAAGAGTCGGGCCAGGCGGGAGGGTCCCCAGGACCCCTGGGGAGCTTCTGCCTGCTGGAGCCCCAGAGGCTGCTGCCTCCCTCCCCAGCCCCTCACAGCACTCCAGTGCCTGGAGTCTCCTTCTGCCTCCCCTCCTGCAGGGGCGAGCGCCCTGGCAGAGAGGGGCAGCATCTGTCCAGCAAGCCCAGCACCTCTTCACAGAGCTCTCTCCATTGCATGCCCCTCGGGCTCCCAGCTGGGCGGCCTCAGCGCTGGGAAAACGCCAGCAGGGCTGGGTCCAGTGTGTATCCGAGCTCGTGGGGAGCTCTCTCGCCCCAATGACTAGCGCCTTATCTACGGCAAGTACAGTAGTGCAATAGGAGTGTGACATGAAAAATATCATGTCATGTGACACGGTCACTCAAATCACGATGTCGTGTGTGTACTGTGCTGCCCTATCGGTGCCATTCGCGCTAATTTCCGTTTCGCGTTACGCATTCTTTTAACATTACCAGTATCAGTGGCTTCTGGTGAGCGCAGTTTCTCAAAATTGAAATTACTAAAAAATTATTTGAGGTCCACCATGTCTCAAAATTGTATGTCAGGACTGGCATTAATTTCAATTGAAAGTACTTTTGCAAAAAATTTAGATTTCACTGACTTATTAAAAGACTACGCAAGTATAAAAACCAGAAAAATTCAGTTCATATAAATTCTTTTAATTTATGAGAAACTGGAAGACACTAAAGTTTTTCATTACAGTGTATAGTTGAACTCAAATTGTTTGTTATTGTGTTTTTGTTAAAATTAAATGTTAAAATTACACTAGTAGGAAATTGTTTTATTTCACTAACTACAAATTCTCTGTTTTCATTTTTTTTTAAATTTTAAACAGTCAAAACAAAACTGCAAAGTGCAAACATGTGTAAAAGCCAAAAAAAAGTGCGGGGGAGGGGGGGCAGCCAAAATTTTTTTTGCTTGGGGCAGCAAAAAACCTAGAGCTGGCCCTGCTGACAGATGGCATAGTTTCTCAGCACACAGGCTGGGACTCTTTTCCAGCCTGGGACCACCCTCCCCAGTTCAAAGTCTTTGTCCTCCAGATGTGTTTGTAGGTGTTGAGTTGTGCGGGGAGTGAGGCCAAGTCACTTTTTTATAGTTTCTTCCAGCTTTCTGGAAAGATCTTTTGATATGGGGATCAGGCAGTCCCCATTGGTCAAGCAGTCTCCATTGTCTACGTGTTCTCTCTGAGAAGACTTCTGGGATGGCCGTTGGGAGTGGATTCCCTTTAATGGGCCATCAGTACATCTGGCTGGTCCTTTATTGTACCTGAAAGGCTGGTTGTGGGTGTTCCCAACCTCACAACATATTTCAGTAACACACACATAGCAAAACTTCATAATTTCACGTACAGTGATAGAACCTACAATCCAACAGGATATTAATGTTCAACGGATCAAGACTTTTAAAATGATACCTCACAAGGCATACTTCATACAAAACATATCATAATTGTACGACGGTGGAGAGTATAGGAGTTCCAGGGTGCTAGTTTGAGGTATGGAGTGTCACAGAGCTACACTGACAAAAAGCTTATTTTAGGTCGGTCCCTCTGGGTATGGAAGGCTCATGGGATTTGAGTTCAGGGAGCTCCTGTTTACATTGTTTTGAAGTGAGGTGTTTTCATAGGGGATGCAGGCATTAGGGCCAATTCTGGGTTGGAGTGACTACTGTTGTAGCTTGTTATGTGGGGTCCTTATTTGCAGCTGCATCCCTTTAGCATGGCCGCGCATTCTCTGAGGTACTGAAGATGATGGAGGATCTTTGTAGTCTGGAGCCACGTTCTTCCTGGCTGGTGAATGCCAGTGGGGAGTGTGAGATTGTCATTACCTCCCTGAAGGAAAAGGCAAGAAACTAGCAAGTGACACTAATGAACTGGCCAACTATTATCCTGTGTCTGCTCTCCCCAGTTTGTTGCCTCTCCTCAACACTCATCATAGTGAGATGTCTTGGAGTTCCTTGGTCTTTGTCAATCTGGATACCAATCTGTCTATGCAGGAGCTACTGCAGCAGTCATAGTGGTTGATGATTTCTTAATAGTGGTTGAAGAAAACCAAGGGTGAAATTCTGGACTCACTGAAGTCAATGGCAAAACTCTCATTGACTTCAGTGGGGTCAGGATTTCACCTAAATATCTGTGCTGATAGGATTAGATCTGCTAGATGCCCTGTATGTTGTCGTGCATGAAGACAAAGAGGGGTTTGATGTGAATGGGGTGCTATTGAGCTTAGTTTTTATCCCGGTCCCAGAGGATGGTGATCTCTATGCCGGGACACTCATGTGGAGTTCCACAGAGTTTCGTCTAGTTCACCCCTTTGTTCAATCTGCACGTGAGACTGCTGGCTGGATTAGTATGGAAACCTGGATTATGCGTCTACATTAGCAGAATGACCCCCAGAATTATGTCTGTCTCTTCTGATTCAGCTGGCACAGGTGAGTGCCTTCCCCAGTACCGGGTGGAGATTGGGGTATGGGTGAAAGCTGGTTGAATGAGCTGGCTGGTGAGCCTCAATTCAGGTGAGACAGATGTTAGTGGCTAGGGACAGCAAGTGAAAGGCTGAAAATTACAGCTGGAATTTTAGCACCCAACTCTCTCAGGCTGCTTTGAAAATTGCATCTGACATGTGCCTTTAAATGTTCCTAAAGCAACATTTCCCTACAGTCTATCTGCATGTGGGAGTGAGGCTACCCTTAATAAATGTGGCTGCCACCTCCCACTGTCTTCAGTGAAATTGAAGCCATGCCCACAGGCAACATGCCTGCCACTCTATGGTTCAGGGGGCTGGACAGGACACTCGGACTGTGAGGAGCAGCAGACATATTATGAAAAGTGGAGTGGGAGAGTGAGGGGGAGCAAGGCACTGGTGGGAGCTGGAAGTTAGGGGGCAAAGGGGGACCTGAGGGCTGTAGGGGGATGTGGGGACAGGCGAGGCCAAGGAGGGTGCAGAGGATGATGATGAGGCAGGAGATGGAAGGGATAAAATGGCATCTCCTCAGTCTTGATGGGGGGGGGGGGAGTCAGGGGTGCCCCATTCTAGCAGCCGGCGGGAGGCAGTATTGTAGTAATGTCAACTCTCACAAATCATGGGATTTTGCACCTGCAGGAGGAACTGTCATGATGATGCAAGAAGCTCCTCCGATCCCATGATTTTCAGGGCTGGGCACAGCTCTGTGTGAGAGCCTTGGGGCCGAGGACACAGTCCAGGGCCCTGAGTCCAGCAGCAACAATTCCCTCCCCTTGATGCTTTAGGATCTCTCCACTTGGGATCTGGGCAAAGGAGAAGCCCCAGGAGGAGTCAGGAAGTTGGTGCTGAAAGGGTGCTGAAGGGGTGGCGAGTGAGGCAGGGCAGGGGCAGGAACGGCAACCCTCTCCTCACCCCTAAAATAGGGGAAGTGGAATCTTCATCTGAGCAGCCAGGGAGAGGTATGCATTTTTGTGTGCATTGAAGGTTGATTTTTCAACCTGAAAGGATCACACTTACATAGCCAGAGGAGTAGAGGGGAGTTAAAAAGTCAAAAGTCAGTCTAAAAAAACCACCAATTTTAAAATCTCATGATTTGTGGGGACAATCTCATGACTTTGGGGGATCTAAGTCATGATTTTTGATCTCTTGAGGTTGGCAATGCTGGATATAGGGCCAGATCCTTAGCTGGGCTATGCTGACATAACTTTATTGACGTCAGTGGAACTACATTGATTTACACTAGCTGAGGATCTGACCCACCGTATCAAATTTGAATCTCATTTTGATGGGTGCAAGGGCCTGTTCCTGGGAGACGATGAGAGCCTCCTGGGAGTTGAGGATTCAGAACCTCACAGGCAGTGCTCAGCATGTTGAAGTACAGTATTGGGTTTCCGATCTGGAGTAACTCCATTGAAGTCAATGGAGTTACACTGGGTTACATTCAGAATATCTAAGAGAGGAATTGGGCAAATATTATTTATAATACACAGTCTGTGTGGATCTATTACGCTATCTGCCATGATTAAATAAATACATGTCAGAGCTTCTACAATCCCAATCCCCAAATCCTCAGAGTTTATTCTTCAAAACCCTTGATTAGAACAGTGGGGGATTCCACGAAGCACCTTTTTCATCACCTACAAATTATACCTTCTATTCACAATTCCCATGAAAGCAAATGATTAAGTGAGAATTGACTGCCGGAAAATGTTTAATGAACTCCTGAAAAAATCAGCAAGAGGAGTCCCACAGTTTTCAGAAAAGTGCGTTCAGTACTAAGATCCTTGGAATATAATTATGTTGTTCTGCTGATTTATAACCCCTGCTGCTTGTGAAAATTAGGAGCTTTTGGAAAAAGTCATTTATGTAGACAGGACATGAACCATGCAGGTTCAGATTTCTTGTTTTCCATGTTAAGTCCCTATGATATATTGTTACTTGAAGATGAAACAACAGGTTGCTTGATGTCAAAGGTCTGTTAAATAATTTTTGGTTCCTGATCTCAGCTGAGTTTTACAGTTCAGTTGGTCTACAGCTATCTCCAGTGGGCTGTCAGATCTCTGGCATGCTGCTGGTTACTTGGGAAACTTATTTTCTGGTACAAATATCAGCAATGTGTAAAAGACAATATTACTAGCTCAGTTATTTAAGTGTTTTGCCTCGTTAGGCACATAGACTTGTACTGTATCAATTCTTATCTACCTCTCCTCACTCACACTTGTAGCTCATATGTGTTTCATAAAGGCATGGATGTCAAAGTTTGTTATATATTATGCAAAGCACATTTGGCTCCTGCTCCATTGTCAGTGGGAGCTTTTCCATTGACTTAATTGGGGGCAGGATTTCACCCAAAGAAGGCAATATTCTCTTCTTCGGATCCGCATGCCCTATTGCATGTGTTGTACACTTCCCATGTTCCTTATATGTGCAACCCTTCTGCCAGGTGGAGCCAGCAGCAAACAGGGCCGGGTTCAATATCTAGGGATTTCAACAATACAACACAGAACCAGCTCAAGCCCCCACCCAGTAACCTGGGAAAATTACATACCACCCCTGTGCTCCTCTGAGAAGCGATACTTCCCCACTCGCAAGCACAGAGTCTGAGTGTAGTAAAGAAACTTTTAATGAAAGGAGGGAAGTCACCCGATATTAATTAGGGAAAATGCCACAAGCAGGAGTCATAATCATAAAACGGAGCAGGACCCCCACCTCAGTGTGCGTGGGTCAGTGTCTTCTGCCTCTTGTTCTTGAATTCTACAACCAAAAGTTCCTTTTCTGTGCCCCTCTCTGCTCCCTCACCATACCCCACTCACAATGATTGTTCTTGGTTAGTGAGGATCCAGGGTTCAGAGGTGCATCTATACGCGTTCACCTCCCACCCGGGGGAAGAAGGCACCTTGCTTGCACCGCCATCTGAGCACTTGTGCTGGCTGGCTGCCCCACCAGCCACTCATCCCTCTCTGCTAGCTGCCTTTCCAGCCACTCGTTCACCAGCCGACTACCAGTCATCTTCTGCTGCCACCTGCCTCTCTGCTGTGATCGCTACAGGTCAGTCTTTTAGTGATTTTTAGCTCTTTGCAGGCTGGGCAGAAATGCTGTTCTACCACAAGTGATTTCAGCTCTCGTTTGCGCACTTTAAAATAATAAAAGGCTTCCAAAGAAGGCTATTTAGCTCTATCTTTGAATAGTGGGGAGGAACAGGTTAAACCAGACTGAGGACCCTTAAGGAGGGGGGCCACACCTGGCTGGGACACCTGTCCCCACCCCTCTTACTTTCACAGGGAGCTGGCATTCAAGCCCCTGGCTTAACAAGGTCCTTTCAGCTGAGGGTGACCCCCTCATTTGGGACAGGTTAAGCACAGTTCTGCTCCCCTTTATTCATACAATAAAGACAACAACACTGATAACAACATTTCACTAACCCTGCATTCAGTACTAAAGTGATGTGTAACCCAACACCAGCCAAAGTTGATCACTTTCAGCTCCAGCTGTTGTATATCTTGGCAGAGTAGGTGTGTTCATGTAAATACAGTTTGCTCCTGAAGTCTCTCCCCCTCCCAGCTAGCTGTCAGGGGAGAACTCATTCAGACCCTGCTTATATCTGTAACTTCCACCTATTACTGGACATCGATGGAGTCAGGATACAGGAGTTGATAGACCAACTGGCAGCTCAGGTGTGACAAAATCTGTTCTCCTTTGGATATCAATGAGAGAGGCACATGGGGCATAAATGTAGAATATGGAGACCTGCACTGCAGGCTGGAGAGGATAATTTTGCTTATAACGTAACACCTGCTCTCTGGAGGGCCGGCATCCCTTATGTTATATTGAGGGTGGGCTTGGAATTGTACAAATAGAAAAGATATGGTCTCAGCTCCAGGAAGTTTACCATATAATTTAGACACCAACAGTTCAAATACAGAATGAAACAGGTGTATGCAATGCATCCCTTATGCTACAGCTCAGTGAATAATAGAACTGATAAAACAACACAGTTCTTTATGCAAAAAAATAAAATAAAATAAAAAAATCAAAGAAAATGGAAATTTTTCATTTGTCAAACATTTTTGCGAATTTCTTGCCTCTCCAAGAACTGGTTGTCCATTGTAAAAAAAAAAAAAAAAAAAAGTTTTGTTTTAGATTTTAAGTGAAAACAACAAAATTACATGAAGACAGGAATTTTCTTGGGTTTCTTCTCTTTTTTGAGAAAAAATTTCAGGTAATGTTTTATTACTAATTTTAAAATTATGTACAAATTTTAATTTAAAATGAAATTAGTTAAACAATTTAATGATTCATTTGACTAACTTTGGTGCTTTTTCTGTTTGCTATTTCTGCATGTCATTGAAGGGTTTGTTTTCAATTATTCCTCAGAATATGAATTTATGAATTTACTCTACGTTCTCCAGTTTGAAATGGGTTGCTTGTTTGCAACTGGCCACATAAGTTACATGGTATTATTCCTCTTCACTGACCGGATGAGTTACTCTAGACAGCTTTCTTAATTTAAAACAAACATCTCTCGTGGATATTTGACCTTTGAGAGTAAAGATGAAAGCTTGGGAGCATTTGGGCTAGTAAAAACTCAGTTGCGTGAATGTTCATGAAAAGGGGATGCATGCAGGTGCAGTTAATTTGTTTAAAAATTCTAGCATAGAGTAATATTCATAAAACGTGCCCAGATTGTATTCATAGCTGCTCTATGTTATGCTTGGCTTTCATTAGCCTTGGAAGCAGAGACTAGAAGTAGTGCAGGGGACTCCAGCCACACCACCAACTGCCCCCTGCACTCGGGGTTGGAAAGAGGGCCACGATAAAGGCCTAAGCCAAATTGACGTGAATTGGGGAGGTCTCCTGCTCAGGGCCATTCTCATAGATTCATTTCTGCTCACTTTAAGGCCTCTTTATACTGCCGGAATGGCATAAAGGGGCCTTAGTGTAACTAAGACTCCGGCCCAGTCAGTATATTGCTAGGGCCAGCCTGTGAAACTGGAAGTGGAAATAGAGGAAGGGGTATTTTCACCAGGGTATTTTCACCAGGGGTATTTTCACCAGGACACATTTTCTAAGCTACCTAACACTAAGAGGAATCTGATGCATCCTTAAGGCTAAATAAATACATAAAAATACAAGCTCCTATTTTCATGAGCCCCAGGGAAAAGTCATCTCTGGTGGGGATGACTAAGCAGCATCTGGGAAAAGGGTGGACTCCGTTAGCATCTGGGACATCACCTCAATACTCCTACCAAATTAACAGTGGAGCTTTAACAAAGTGATCCCCTACAATCCCTCATCTGTACATTGTTGCAGCCTAAGCTACCTGGCAGCATCCCTTAAGATCCAACCAAATTTGTCCATGCGGCACTCTCTGAAAATAGAAACACCGAGGAGCGGTGGGGGCAGAAAAAAAGCTCCAATTGACGGGAGTGGAAAAACTCAATTACAGAGATAAGAGAGACAGCCCAGGCATATGTTTCTTAGCTTTAGATCAGACCTGCCAGCTCTCATTATTTTCTAGCAAGCCTCACTTTTCTCCGTTAGAAGAGGCTCCAGCTACATGTTCACTTGAAGAAATCTCATGCCTGCCTTGCTCACCTGAGCCAGTGTTATCAAAAACAGGCTAGATGCTGCGTAATGGGAGGTAGCAACATGATGTGAAATTTTCAGAGGGAATAAAGATAGCCAAGAGTGGGGGCCAGGGGAAGGAAGCTTAAAAAAAGAGACCTAGGTGAATCAGGTAATTGAAACCTCAGCATTAAATAAAAGGCCCCACTAATAACTGAGGAAGTGAGACAACACAGAATGCAGCGGAGGGAGATCACATTTGTCTGAAGAATGAAAGGGGCCAGGGTGAGTGAAGTGGGTACAAAGGTCACAGTTTTCTTCCTTCAGCATCCACAAGCTTCTTACTCTCCAGAAGTGTTGTCAGATCGGTCTCAGTGTCGGACTGCACACCACTTCTCAGCTTTAGCTAGTTCCTCCATGATCTGTCCTTGCGCACTGCGTGGCAGATTTCCCCAAAGGGAGGAGGGTAGGACTCTGTGTGCTGCATCTTTTTAATCTAGAACTGATTTATGTGTGTGGCTTGTGCACAGAACAGACACACACATTATAGATCAGGGGTCGGCAACCTATGGCACGCGAGCCAATTTTGCCTGGCACGCGGCTGCCAGCCAGGGTTCCGGCCGCCGGCCCCGCCGGCCCCGCTCAGCCCGCTGCCGGCTGAGTGAACGGAACCCCAGGTTGGCAGGAGGCTGAGCGGGGCCTGCGGCCGGGACCCCAGACTGGCGGCAGGTGCACCCCCTGGCTCCCCCCTCACTGCACTCGGGTTCTGCGGCTCCCGGAAGAGTGAACCGCCGGGGCACGGGGCCCTGAGTCTGCTCCGAGCGTGGCGAGGGGGAAGCCGGGGGGCGCATGGGGACCACCGCCCCCGGTGGGGGGCACCGGGCCGCAGCCTGGGCAGGCGCGCCCCCCGGCTCCCCCCTCACCGCGCTCAGGTTCTGAGGCTCCCGGAAGTGTGAGCCGCCGCCACTGTCCCTCCTGGAGCTCCCCCCCTCCCGCTGCCTCAGCACTCTGAGGGGGAGGGGCTGTGCGCGCGGCAGCCCGGCAGCGTGTTNGGCCCCGCCGGCCCCGCTCAGCCCGCTGCCGGCTGAGTGAACGGAACCCCAGGTTGGCAGGAGGCTGAGCGGGGCCTGCGGCCGGGACCCCAGACTGGCGGCAGGTGCACCCCCTGGCTCCCCCCTCACTGCGCTCGGGTTCTGTGGCTCCCGGAAGAGTGAACCGCCGGGGCACGGGGCCCTGAGTCTGCTCCGAGCATGGCGAGGGGGAAGCCGGGGGGCGCACGGGGACCACCGCCCCCGGGGGGGGGCACCGGGCCGCAGCCTGGGCAGGCGCGCCCCCCAGCTCCCCCCTCACCGCGCTCAGGTTCTGAGGCTCCCGGAAGTGTGAGCCGCCGCCGCTGCCCCTCCCGGAGCTCCCCCCATCCCGCTGCCTCAGCACTCTGAGGGGGAGGGGCTGTGCGCGCGGCAGCCCGGCAGCGTGTTTTGCCTCCACGTGGAGCCAGCATCTGACCGGCATGGGCATGGTAAGGGGAGTCCTGGGGGGCAGTCAGGGAGCAGGGGGAGGGTTGGTTGGGTCGGCAGTTCTGGGGATCCTGTCAGAGGGCGGGGAGTGGTTGGATGGGGTGTGGGAGTCCCGGGGGTCTGTCTGGTGGTGGGGGTGTGGATAAGGGTCGGGGCAGTCAGGGGACAGGTAGGGGATAGGGTCCTAGGGGGGCAGTTAGGGTGGGGGGGTCTCAGGAGGGGGCAGTCGGGGACAAGGAACAGGGAGGCTTAGGTAGGGGGTGGGGTTCTGGGGGGCAGTTAGGGGCAGGGGTCCCAGGAGGGGGCAGTCAGGGGACAAGGAGCAGGGGGGGGTTGGGAGTTCTGAGGGGGGCAGTCAGGGGGTGGGAAGTGGGAGGGAGTTGATGGGGGCAGGGCTCTCCCCCCCCCCGTCCTCTCTTTTGATTGTTGAAATATGGTAACCCTAGGCGAGGAGGGAGCCGGGGGGTGCATGGGGCCTGGCGCCCGCATGCATCCGCTGCAGCCTGCAGGAGCCCTGGAGGGGAGGGCACTAGGCCGCAGCCGGGGCGGGAGGGTGCGGATGCTCCCCGCTAGCGGCGCTGCCGCCTTTGCAGGGCTGCTGCCCTCCTGCACCGTGCCGGCTCCTCCATGGCTGGGGCTCGCTGCCGCCGCAAGCAGAACACTCTGGCTCTCTGGTGCCTCCGGAAGGCGGCTTCTCCCTGCCGAGCTGCTGCAGCGGCCCAAGCCCGGCAAAGCCAGTGAGTGGACTCGGGGCGGGAGCCACCGGGGTAGGGTGGGGAGGGCTCGTGGGGGCGTTGTGCACCATCCTGGGGAGTTCAGGGAGCGGGGAGGGGGGAACCTGGTCTGGGGAGCAGCCCCTGGGCATGGCTGGCCCCTGGGATCTATAAAGGCTCGTTGGGATTCGCCCCTCAATGAACCGATGTGCAAGGGGGTGGGAGGGACATGGAATATCCTTGCACCGGCCCTGCCCCAGGGGGTGCGTGCACCCCAGGTTAAGAACCACTGCACTAAACTGATAAGATCTGCATTTTAATTTAATTTTAAATGAAACTTCTTAAACATTTTAAAAAACTTGTTTACTTTATATACAACAATAGTTTATAGACTTATAGAGAGAGACCCTCTAAAAATGTTAAAATGTATTACCGGCACGCGAAACCTTAAATTAGAGTGAATAAATTAAGACTCGGCACACCACTTCTGAAAGGTTGCCGACCCCTGTTATAGATGTATAGAGTATGTGTATATTTTATACAGCCATACACACAATACACATGCATGCACCCAATATATCTTACATCTAAACAACTACATTAAAAGAACGTTATTAAAGTTGCAAAGTCAAGTACTCAGCTGTTAGGACATGCCAGAATTAAGGTTGCCTGTGCAGCCTTAATCCATCCCCCTTGTGCATATACATTATGATATAGTCTTTAATTGCATGACCACATACTATTTTTTCCAGATCTCATTCAGTGCACAGAAGAGACATGCTCTGGAAATGAATCAGGTGTGTAGTGAAAGAGGCTGACGGCTTTAGGTCTCCTGCCTCAAGTGCTGCAGAAGTTGGAATGTGTGCAGTGAATGAGGGAGGCTGGTGGCTGGAAGAGACAGGATGACCTCAGAATTAAGGCAGTTGAGTGCTGCCCTAGGGAACTGGCTTTGATCCCTGCCCCTGCCACAGAGTTCTTATATGATGCTGGGCAAATCACTTAAACCAAAGTGGTCCCTAATTATGTGTGCCTCATTTTCTGGGTGCCGAACCCGAAACCGTGGGGTCTGATTTGTGGAAGTGCTGAGCACTCACAACTGCAACTGAAGTCAACAGGAGCTGTGCTTTGAACATACGAAGTGCTATATAATGTTAAGTACTCTGAAAAGTCAGACCAGAGGGGTTTCAAATTGGGCATCCAGAATTAGTAGACACTTTTGAGCTGAATCTCTGTGTGCTTCAGCTTCCCATCTGTAAAATGGGGATAATACCAGCCCCTCCCTTCATACATGTGTTGAGTATAAATTAAGGTTTGTAAAGCACTCCGGTAACTCTAGTGATGAGCCTCATAGAAAAGCCCAGGGGGAAATTAATAATTATGTCTTCATAGCAGGATTCGACTAGCATGCAGTCAATACAGTCTAGGGACACATTAAACAGTGAGCATAAAACAAAATATTGAATAGCTGCTCAGTCAGTGATCACCAGCCATCATGTACACTGAACGAGGCAGGGGTTCTGTGGAAAAAGTAGTTTGTAATCATATAATTAAAGACTATATCATAATTGATGCACACCAGAGAGCCAAATTAAGGTTGCACAGGCGATCTTAATTCTGGCATTTCCTAAGTTTTGAGTGCTTGACTTTGCAACCTCAGCAGTATTCTTTTAACATAGCTTTCTGCATGTAATACAAACACTGTCATAAGTATATTAGACCAGGGTGAACGCTGGAAAAGCTTTCTGTGTCTATTCCCTCACCTTTTACACCCAGGGATTGTCAGTGTCCATTTCACCATTGCTTTTTGTGAACAATCATTCAATTGCATGTAAGCTCAGTCTTTCCTGCCTCCGACTTGTGTGTTTCATTAGCCAAATGAACCTGGAAAGGTGAAGTGAAATTTAGGGATATCTGTCATCCTCACCTTCTAGTTCTGTTTGATTAGACACATGTCCAAATAGTGGCACCAGCAAGAAACAAGAAAATTCAAAGAGACATGAGTGAAATCTCAGAATGAAGATTGGATTAAGTGTCTGCCTTCAAAATGAACAAACGTACTCTCATGGACGAGCAGCTTAGACCTTTCTCCCATGCTGTGGCCATACTACTGCCGGGTGGGGGTAGGGTTGGCAGAGTAGTTCCCAAATCCTAGGTTACATGCATCTAATTAAGCCCTGTGGTAGGGCGAAGACTCACCGGCGCGGCGCCTCCTGCTGGTCGTCTCGGGAATTAGCTCTTTACAGCCCGGAGGCCCCTGCTCTGGAGGCAGCAACACCACCCTCAGGCTCTCGGTGGTGGGACCCTTCTCCCCAGTATCAGCCCTCCCGTCGGATTTGCATCCCCCCTCGCGTCCAGTCTGCAAGGCCATCTGGCGATGCCTCCCTGCCCATCTCTGCCCAGGGCTCCACCTTGCTTTCCCCAGCCGCTTGCCACACTCAGCTCCAGTGTTGTGTGGCATTGCTAGCATCCGCTACCCTGGCTCTGGCTCTGCGGCTCCCACTGCAGCTCGGCCCTGGCTCCCCGTTGGTGGGGCTCATTTCCACTGCTCCAGCTCAGCTCTGCCTCTGGGCTGCTTCTCTGGCACCTCTGGGCTGCTTCTCTGGCTGCTGCTCTCTGCTTGGCTCTCCCTTACTCTGCCCAGGCAGCCCCAGCTCACATGAAGGACAGGCCCTGGGCTCTAGACTCCCTCATTGGCCTGCCTGCCCTGTCAACCTGGCCTCTCCCCATTAGCCCCGTGAACTGTCTGTCGCAGGATCCTGATTCCTCTACTGCCCTCCCACTTTGTCCTGCTTTTGGGAGAGGGAGAACCAAAACTCCACTAAATTTCAATATGGGGTCAACAGCCCCATTACAGCTGCACTTCTCTCTACTCTCCTTCTCTCGACTCTCCCAGCACAAAGTGAAAACGGAGGCAGCCACAGTAGCTTTTTTCCAGCCTCCCAGCCTTGGGCCAGCTGAGTGGCCCAGCATCAAAGAGGTGACCTATAGCCAATTCCCACTCTTTGTTTTGCAAGGACATCCCTTCCCACCAGTGCAACGCAGCTTGCCTGCAATCAACTGCCTGTTTTCATTATGGAGGGAAACTCCTCCCTCAGATTAAAGTCAGGGGTCTCTTAGCTGATCTCTTGTCCCCAGGTCATCTCCCACAAAAGGAGGCGAGAACTGAGAAGGGTGGTGCCCTCCCTGCTCCAAGTCAATAATGGCTTTTGGGGGAAGGGCTCTACACAGCTCCACAACTACAAAACATCACCGCAGCTTGAAAGCCCCTTTTGGATGACAACGTATTGTAGCACCCACCACATCTCATAGCTTAGTGTGCCCGTTATCTGGATAATTCTCCCTGCTTTCTCTGCATGCAGCATTATCACTGAAAACCAAAGTCTTGCTCCTTCTTCATCTGTGCATCCATATTCCTCAAAAAATCCTTTGCTTCATCTGTAAATCCATTCTATCTGCCTATATTAACTGTATCTCTCTAGGTTTTGATGCTGCAGTCATCACTGAGTACCTAGCAAGGCATTTAAAACATTATATTAATATGATCTCTCTCTCTTTCCTGCACACCTAGGGGGATTTTTTTTAATAAGTACTCCAGTGGGAAAGGTAAGTCAAAGAAATGGGATTTGTATTTTGCCCTGAAGGTAGCAAGCTTCATGATATGTCTAATCTTCCCTGGAAACAAGTTCCAGAGTCTTGGCGCAGTTGCTGGGAAAGCCTGGTCCCTGATGATGACATTTCTGTAGTTCCAGAGAAACATAGGTGTCCTGGGAGATCGTGGTTATGGAGAGCGAAGTGGTCTAGAAAGTAACATGGGCCAGTCCCATGAATGACATTTAAAAAAAAAAAGATGTGTTTTTTAGGCCAGGCTCTTGATTTTTGAACTCCCCCTGCCCACCCCCAGGGCATGTGCATGTGACAATTGGTGTTGCCCACTCTCCCGCATGTACTGGATAAGGGGATTTTTTTTGGCCCCTGCTGCATGATCTCTCACCCCCACGTCGGCCAATCTCCCGCCCAGCAATTAATCCTGTCCCACAGTGCCCCATCAGTTCTCGCCCCACCCAACTCCCCTCAATTCAAGTGTGCAGGATCATTAATCACATCCTGCTATGAAGGACCATGACTCTTGGAAATATGTGTGAAATAGTGGATGGCTTTGATGCAATCGGATTCCCTAACTGCAGCAGGGTGATAGATGGCACACATATTGCAATTTTGGCCCCAAACCATCTTGCGACAGAGTACATCAGTAGAAAGGGCTACTTCTCTATGGTATTGCAGGTGCTGGTGCATCACTGGGGTCGTTTCATTGATATCAACATGGGGTAGTCAGAGAAAGTGCATGATGCATGCATCTTCAGGAACACTGGCATGTACAGAAAGCTGAAAGCAGGGACTTTCTTTCCAGACCAAAATATTCCAATGGCAGATGTTAAAGTGCCCTTAATGATCCTGGGAGACCCAGCCTACCCCTTGATCCTGTGGCTCATGAACCTTACACTGGAAACATGACAGCAGCAAGGAGCACTTCAACAACAGGCTCAGCAGGTGCAGAATGATTGTTGAATGTGCATGTGGCAAAATAAAGGCTCGCTGGTGATGCCTTTTTGGCAGGTTAGACTTCAGTGAGGAAAATATTCCTATGGTCATAGCAGCCTGCTGTGCTCTGCATAACATTTGTGAAGCCAAGAGGGAAAAGTTTCCTCAGGGGTGGAGGGTTGAGGTGGATTGCCTAGTGGCTGATTTTGAGCAGCCAGATATCAGGGCTATTAAAAGAGCTCAATGGGGGGGCTATTAAAATCAGGGAGGTTTTGAAGCACAATGAGCTCCAGTATTGTGTGTTTCTGTAATGCATTCAGCCAGGCTTTGTTTACTTGCTGCCTGAAAGGACCCTTGTAATGATTGCTTCCTAAGCGTGACTTGTAGTCTGAAACTGTGCCAATTGCCACTGTGTATGAATTCCAGCAGCAACCACCGTGTCTAGGAGAAAAATAAAGACTACATTTTTATTAAACAGAAGTAATCAATGTACAGAATTTGATTTCTTGCAAAGGACATGACACTGAGGAGCATGTTCTTAATGGAGGCTCTCATAGCTGTGTGTAAGTCCAGCTGTCATTAGGGGACCTGTCCGAAGGGGTGGAGTGAAAGGGGTACTGCGACGGGCTAGGAATATGCAAGGAATGTGTAGGGGGAGTTTGGGGAGGGCATGGCATGCAGTTCTATACGGGCTGCAAGGGGAGGTGAGCACCCATGTGTTCTGAATGCAGCGCAATCAGGGACTTCAGAATCTTTGTTTGGTCCTCCATCAGCTTTATCATCAGCTCCTGGCCCTGCTTCCTCTCTGGGCTATCTATTTTCAATTTTTCATTAATTGTCTCTCCCCAAGCCCTGTCATCATGTTCTTTGGCATTAGACGATTGGAGCTCCTCCCTAAACATGTCCTCCTTACTCCTCCTGGTTCGCCTCCTTATCTGAGGGAGGCGCTCAGCTGGTGTGCTTCAAGGGCACAGCTGCAGAAGCACAATAAACAGAGGCAGTATTGTGAGTGCACTCACAGCATTGAATAATAGTTAAATACACCTCTTTCCCACTCTCCCATGGCAAGCAGACAGCTTGGCGAGTGCCCTAAACACAGTGAGTTCAGCCTGGGGTTGGGGGGGTTGGGGAAGTCCAAGATGGCGCAAAGGGTCTAGGTGGTTTTTTAAGGGGATCACTGAAAGCACCTAGGGATACTATTGTAAATTCTGCCACCATTTTCCACAGGAGGGGGTGATTGAAGCTGATATCTCATTTCTGAGGCTAACCAAAGATGCAAGGGTGCGTCTCCTGCACGCGTGCGCCTTCAGAGTGGGTCCATATGCTGCTCACCTGTGTGCCGCTTTGCTCTCTGCAGAAGTGATTGCCAATTGGCATGGCAAAATTTCCTACAGCGGGGGAAGAAACAAAGCAGCTCTGCCAAGGAACCTTCAGCAGAGGATGCCAAGTACCTCCAGGAAAGTTTCCTAGAGATCTCCATGAAGGATTCCCATGAAATCTCAGTGTGCATTAACAAACCTTTCCACAGAGCCCCCACTGCATAGCTGCGCAGGGGAATGGAGAGCAGACGCAAACACGGCCAGTCTTGTACATTTCTATCCCTTAACCCACTTCTAACGTATAATGAAACAAAGGACAGCACTACCTTATGTCACGGAGCTGTATCAAATCAAAATGAGAGCTCCCCTCTCCTGTATCATGAGAACCAGAGCTGGGCCGCTGGCACTGGCTTGAACCCTCTGGAGTCGAGAAGAGGTCCTGGCTTGTCACACTACTAGACGACCCTGTCGCCTGTCCCACCCCAACCTCCAACTCCACATCATCATCCATCACTTCAGCCTCAGGGTTGAGTCCGCTGGCCACTATCTTCAGCCCCACCAAAGTATCCATGGGGCTCTTAGTGGTGGAGATGGGGTTGCTGCTGAGGATGGCATCCAGCTCCTTGTAGAAGTGACAGGTCTTTGGTGCAGCACCAGAGAGACGGTTGGCCTTCAGCTCCTTGATCTTCGCATGGCACTGATGCATGTCCCATTCGTAGCCCTTCTCCAACATGCCACAAGAAATCTGCCCATAGGTATTGAAGTTCCTACATCTGGCGCAGAGCTGGGACTGCACAGCTTCCTCTCCCCACAGACTTAGCAGATCAAATAACTCCAGTGTACTCCAAGCAAGAGCGTGTTTGCTGCATGGAGCCAGCATGGTCAACTGGGAAGATATGATGGAGCTTTCCAGCTGAGCAGTGAAATTTCAAAAATTCCTGGGCCTTTAAAGGGGGACGGGTGGAAGCCTGTGTACCTGGGTGCAGGGCAGCAGAGTTCAAATTACTGACCAGAGTGGTCAGGATAGGCCTTGTGGGACACCTCCTGGAGGCCATTTACAGTGACATAAGCAAGCGCAATGTCTAAACGGACACTGCGTCGATTTAACTTGGTTGCAAAAAGCTCTATGCCTCTCATTGAGGTGGTTTTATTTTGTCAGCATAGCAGGAGAGTTAAATCAGTGGGAGGAGCACTTTAGTATGTGCACCTTCACTGTTTTGTCGATGAAAGCTGACTTTTGTTGGCAAAAGTGTGTAGTGTAGACAAGGAGAAATCGCGTCACTTGCGAGGAATTCACAAGAGTTGGCATGTCTGCTGCAGGTCACAAATGTGTGGAGCAGTTTCACCAGATCCAAGTCTGAAGAGGCAGGGTACAGTCTCTAAAACAGGTGTGGATGGAAGAGGAAGATTTTCTCTATTGTACACCCTTATCTGCCAAGTACCTTAGGTAGAATCTTAGTGGAGATTGTTAGGCTACCGTGACACAATTATATTTTAACTGAGCTGCTCTGTATGTAAGGGATAATTACAGTAGGCCTGATCCAAAGCCCATTGAAATCAATGGAAAGCCTCTCATCAATTTCAATAGGTCAGACTCTGCGTTTCCAAAACTATTCTTACGCGGATGTAGACCAGTTAATAACTTACACAGATTTAGAACAAATACAAGTGGGAGGGGAATCAGGCCCTTCTTCTAATCCACTGCTTTGCTTAATCTATTCTATTGTAATGCTCTGGAGGGATTTACTCAATTGTTTTTTATCATTTGTATTATTACCATTACCTAGAGGCGCCAAGCCAAGATTGGAGCTCCTTTGTACCAAGCACTGGCTATAAACATCCATACCTGCTTGAAGAGCTTAACTTCTAAACAGACAAAGGATGGGAGAAGTACAGTCACAGAGAGGTGAAACGACTTGCCCAAGGTTACCCAGTGGATCAACAGCAGAGTTGGGAAAAGAAGGGGTTCTCCTGACTCCTAGAGACAGGATTCTGCAAGAATTACCCTCTTTTCAATTTCTTTCTTTCAAAAACTATTTAACAAGGCTGCAGCCATGAGATCAGTACCCTTTAAACAGCACAACTATTGCATTCTTGCCTTTCCTCTGCAGCTGTCCTGCTCTCACTCCTTCTCGTATAGGGCAACAGAAGAAGGTCCCTTTGTGAATAAAGAGAAAACACAAAATAAGAAGATCCAGATGTTTGCACTGGAGAATATTAACAACACCCGGTACAAATGATTTCATTCTTCTTTGATAACCATCTCTGGGACAGCTGGTAAAAACAGACACAATTTAGCTTGGTAAAAACATAATGCTTCAGCCTTAGTAACGGACCGTACCTAACCCTGCTGCTTAGGGATGTTCTGTCAGAGATTCCTTCTCTTCTGTCCCGCAGTCATGACCTTTAGAGCTGTTCCTTCTTGCAGTTTGCTTTTGGGGGAATTGTGAAAAAGTCTCATTCAGACATGCATTATGTCTTCCCAAGCCATAAAAGCGGCAGCAAAATCAATACACAGAGCAACACAATAAGCCCCCAATCCTGTACTGAGCTCCACGCCGGCACAAGGCTGTTGCTCACAAGAGCCCCATTGACCCAGAAAGGCTCAGTGCAGGATTGAGGTTTACGACTGCATTCCATTCATGTGTCAAATAGACTACGAAATACAAAAGCTAAAGTTCCCTGGAGAGTCAGGAACCTTTTCTCCAACACTTTCCCGTAGTAGTAGTATTACAGTAGTGCCTACAGATTGCAACACCAACACCCCACATTGTAAGAGACAGCCCCGTCTCATAAAACTTGCAATGTAAATAAACAAAGGATTGGAGAAAGGCTCCTATGGCCCAGATCCTCAAAGATATTTAGGCCCCTAACTCCCATAGGTGTCTAAGGCCATGTCTACACTTACGCATTTACAGCAGCACAGCTGTACCAATACAGCTGTAAGAGCGCTCGTGTAGCCACATTATGCCGATGGGAGAGAGCTCTCCTGTCGACATCATAAAACCAGCTCAACAAGCAGCGGTAGCTACGTCGGCAGAAGAGACTCTCCCACCGACATAGCACTGGACACACGAGCGCTTATGCCAGCAAAACGTATGTCGCTCGGGGGGGGGTGTGTGTGTTTTTTTTCACTGACATAAGGGCTAGTGTTTTTCTGACATAAGTGCTAGAGTAGACATGGCCTAAATATCTTTGAGGAGCTGGACCATATGAGCCTAAGGCCAGGTCTACACTGCAAACTCACATCAGTATAACTATGTCGCCCAGTGGTGTGAAAAATCAACACCCCCAATCAACGCAGTTATACTGACCTAACGCCTGGTGTAGACAGCGCTATGTCGACGGGAGGGCCTCTCGCAGAGGTGGATTAACTATGCCGACGGGAGAAGCTCTCCCATACCATAGTAGCCTCTTCACTGAAGTGCTCCAGTGGTGCAGCTGCACCACTGTAGTGTTTTAAGTGTAGACCTGCCTCTAAGTCTCTCTAAGTGTGGAGCCGGCATGGTCAGCTGGGAAGATGCTGTGTGAATTGTGCAGGCCGAGCAAACAGGAAGAGGAATTTCAAAAATTCCCAGGCTTTTAAATGGGGGCAGGGAACATACCTGTGTACTTGGGTGCAGGGCAGCGGAGTTCAAACTGCTGACCAGAGCGGTTAGGATGGGCATTATGGGACACCTCCTGGAGGCCAAGTAGGGCGCCATAAGCAATTGCAGTGACGCTGTGTTGCTCTAACTACGTCACAAAAAGCCCAATGCCGCTCGTTGAGGTGGTTTTATTATGTTACCATAGCAGGGGAGTTTCATTGAGGCGGGGAGGAGCATTGTAGTGTGTACACCTCCACTGTTTTGTCAACAAAACTGTGTAGTGTAGACAAGGCCTTAGGTGAATGCTCGTGTAGTTAATTTAAAGTGCTGTGCCTTCTCTCCAGCCAACCTCCCTCCTGAGCACTTAGTAAACAGCATTTGGACTTGACGAGGACTAAAGTAAGGATGAGGCTGTACAAGATCTTTTTCCTGACCTGAGCTTAAGATACCGAGTACAGATATCCCCATAGGTAAACACTGGGCAGTCTTGTAAGATGTCAAGCTGAGGAGTTCTCTGTTAGAATAGTGTGTGATTGCCGGCTATATTCACAACAGCTCATGTTACAAAGAAAAAGTACTTTTAATGCAGTATTGGCATTATGAGAAACATATTTTAGAGAGCTGGTCGGAAAATGGGGGGGAGGGGGAGAGAGAGGGACTGAGGGTTCCATGGAAAATTTCAAGTGTTTTCTGAAAAATCAAAAACCTGAAAACGTTCTGGTTTTCTGTTGAAAAGATTTTGGTCTGGGGCCAAAAAGTATTTGGTTTTCACTTTTTCGACAAAAATGTCAAAATTCTCCACAAAAAGCAGACAATGTTTGTCTAGATGAAAACCCAATTTTCCACTGAAAAACAGTTTTGATCGAAAGTTTTTGAACAGGACATCAAAACATCTACAGGTCCGGTAAGAAGATTAAATATGTCCTTAGTTTAATAATAAAAAAAAGGCAACAAAGGAAAATACTGGATTTTTTTTGACCATCATCTCTTAAAAAAACAAAAAAAACAAAACAAGGCTGGGATTCCTCTGAGGATAAGAAATAAAACCCTTCAGTCTAAATACCTAGTGTCAGAAGCTTCTTAGCTCTGATGTGTTTTGATTCCACAGCCAAGTATTTCTAATATGTCAGGCATGCTAAAAAGTTGTTGAAATATGTGTTGACAGAGGGAACAGAAGTTGAATTCAGTTAGAACTCTTCCAAAGTGCCAGTGGATAGAGCTGATCCATCAAAAATGTCCAAAATGGTTTGATGTATTAAAAGAAACAGTATGAAGTCTGTTGCTGCAAGTTGTGTTATTCACATGTTGGTCAGTTTCCTTGTCTTTAACACACACACTCTCTCTCTTTAAAAACTATAATTTAAAAGTAGAGACATTCTCAGCTGCCCCCCCCCCCCAAAGATAATCCAACAATATTATGTATTTCTAACACCTTGCATCAGAAGCGCTCGAGGTACTTTACAAATAATCTTCCCAGCCCCTGGGTGAAATTGATAAAAATCATTCGTCCTTTATTACTGAAGAGGAAAATGAGGCACAATTTAAGGCCCAGACATCCAGGCTCAGATCCTCAAAGGGAGTTAGGTCCCTAAATGCCTTTGAGAATCTGGGCTCTGGTACATCAGTGGCAGAACCAAGAATAGAACCCAAATGGGGTGACTTCTGGGACATGCTATTATCACGAGACGCTGCTTTTTTCCTCCTTGCTAAGAGATTACTACTCGGGAAATCCTAGCATCAGCTCTGAGGATCATCGAAAGCTCTGAGGTTCACCGAATAACAACAGAAAGAGCACCAGCAAAGCCCAGTAATTCTAATTTGCAATACTCAAAAATGAGTTAAAATAAAAAATAATTGGGGTTCTGCCCTTTTTGCTTCTTTGCAATGTACAAAAGTTGTTGTATGTTTTTCTTTAAACCACCTGCTTTGTTTTGTTTTTTATCTTAAGTATATCAGGAATGTATACCTGGTCGTCTTTGGTTTTGGTGGAGGACTCCAAAGGTGTCATATGTGGATTGTAAACTTTTTCCAGCCTATATTTGAAAGCTTGGAGAGAGGCTGAATGCAAACAAAGACATATTTTCTCCCAAGTCTTTCACAGGTATTTGAGTTATGGACTTTGAATTAACAAAAAATCCTGGCCCCACTGAAGCCAATGACAAAACTTCCATTGCTTTCAATGGGGTCAGGATTTCACACACAGAGTTTTAAAAAGCCTGAATAAAATCACTTTCCCGTTCAGCCAAGCTTCACTAGCATGGTGCCTCTGATTTTGAAAACCTGTTAATTTCCCAATCACTAAAAATCTCTTTTTAAAAATGCGAGACTTTAATTTTTGGCATAAAATCTTTATTCCAGACTCCCTGAGCTTGTTTGCACTTATAGATGGTTTGAAAGAGTTTGGTTAATGTCTTTTTAAAAACAAGGGTTAGGATTCCTGTGGTTTCCCCACATGGCAGCTGTAATAGGGAGCACAGCAATACCACAATAGTGATTGTTTTTATGCAGTCTCTGGCCTAACATGAAGCACGAGGAAGCTTTGTCTTGTAAGAAGCCCGTCCCAGTTTCCAGCCCAAGGAAGTCTCACCAAGCCTCTGAACCTTGTATTGCCAAACCAAAGCATTTCAAAAATCACGAGTCAGGCCCCTCCAAAATCATGAGATTTAATAAAAAAAAACATCTTTGGGGGGCTTTTCCTTTTTCTTCTGGTTTTTGACTCTTAAGTCACACTCAAGTTGCATTTTCAAGCTTTCCTCTGCAACCATGAGGGCGCGTAAATTACGCTTTTTAAAATGAAAGCTGAGATTCTCGACTAATCACAGGCCCTCCCAGAGCGGCAGCTTTAAGAAAAACAGCAAATATCACAAGACTCATGAAAGTTGGCACCACTGAAATTTTACAATTGCTCACCTGCCCCAAACCTTTTGAAGAAGGAGGATGCTACATGGTCCATCTTACCTACATTACTAGTCAGTATTAGGGTATGTTTGCTGAGCAAATGAATCTGTGCCTGAACAAAACCATCACATCAGGCTGAAACTGGTGCAGCAACAAAGGTAGGTGCAATCCCCTCCCCCCTGAACTTCACTGGCTCCATGTTTACTAAAGAACAGAATTCCAAATCTTGGTCTTAAGTCACTTGTATGCATGAGTTCTTCTGTGGATGGATTATAGCCACAGAGCTTTGCAGGAGAAATGTGTTTTCAGGAGGAATTCGAATTACGAGCCTGAGAATCTTGTACAGAAAAATGGGAGAACATTCCAAGCAAGGCAAGGAAACCAGAGTGGGAGAGGCAGGGCATTTAGATGAGGCAGTAGGAGATGTTCACTTGTTGCGTCTGTTGCACTCACTACCTGTGTCATAGTGCAAATTCTATTGTAAACTCTTCAGGGCAGGGATTATTTCTTCCTGTGTGATTGTCCCAGCACAAAGGGACCCTGATCTTCACAATTGGGCTGTACTCTTGATTGGTGCCTCTGGAGCTACTGCAACATAAATAATAATAAAGGAAAGGGGAGCATGAGGAAATTAGAACAGAGATGTAGGTTGGATGAGTGTGCAGAGCCTTGAAGGTGAGGACAGAAAGCTGCATGGGAATTGAATCATTATTATTATCGTTATGATTCATTTATATGGAGCCTTAAGTGCAGATGTCAAATCTGTAAAGAAAGAGTAGAAAGAATCAATATTTTCTTGTTACATTTATATAGTTTGTCAAAGCCCTGTAAATTATAGTCATTTTTGGAATCAGAGATGTCACCCACCTGTATTCTGGGCTTCACGTGGAATCCAGCTACTGTGTATGTTCTAATATATAGCATCAGCACAGTTTATTGTTAGACATAAAAAAGAGAAACTAACCATAACAGGACATTGAGCTCTATAACTCTGACCAGCTCATCTCGGTGAAGGGTATTAGCTAGGGACACATAAATATTGGATGGGAAGCAGCTTTCTTTCTTTCAGCACATTCTACAGGATAATCCATTTGGCTTCGCAACGTCAAAAGCTTTTTTTGTGTATTAACAAGATTTGTTTCGTTGGGCCCTGTTTGCTCTCCCTATGGCTCATGTTCCCTTTAAAATAGTTGTGCTTCAAGCTTAAGAACCACAGATTGAAAAGTGACATTAAATTAAGTATACCAAACTGCTCCCTGACTGTCAGTTACTTAAGTGAACTGCTAGCGTAGTAGGTCTGAAACTACTTCCCAAATTATTTCAGGGTTCGCATTATGCCGGTGCCTGGCAATTAGCCATCAATGTGCAAACAAGATCTTCCAATGCTCTGTGCACAGAGATTGCAATGCACTGGAGTATATGTGGAGGCTGAATGGCAGGGGACCGATGGGATAAAAGAAAAGCACTAATGCACAATACTTGGACCAGCAGCAGGCGATATAAATATGAGCAATGAGCCAAATTTTGATGCCTCCTATATAAGGAAAAAATTGCAGCGATCATTTGCAATTTCATTAGAAGTACTATCAGACCTTTTTGGGAGGTGGAAGGTTTTAATGGGACGGGGGGAATATTGCACCACAAATAGCAGGCTTCTTGAAAATGCCACAGGAAAACCCGAATGATTTATCATTTATATAGGCTCATGGGAGAGCCACAGAAAGAGTCATTATTTACACCCAGAGATTCTGCACGAGGCTGCTGCACATCCAGTCTACCCTTCTTCCTGTACTCCTTGCTTTGTTTAACATTGCTGCAGAATATATAACTGCTAAAGAGAGAAGCAGAAAAGTCTCCAGCAACTTTATGGGTTTTGGTGCTAATGTTTGTTTGTTTGAATCCTTAAGTCTCGTTCACCCTAACAAAGGAAAGCTCCATTTTGAGGGTCAGCAAATTGCCTTCTTTCAACACGTGGGATGAATCCAAAAGCAAATGTATGAAACTGGGATAGCATACCTTATATGGCATGATGATATAGCATAATGTATGGCCAGGCAATCAATGCATGTGCAAACATATGTACAATAGTGGGAGAGAATATACGAGATGTGGTATAAAGGTTTTATTGATATGAGTTTTTTCATGAGGCTTATGAAGTCTGAAGTCAGTTATACAGGGTCACCTACAAAACAAAAAAACAGATAAAAATCTTTATACAACAGCATACAAGCAGACGTGGCTAGGAGGCAGTATTACCCAGAGGATAGAGCACCAAACTAAAACTCAGACGTTCTAAGTTTGACTTTTGGCTTTTCTGGTGATCTGTGGGGCAAATCACTTCTCTGTTTCTCCTCCTCCCCTCTGTCTGTTGTATCAGTTCAGATTGTTCGTTCTTTGGATCAGGGATTGTTTCTTCCTATGTATATGCACAGCACCTATCACAACAGGGCATCAGTCTCATTTGGAATCTTAACACAAATACCATAACACAAATAATAATAGTCAGTCTGCACCACAAGTTTTACAGAAAAACTATTTTGCAAATGAATAAACCAATATATGGGAGTATTTTTAGCATTCATCCAACTGTAAGCCAGGTGTCATTAGTTAACCTGAATTTAGGAGTTTGAAAGAGGAAAATACACAACGTGTACATTTTAGAACCTATAAAAATCACCTAAACAAGCTTTCCCATGTATAACCATGTGGAAGTGCTGAAGTCTGATTGCTTGAGCAGGGCTAGAAACCTTGTATTTTGTGGTAAGTTTGAAATCTCGCTTTACCCGAGGTATAATGCTCCTGTTTCTAGTTCTGAAGGGTTGTAAGTGCTAAGGTACTTATATGACCCCTATTATCATAGTATGCGAGTACCTCACAATATTTCACACAGCTCCCAACACCCCTGTGAGGTAGGGAAGTTCTGTTATCCCCATTTCACACATGGAAGCACTGAGAAATTAAGATGCTGATCTTCAAAGTTATTGAGGCATCTAATTCCCATTAAAATCAATAGAAGTTTGGAGCCTAAATACCTTTGAGGATCTGGGCCTAAGTGATTTACCCAAGGTCACACTGAAAGTCTGTATTAGAGCAGGGACTTGAACACAGGTTTTCTATACCTAAGTCTGGTGCGCCTAACCACTGGACCAGCCTGCCCCATCCCATGATTGGGCTATGGATGAGTATTGCCTCTCCCTCACCTTTTCAACCCAGTGTTAGGAAATTCATATTTTGGGGGAAACTGACAACAAATAGAGCAATGGCTATTTGTAGCCGCTCAGAGGTTTGGAATGTTAAACACAGTCACAGGGTAGATGGATTTGTGGGCAAAGTACAAGTGAAGAAGTCAAACTATACATAATCACATAGCTCTGCAATTTATTAGCAGGATCACATATGCCTACTCAGGCCAGTGGTGTGATTTTTTTTTTTTTTTTAAATATATGGAGATATACCTATCTCATAGAGCTGGAAGGGAGCCCGAAGGGTCATCGAGTCCAGCCCCCTGCCTTCACTAGCAGGACCAATTTTGCCCCAGATCCCTAAGTGGCCCTCTCAAGGATTGAACTCACAACCCTGGGTTTAGCAGGCCAATGCTCAAACCACTGAGCTATCCCTCCCCCCATACCATGGTGATAGCAACCTCCTGACCCTAATTAACTCTGATGCAGAATTGCTCTATGATAGGAACATTTCCCAGCATGCCTTGTTGTGACATGCACTTTAAATCTGGCAAAACTGAAAAGTTACAGCCCTAAAGCAGCCATTTTGTAATTGGTAGCTGCTTGGCTTCACCCATTCCTATTCAAGCTGATAAATAACTGGTATGTTTTCCCTTTCTTGTTTCTGAGGAAATTGCATATGCCTACAAGGGGGAATGTGTTAGTCCCCTCATATATATTTTGCTACTCTGTATTTATCCTATCTGGTATGAGGCCCTTCTAATGTAAAACTGTATTTGTGTCCTGTCTTTTCAAGTGGCATTAAGAAAATTCTGTTGGAAACTAGCCTGGAACTTGAGGGCTGAGCATTGCGGTGAGGGACTGGCATTCAGGAGCTCTAGGTTCAAACTGCAGTTCTGCCACACTCTTTGCATGTGAGTCTAGGCAAGTTACATTGGTCTGGATTTTCAAATGTATTTCAGCTCCAAAAGGTGCAGATAGGTAGGTGTGCCTGGTGGGTGCCTAAATCCCATTGAAATCAATGGGAGTCAAGTACTTAAACTAACCAAAATCCCAATAGGCACCTGTCTGTCTGCACCTTTAAAAATCTGGCCCTTAATTTCTGTCATTCTGTATCTATAAAATGGGAAGAATAATCTTTCCTCTCTTTGCCTGGGTTTTTGAGTCTTAATAATATATGTCTAAGGAAATCAGACAGCTTAGTGATGGGTCAAGTCAGTACCTAGCTAGAGTGGAAACAAGGAAAGAAGCAGGGTCAATGATGGGCTACTTAGGCAAGCAGAGAACAACAGGTTCCTGCCCCCAGCCCCCCCCCAAATAGCTCCATGCCTCATTGTCATGGAGTACTCATTGGTCCCTTCGGTCTGGCCAATGCAAAGCTAGATTACAACATTCTCTGTGGTTTGTGCTCTTCTTACAGCCACCTAAGCAGGGTCCAGGACTTAACTCATTGTGCTCTAGTTGGTAACTAAACCCAAGCTGTTTACGAGTCACTCTAGGCCCTTAGGGCACCATATAAATTTATGTGGAGTGTAAATCCTGCTAGTTAGCCTCATTCAATAAATACTCTCATGCCTGGTAAATTAGTCATGTGTCCACAACAAACTATTTTTTCAGCCACAACAAACACTTCCTAATAATATTACCCCAAGGAATGTGACACACAGAGATTTATTAAACTGAGAAAAGTAACAATGGATAAAACTGACATTTGCTAAATCATGGCTCAGTTAGAAATGCATATGGCAGGGAAAAGAACGTGATGGAAAAAAAATCCCATTTTAAACTAAACTAAAGCCTTTTAAAGTCCCAGAGTGTAGGCAGTTCATTTCACTCAATGTTTGTATCAACACAGCATGCAGGTACAAGTATATTTCTATACACACACCTGTGGCATAGGCAGCATAACCGAGACTTGCTGATTGAAGGCTCAGAGGCTAGCAAGGTGCTCAGATATGTTACAGTGGTGGGTGCCAATATAACTCTGTGTAGATTGATGGAATGACTTTCGATGTGAGCAGTTCAAGTTATTCCTTAGCCCACTTCCTAATGACTTGGGAAAATTTTGCTTCTATGCTGTAAAATACTGTATTAGGATGCAACACTTAACTGTTAATTGTGCCAGCCCTCTGCTATACCTGTGCAGCTATGTTGAAATCAATGGGGCTGGAGCAGGGTGGAATTTAGCCTGCAGTGTTTAATCAGCGGGGCCTGGGGAGACAGACAAAATCAAGAGGGGGAAATATGTCCATTCTTTTGATCAAATACCAGACTGAACAATCTGAAAAGAGACAGGATATAGGGACAGACTCTTAGAGAGTGTAAATTGGCACAGCTTCACTGCAGAGGAGTTGCCTGATTTACCCCAGCTAAGGATTTGGCACATTATAAGAAAAAAGGAAGTCATGGATGCCCCTCCTCTATCCTAGTGCAGCTATAAAAATTAGCACTGACTTTATGCATTGCACTGGCTAAGAGTATAAATCCACACTATTGATGCTTATCACAAGCAATAATGGTTTGATGGTTCAATGGCTAGGTGTTGCCTGGCCACATGGATAGCTGGGTTCCATTCCCTCCTGGCAGCATCAGGGAAGATAGGATGCTAACATCTTTGGGGGGGAGGCTGAGGGGGAGGAGAGAGGGAAGGTGGAGGGAGGATGAAATCTGCATTGCTCATTACTCTGAGTCAGGATTCAGCTTCCAGTTCAGAGCAGTGTTAAATGTCTGAGGAAGAGTTTGCCATAGGAAGGCTTGGGGTGGAGAATTTGGCCAAATGACTGAACAGCCTCATTGGAAGGAGCCTATTATTGCCCAAGTACAGTGGAATGTTTTTATAGTGAGTCACTTAATTCCCAGAACAGCTTCACACTGGCAGCAGAGGTCCCCCGCAGCTTGAGTTGCAATTGCACATTACAATGCATTACATGGGGCTGTTCACGCTGCATCACGGCAATTAGAGGTTCGTTGTCTCCGTTTTCAATGGATATTGGTTCTACAATAACAGGCTCAGCAATACCAAAGGGAATAACTCTGTTCAAGGTGGAGCAAAGGACAAACTGGGTTCAGACACCTTGCGCCAAATTTTCCATATATTCAGCACCCAAAAATCAGTGCTATATTTTGAAAGAAGAGCTCAGGTCCTAATTAGACACCCCAAATAAGGGCCAGATTTTTAATAAAGGTCAGTACTCAATATGTTGAGTTCCTATGAAAATCTGCCCTCTTGAGTGTGCCCTCCCCCGCACTATAACTAAACTATATATATATATATATACACACCTTCATATGTGGGTCAAGCATGATTATCAGACCATGAGATTTAACAGCTTGGGAACATATTACAATTAATAATGAAACACTATTACTCTGCTTTGTAATCTGTTACAGACAAACACTATCCAGCAGGGTTAAGGGGGCTGTAAATACCTAACAGGCTCAAACGCCTCTTCAGCAGCATAGCCCGGAACGTCATTGTGCTTTCAGTTTTTGCTTACAAATGATATTTAGGGCTAAATTCAGACTTGGTGCAAGCACCTTCCAGCAGCTCTGTATTCTGCCTTTATATTATAAGAATTATGGGCCTGACTCTCCACCTTTGTAGTCATTTACACCTGTGTAAAGAGTGCAAACTGAGTGTAAAATTCTATAGGAATGACAGTGTTTTACACCCTGTTTGCACAGGTATAAATGGCTGCCCAAGGGGCAAGGCAACGGAAAGTCAGGCCCTTTATAAGTTGTTTTTGAGAGGGTCACCATAGTTCAGTAGTTAAAGCATAGGACGAGGCATTAGGGGACCTGCGGTTCTTTCTAGACAAATACTTCGTATGTGACCTTAGCCAAGTCCCTTGGGTTTAAACTTTGGTTCAATGAGTGTGGTGGGTAATTTTATTTAGGTGCCTTAAATATACATTTAAGTGCTGAATTGTACTTTTCCAAACTTAGCAATTTTGGTCTTAATCAGTTTCAGTGCGTGTATAGTGCTTTGAGATCCATCAGTGGAAGATGCTCACGTAGCCCAAAATGTTGTGTTATAGCGTGTAACGATCCCAAGGCACTTAAGGTTAACAAACTGATAATCAGTCTATATAGGGACCATTTAATCCACCACTGAAATATCACCGCCTGTGGGGTGAAACATGGCACATGTTTTTCAGAGCAGACCGCCATTTCACACCAGGTTGGAACAGAAAATGAAATCTACCTTATTCATTTGAAACTGGAAGGCGAAGAAGGAAAGAAGGCTATTTATTATCTTCATAAGCATTTAACAGACATTGGAATTATACTCCCTCCTCCCCCCCGCGCCCTCCCAAGCCTCAACTTTCCAAAAGTGCTACAGGATTTTGAATAACCCACTAGTGATCCGGACTTGGTTTTAGCTTTCCTCCAAAGTTCTAGCACCATGCTGGGGTGCTGGTTCAATAGAGACTCAAAGGGGAGAATGCTGCTTACTGAATCACCAGCACGCTGCGGTATGTGGATTTTCTTTGTGGGTTCCCTAGCCAAGTGCTGATCAAGCCCAGCCCTGTTCAGCCCTATGTCACGTTGCACTATATGTGATTTTATGAAAATATGCTAATGAATGTGAATATAATGTAACTGGAATATGCTTCCTACAAAAGGTCTCTTGTAAGGTATCTTTATAAAGCTTATAATCTACTGAGTGTGATCATCCTATTTGTATAAATGTATCACTCTTGTATCTGAAAGTAGAAATATGAAATATAACTCTGAGGGCCTATTGTAATTATGCAAAGTGTGGGCCATTAATGGTGGTTTGGAATCTTGATGGCTCCCATTAACCAGGACAATTGACTGTAGATGGCTCTGTTTACTTATAAGTCTTCCTGTATACCTATGTGCTGGCAAGTGGGTAGTGAAGCTTTACAGTGACACATGATCATGTCACCTGAAATGGAATCCATCTTTAACCTGGTGCTTTTCCATTTAGAAGGAGGGATGGGAACCCAGAGAGGAACAAAGGATTCCCGCCTTGTGCAAAAGATATATAAGGGGGGTGGAACAGAACAAAGGGGGCTGCAGTCATGAGAAATCCCCTAGCTACCACCTGAGCTGGAACAAGGATTGTACCAGGGGAAAGGATTGTGCCCAGACTAGGAAGACGTCCAGTCTGTGATAGAAGCTTATTGAAACATCTGAGGGTGAGATTTTATCTGTATTCAGTTTTCTTACTGTACCAGGCTTAGACTTGTGTTTTATTTTATTTTGCTTGGTAATTCACTTTGTTCTGTCTGTTATTACTTGGAACCACTTAAATCCTACTTTTTGTATTTAATAAAATCACTTTTTACTTATTAATTAACCCAGAGTATGTATGAATACCTCGGGGGGTGCAAACAGCTGTGCATATCTCTCTCTGTGTTATAGAGGGCGAACAATTTGAGTTTACCCTGTATAAGCTTTATACAGGGTAAAACAGATTTATTTGGGGTTTGGGCCCCATTGGGAACTGTGCATCTGGGTGTTCGAGACAGGAGCACTTCTTAAGCTGTTTTCAGTTAAGCCTGCAGCTTTTTGGGGACGTGGTTCAGTCCTGGGTCTGTGTTTGTAGCAGGCTAGCATGTCTGGCTCAAACCAGGCAGAGCACTGAAGTCCCAAGCTGCAAGGGAAAATGGGCTCAGAGGTAGTCTCAGCACCTCAGGTGGCAGTCCCAAAGGGGGTTTCTGTGATCCAACCCATCACACCCTAATGGTCCAATTCCGCAAAGCATTTAAGAACATGGCGATGTGCACTGAAGACACTGATGCAGCAAACAATTTTGGCATATTTCTCCAAAGACTGGAAGGAAAAAAAAAGACATGGAGAGTGAGAATCAACTTCTCAGAACTCACCTGAGGCTACGTCTACACTACAGCCTATGATGGCAAAACTTATGTTGCTCAGGGGTGTGAATATTACACACACACCCCGAACGACATAAGTTACACCGACTTAAGCATTCATATAAACAGCGCTATGTCGGCAGGAGAGCTTCTCCTTTCAGAAGTGGTGTGCCAAGTCTTCATTTATTCACTCTGATTTAAGGTTTCGCGTGCCAGTAATAAATTTTAACATTTTTAGAAGGTCTCTTTCTATAAGTCTATAATATATAACTAAACTATTGTTGTATGTAAAGTAAATAAGGTTTTTAAAATGTTTAAGAAGCTTCATTTAAAATTAAATTAAAATGCAGAGCCCCCCGGACCGGTGGCCAGGACCCGGGCAGTGTGAGTGCCACTGAAAATCAGCTCGCGGGCCGCCTTCAGCACGCGTACCATAGGTTGCCTACCTCTGACATAGCTTATGCCGCTCGCAGAGGTGGTTTTTGTATGCAGACTGGAGAGCTCTCTCCCATCGGCATTGAGCATCTTCACCACACGCGCTGCAGCTGTACATATAGACATGGCCTTAGAGAGAGCCTTGAGCATATGCTTAATGTTAAGTATATGTTTAATTGCTTTATCAGAGCCTAAATTCTAAGTTGTTCTTTTTGTTACCCCAGAATTTGACATTCCTGCGTGTACCCCAGAATTTGATACAAAATTGCTGACTGCAGTACTATGTTCAGCCACTGCCAGCTGAAGACCAAACATCACATAGCTAGGAAAATCTTAGGCCCTGAGAGACCAGGCCAAATAACCGCATGTTTTTACCTCTGCTATCAGAACGGGAGGATGGGATAAGAAGTGACTGTATTGTGAGAATAGAAGGAATGTTTGGATGGCCGACCTTGGTCTTGAGCGTCTCTGACACCATTAATATGTAAGTTTAATGACTGTTATGACTAGAAATGTTTTGATAAGAGATAATGAGTAGTTTTGCTGAAATTAGGAGAATTGGTGACCCATTAGGGGTTATTATGGTGACCCACTAGGAGTCACTATAGCTTATGTGCTTTGTTTGAAGTTAGCTATAAAAGATGAGGTGAAAGAATTTGCTTTGGAGCAGTTCGAGGAAGCTTTTTTTGGGCAAGGATCTGACAGCTAAGGTCCCCACCAGCTAGATGGAAGGTAGGGCTCCTCTGAAGCCTGCCACTGATCCCTTGAAACCATTTATTGACTTTAGGTAAATATAAATGTTTTGAAATACTCTAACCCTATTGTGACAGCGTGTGTGTGCGTGCTTGATAATAAAAAAGGAGTTTTAGGTGAAAGCACTCTGGTTTGTATCAATTATTGATCAGATGGATGAGCTGTGCCCCCACTGATTTATTCCTGACAGTGCCTGGGGAGAAACAGTTAAGTTGCCACTGTGATAGGTTCTGAAACCCCTGGGTAATGCTTGCACAACCCTTTTGTTCCTGACTTTGCAGAAAAAGCTTTGAAGTAACTTGGGCATGGCACATTTTCTCATCATTACTTCTGCTTTGAGGTGAAGTCGTCTCCTATTGGAATTAGGTTAATTCATAGATTTGAAGGGATTGTTCTTCCCTCATTCTATCTGATTAACTGTGAATTTATAACCTGTCCCTAATCAATAACTGGGTAAAACAAAGTCCCAAGTCTTAACATGTAGGGGCTGTGGGGCTTGAAATGCCATGGGGCTAAAAATAGCAGTGTAGACAATTCTGCTCAGGCTAAGGTTGGGCTCTGGATCCCTCCTCCCTCACCAAGTTTCAGGGCCTGGGCTCCTGCCTGTGCCCAAATGTCTACATAGCTCTTTTTAGCCCTGTAGCACAAGCCCCGCGAACCCAAGTCTATTGACCTGGTTCTGAGACTCTCTGCTGCTGGGTTTTATTTTTTTTCAGTGTAAACATGCCCATAAACTCTTCAAAAGGTGCTTATCAGTGTGTTAACTTAATTCATGTTTGTAAAATGCTCAGATATCTTAACAGCACCCTTGTGAGGTTGGGAAATGTTATAGATGGGGAACTGAGGCACAGGGAGATAAAATGATTTGTGTAAGGTCACATAGGAAACCTGTGACAGAGGCAAGAATAAAATAAAATGTCTTGCCTCCCAGATGAGTACTTTAACCACAGACCATTCTTCTTCTTCCCATGGACCCCTGCCTCAATCATTAAGAACAGAAGAACGGCCATACTGGGTCAGACCAATGGTCCATCTAGCCCAGTATCCTGTCGTCCAACAGTGGCCAAGGCCAGGTGCTTCAGAGGGAATGAACAGAACAGGTAATCATCAAGTGATCCCATCTCCTGTTGCCCATTCCCAGCTTCTGGCAAACAGAAACTAGGGACACTTCAGAGCATGGTTTTGCATCTCTGCCCATACAGGCTAATAACCATTGATGGACCTATCCTCCATGAACTTATCTAGTTCTTTTTTGAATCCTGTTATAGTCTTGGCCTTCACAACATCCTCTGGCAAAGAGTTCCAGAGTTTGACTGTGTGTTGTGTGAAGAAATACTTCCTTTTGTTTGTTTTAAACCTGCTGCCTCTTAATTTCATTTGGTGACCCCTAGTTCTTGTGTTTACACTTCCTTGTTTGCTTTCTCCACACCAGTCATGATTTTATCTATCATATCCCCCCTTAGTCATCTCATTTCCAAGCTGAAGAATCCCAGTCTTATTAATCTCTAATCATATGGAAGCTGTTCTATACCTCTAATAATTTTTGTTGCCCTTTTCCAATTCCAATATATCTTTTTTGAAACTGGTGTCACATTAGCTATCCTCCAGTCATCTGGACAGAAGTTGATTTAAATGTTAGGTTACGTTCCACAGTTAGTAGTTCTGCAATTTCACATTTGAATTCCTTCAGAACTCTTGGGTGAATTCCATCTGGTCCTGGTGATTTATTACTGTTTAATTTATCAGTTTATTCCAAAACCTCTAATGACCTCAATCTGGGACAGTTCCTCAGATTTGTCACCTAAAAAGAATGGCTCAGGTTTGGGAATCTCCCTCACATTCTCAGCCATGAAGACCGATGCAAAGAATACATACCATACAATAGGACAGACCAATTCGTGACACAAGTCTGCTTCATCCTCTGGCCATGCTGCATACTGAATAAAGTAGGAATCCTAAGGAAGAAGCAGTTCTTGTATTGAGAGAGGGTTATTATGTGATTCAAGCCTGCACTAGGATTCATCAGAGCTGGGCTCAGTTCTCACCTCTGCCACACGCTGCCAGTGTGATCTTGGGCCAGTCACTTAATCTCTCTGTAAAGTGGGATTATAACTTTATTTTCCCATCCCTTTGTCTTGTATAACTCTTCATGGCAGGAGCTGTCTCTTACTAGGCACAGTGCTTCGCACATTGGGGCCCTGACCTTGGCAGAGGCCTCTGGGGCATTATCGTAGTAGAATAATAATCATCGTGTGTCATACTGCATATGGGTTGACATGAGTTTTGGCAGCCTCTCCTTCTTCCATATGCAGCCTCACTTACTGAATGAAAGAGACTCTTCCTTCCATACATAAACTCACATATCAGAACAAGGTATTCACTGCCAACAAACATTCTTAAGCTACATATGCATGGATGTGATCAGCAGAACATTGGCCGACCATTAACTGATTGGATTTTGTAATACTATGTGCATGTGCAAAGTATATTATTTAAACCCTTATGACTTAGGCAAGTAACAACCAATTTTCACCAGACTCCCAAAAGAGACAGTTGTGACCTTGGGATGATCTTCCTGCACAATTTCAAATTTCTACCACTGTTCTGCCAGAACTGTTGGGGTTTTTTTTCTTTTAAAAAGAAATCACATTTTTTTAAATGGGAAAAGTGTATTCTTTTATAATCTTGGTTCTTGAAAGTAAATGTACTATTTTGGGTCAAACTTTCCAGAAAGATTCCTTCCTAAGCTGGAAACAAACTTGCCAAATTTCAGCCAGAAAGAGAAAAGACTGCAAAAAAGTTACAAGCAACTTAAAAAGGCCCCTTAGTACAAAAATTTTTGGGCACTCTTAACAGGCATTGGTAAATTGTGTCCTTATAATTAATAAATCGCTAACAGTGTAATTAAAATTAGGGTTAGTATTCTATCTCCCCATGCGCCCATGCAATCTAGCCCATGTATGTGAAGGCAGAAATTCACTCTTCTGTTTACAATCAAAGATAATTGGGTGCATTCCCCTTAGTTCTAATACTAAGCCCTTTGTGAATATGATTCATCGCCGCACTACTGTTTTTTTGGTGGTGTTCATTTCAATGGAGTTAATTTACAGCCATGTAAAAGTGGATGAAGCAGTTGCAAATAAGGCCCGATACCTTCAAAGCACTGTCTATACATCATTAGCTCAGTGTTCCGAGGAAGGTTAATTAAAGTGGGTCAGATCCTCAGCTTACTTAAATCATCTGAGCTATGCTAATTTTCACCAGCTGAGGATCTGAATCAGTGCGTGTATAATGCTACCACCAGTGCAAGCAAGAGGAGAAATCTGCTTTGGTAATGTTTTACACTCTTTGAACTGGTGTGAATGACTACACGGGGCAATGGAGAATCAGGCCCTTTTTCCTCTACAGTTTTCCCATATTATTACTGAAAATCCCCCCACCAAAAATCAAAATTGTGGTGCAGACGAGGAATTTGTTCGTTGACAAAATTAAGGATCATCTTAAAAATAACAAATAATGTTTCTCTGTGAATAATGACTGCAATGTCTACTCTAATAAACAAAAGCCTGCAATGTCGGATCTGTACTTCTTTTTCGGACTTGTAACAAATACATGTATGTCTTTTAAGGCCACTTAAATTAAAACATACCATAAAAGTCATGTGAAAGGCAAATTAGTCTCATGAGAAATTTAATCTAAGGTAGTAACACACAGTGAGATTCCACAGTGGGACGAAACATCATGTAGACCATATAATGAAACACATATTTTATGATGAAAATGCATTCTGTAGTGACACATGCTTTGTGTTACACAATATATTAAAGAAAATTCGATCATTTTATGAGCTACTATATAAGTACCATTTAGGATGTACAGTTAAAAGCTATGAAGTCAAAGGGTGTGAGTTAAAATTGCAGGGTCATCTGCCGTAGAGCTAGTGGGTGGAAATAGTCTGAATGCATAGTACTACTTGCTAGATCTCAGTATATCCACAGCTTCCTTGAGCAGAATCCCCTATTTTATAATGGCCAAAACTCCCACTTTCCCATTCCAAGGCAAATATTATCTGGAAAGCGTGAGAGAAATTTCCAAGAATACCCCACTTAGGGAATGATCTGACCCGGTATAATTTAGAGGCATTCCTGAGTTTTGAAAATATGGGTTCTATTCTGGATTTGCATTTCAACATCAGAGCCCTATAGTTTGGGGTGTTAAGATTTGGGACTTTCTTTTACCTGTTATTGATATAGGGACAGATTGTAAATTCAAGTGTGCATCTAGGTTTGGTTTCTGAACACATGCCCCACCTTGAAAATTTGGGATGCAGGCTTTGGGCCCATTTTCTATTGCAGAACACTCAATCTCAGATACCAGACAAAATCTCAGACACATTATTCACTTAGCTCCAGATAATGGTTGCAGTATGATTAGAACTGGAGAAAAAGGGTCAGGTTTCAGGGGGATCTCTACTGCAAGGAGGGGCCCGGCTGCTCTCTCTCACATGGTGGACCCTCAGCATGTAACACTGGCCATTCAGCGTGCTTAAGGAAGCTCTGTGTTCTACAATTCTGCTTGCCTGCTGCATCGCTTATTACTGATGAAACATGGCCTTTAATTGTATGATATTTATTGTGTATGTTTGCTAGTAAAGGATGTGTCTTTGGCATGCTGTACATCATATAATACACACATTGCTCCCAAATGGGATTTCATCCAGAATACAATTGAAGCTAATGGGATCTGGGTGTTCTGAGACACCTTGTTTTTCAAATCCCGCTAACAGCCAGACATCCACTATTCTCAAAGGAATGAATTGGTAGTTCTCTGTCTAGCAAAGGTTTACAGGTAATCAAATCACTGGGCCTCACCCCCCTCTTGCTTACATCAGGAATAACCACTGAATGAGATACTGGCGTGTGAGGCGAATCAGGGCTGCTGTCTGCCTGACAATAGTAATTAGAAGTGGAATTAGGGCCTTGTCCATGATTCAGACATTCAACTCTCACTGTCACCAGCCAACATTAGAGAAACAGTGGCAGCCTATTAAGGCCATGCAGACGTGTCCCTCTGGAGCCATGAAAAGCTGTTTAGAAAAGATTAAAGTTTGAAACAAATGATGTGACTAGGAATTACCAGCACAGAATGATTCAGGCCTCGATCCTTCACTTTCTAGCACTTTGTGTAGTCTAGAGTTACCACCTTTGAAATGCAAAAAAACCCCCAAAACCCAGAACTCCCCCCTACAAGACAAGCCAGCCGCAACCCCAATCACAAGGCTACTCCGCAACCCTCCCCCTTCAACAGCCACATATAGTATCTAGAGAGAGAACACATATAGATAAGATTGATAACCTCATTTTCTTACCATGGTCGTGTTTCTCCAAGCGGCTTTGTTTGTGTCCATTTTCACTGAGATTTTTTCCTAAATTGCATTGGTTCTATATTTTAACTATATGCTTGAATGTGAACGTTTTGGAATTTTATACATTAATAACATCCATTGAGTCTATTTCTTGAATTTGTGCTTGCCGTTTGATTTTTGCCTTTTTCAGCAATTTCTTATTTTTAACGGTAACATCGTAGCATCTTTAGCTGGATGCAAACTTTTAACGTTAGAGATCCCAGTGTATTGTGATGCTGCTGCAAATCTTTAGACCCACTGTAACAATGCTGGTTCTGGCGGGACCCAACAGAGTGCCAATTCAAGACAAATTGCTTAAAACAGGGCAGTTACAGCCCAAGGCTGGGGTTTTTCCACCTCTAAGGCAAACCAAACCAGCCAGCCAAAGAGGACTTTGGTCTCACCCCACTGGCTAACCACAAGTCACACAAGCAATTCCCTTAGACACTTCAGTTTCCCAGTATCACCACCAGTGCCACTCGTTATGGGGACAAATGGTTATGAAAACCAATACCCCAATGAAAGAAAAAAGGTTCCCCCGATCCCAAAGGACCGAGCCCCAGACCCAGGTCAATATACAAATCAGATCTTACCCACAAATCACGCTGTTGCCAATCCTTTAGAATCTAAAATCTAAAGGTTTATTCATAAAAGGAAAAAGATATAGATGAGAGCTAGAATTGGTTAAATGGAATCAATTACATACAGTAATGGCAAAGTCTTGGTTCAGGCTTGTAGCAGTGATAAAATAAACTGCAGGTTTAAATCAAGTCTCTGGAGTACATGCCCCGCCGGGATGGGTCATCAGTCCTTTGTGTAAAACTTCTGTTTGTAGCAAAATCCCTCCAGAAGTAAGAAGCAGGATTGAAGACAAGATGGAGATGAGGCATTAGCCTTTTATAGTTTTTTCCAGGTGTAAGAACACCTCTTTGTTCTCACTGTGGAAAAATACAGCAAAATGGAGTCTGGAGTCACATGGGCCAGTCCCTGCATACTTTGCTGAGTTACAAGGCATACCTGCCTTCTCTCAATGGGTCAGTTGTGTAGCTGATGGTCCTTAATGGGCCATCAAGCTGGCTAGGCAGAGCTAACACCAACTTGGCTGGGATGTTTCCCAGAAGCATGGCATAAGTTTGAAATACAGACAGTATAGAGTCAATATTCATAACTTCAACTACAAAAATGATACACACATGTAGACAGCATAATCATAACCAGCAAACTATAACCTTGTCTTAGACACCTCATTTGACCCCCTTTATACAAGATTTGGTGCCACTACAGGACTTTGGTTGCAACCATGTTCTATATGGTCCCAGTTTAAATCAATAACGTGACACCCACATGAAAAACCCCCCGGCAGATTTGAATTATTTTTCTGGCAACTGGCAAATCCATTAAAAAAATAGCCAGGCCAGTCAAGTACCCATCGGGGGTAATCCTAGTGTAGTCCTGTGTAAAGTGAGTGTAAAATGCTTCCATCAGGAACTCCCCATGGCAAGAAGGCGGTGGAGCGGAACTGGGATTGGGCAGATCCTTGGGGTAGACTGCACACTTTCAAACCTCTTTCTCTATACAGCAAAAGGGGAGAGGGGAAGGAATTGTGCCTCTGAGTCAGAATTCCTTTCTTGTGGTATTTCTTCTTGGATGGTGCCCTACATGCTCACCCTTGAGTCGGTGTACCTACCAGCTCTGTCTAGCACATAGTATTTCACAGCTTTAACCCGTTGTTTGCAGTGTTGTTGTAGCCATGTTGGTCCCAAGATATTAGAGAGACAAGGTGGGTGAGGTAATATATTTTATTGGACAACCTTCTGTTGCTGAAAGAGAGAAGCTTTCAAGCTACACAGCACTCTTCTTCAGGTCCGGAAGCACCTATTGCAGTAGGTCCTGAAGAGGAGATCTGTGTAGCTTGAAAGCTTGTCTCTTACCAACAGATGGTGCAATAAAAACTATCAGACTCACCTTGTCTCTATCACAACTTTAAATGCATGCTAGCAAAAGTCAAAACAAAACAAAACAGTAGTACTGGTGCAATAGCTGCTTTTTGTTGCATTTTTTCACTATTATTTTTGGGGGGTGTCTGATACCATCCAGAAATGAAGGTATTGTAGACTAATATATTAGAAAATATTGTTTGCTGCCAGGTTACCAACATAAAGTCCTAAAAATATGCGCGGAACTTTTGGACTTTTCTGCCCGGTGGTATTCAAAGTGTCCTTCCCAGGTTAATACCTGCCCAGTGGTATTCAAAGTGTCATCAAACTTGATGATAGTTCATGACTAAGGCTACCAGTTTCTCATGGAGGTCACGGAAGTCATGGATTCCGTGACTTTCTGGGACCTCCGTGACTTCTGCAGTGGCTGGCCCAGGGGCTGCCTGAGCAGCAGATATTACCCGGGCCAGCCGCACCGGCCGCTGCTGGGGCAGTCTTGGGCCACCGCACTCCCCCCTCCCCCAACAGCAGCAGGAGTTTGGATGTGGGAGGGGGCTGGGAGTTGGGACGCAGAAAGGGGTGAGGGCTCTGGGTGGTGCTTACCTTGCAGGGGCTCCCTGGAAGTGGCAACATCCCTCAGCTTCTAGGCAGAGGCACGGCCAGGGGGGTTTGCGTGCTGCCTCCACCTGCAGGCACTGCCCCCAGAGCTCCCACTGGCCATGGTTCCCAGCCAATGGGAGCTGCGGAGTCGGTGCTCAGGGAGGAGGCAGTGTGCAGAGCTGCTTGGCCGCGCCTCTGCCTAGGAGCTGAGGGATGTCGCCGCTTCCAGGGAGGCGCGGAGGCAGGTAGGGAACCTGCCAGCCCCACCAACCCCCGCACAACACAGCGGGGGTCCCGGTCCACAGGCCGCCACCTGCCCCTCTTAAGCACTTGTGGCGCCCTGGGGATGCCCCCCAGCACCTGCAGCGCCCCCGGGATGCCCCCGTTGAGCACCCACAGTGCCCCCCGGGCCACCCCCCCAAGCACCCATGGCACCCCTAGGCTGCGCCCCACACCAAGATTTAATCAAGGGTATACAGTACAAGTCATGGACAGGTCACAGGCCTGTCCATGCCTTTTATTAAAAATACCCACGAGTAAAACGTAGCCTTATTCATGACTAGATAGAGAGATGCAGAGTAGCAACAATATATACCCAGCAGGCCACCTGAATGTTTTTTTAATGCTTTCATCCTGCCGTGCAACTCCAAAGAAGTTGCTCCTCACTCAGTGCTCAAATTAGTCTACAGATGTACTAGGGCTGTAAAATTCATTGATGCTCAGTGATAAGGTTTTTGCAAAAAGCACCTCAACTTTATTGTTATGTAGGATCTTCCTTGACATGCCTGGTACTGGATTATGGGAGAAGTATAATAATATATAAAAATTGCATGGCAACCTTATTATAATGTCTATACTATTCATAATACAGAATTGAAACTAACAAAATAGGAGATCAGCCTTGTCAACACTTGCATACCTGAGTAACTTTGATTTCACTTGGTCTGTTTATGGGAATAAAATTAATCATACATGTAAATATTTGCAGAATTGGGCCTCTGCTATAATCTCCTAATTTAAACATCATGAATAATACAAACATGAAATTAACAAAATACAAATTATTCGGTATTAAGGCTAGGAATCAAAAAATGCATAGATTAATTTGCAAAACACAAAACAAAACCAAAAAATATAGAGAGATTTTAAAGATATGGAGCTGAAACAAAATGTTCCTCTTTTACATCTGTCTAAATAGATTGTTCTCTAACTCGGACTCCCTGATATGAATCAGGAGGTAGGCCTCAGGTTGGGGATTAGGAAACAACCACAGGGAGAGCATCATCTGAGAAGCCATCGATATAAGCGAGCCAGCTGTACTCCATACAGTGGTCTTGTGCCATTTTCCCAAAGTATTGCCCATGATATTGGTGCTCTCCTGACAGTGCGTTCTTAAAGTACCTTGTTTAGGAGTGTAACTCTGAGTAATGCCATGGGGCTGTCCCCTTCCATTGATTTTAGTTAGACGACTGCCTACGTAGGGGCTACCCTGCAAACAGTGAAAAATTGGACAGCTGACATCACTGCGGGTATTCAGGCACTTTGGGGATTCTCATGGGCATTGACTGATTGAGCAAATAACCTGTATCTGCAGTATTTCTTGTAGTGTTCTCTATAATGCATTGTAAGCGATGGGACTCACCCCTGCGGCGCCTCCTGCTGGTCTCTTCCGGGAATTAGCTCTCCAGCCTCGGAGTGCCCTCTGCAGGCCAGTATCCTGCTGCTGCTTGGCCCCCCCATGTCCCTTCCTGGACTCCAGTGCCCCTTTATCTGGGGTGCTGCCCCCTGCCATACACCCCTCAGTCTCAGGGTCTCCCCTCCCCGGGGAACCCCTATCCCCACCTCGCCTCAGTCGTAGGCTACTGCCTGTCACCAACTCGCCCCCGCACCCTGGGGCAGGCTGCAGTGTCAGCCACTCATCATAGGCAAGGTTGGGTCTGGACCTGCTGCCCCTCTCTGGAACCCAGTGCCTCTATGGGGCCTTGGACAAGGCCCTGCAGCCTGGGGAGTTGCCAGCCTGGAGCTCCCCAGCCCCTCCGGCCTTTCCCCAGCCCTGCCTCACTCTAGGCACCCTGAGCTTCCCAACAGCCAGGCCTGATTGGGGCGTGGCCCAGCTGTGGCTACTTCCCGAATCAGCCCAGGTTTCCCCTACCCTAGCCCTCGCCAAGGGCAGTTTTAAGCTCTTCAGGGCAGGAGCCGGTGACCACCCCGCTACAGTGTAAATATTGCCATTTTGGGCAGAAGAATGAAGGAAGTAACTTCTTGGATGCCTTGCTCACCCCCAAGTAACCATCAAAGCTCTGAAGTTTCTTGAAGGTCACCTCTGATTTTATTATGTATCCTAATTTCAGACAGTTGCATCATAGCTAAGCCAAACAAACAAGATGAGAGCGAGGCTGTCAGGTGATGGTGTACAGACATACCTATCATATTGCAAAAACAAGTTATCTCTGTATTAATTTCCTTTCCAGCTTGATCAATAGTTGCAAGGTTTATTGAATTCACACGGCACTCAGCTTGACAATAAAGCAGACTCTACAAACTGTGCAGGAAGGTCATCAGATCCTTCCTTATCTTCTGGATCAGGGGGCCTCTATCCAAATCCCCAATGTAATTTACTGTTTAAGGATTTAGAAATTAAAGGACTGTGTTTTAAGGTTAGAAAAAAAATGAAGCACATTTTTATCTAAGCTACAGGCAGTGAATGACTAGTCACATTTAAACATCTTTAAAAAATAGGGTTTGTGAAAGTGGTTCATTTGCACTAGTGCATGTCTGACGTCTTCTTTTCATCTACAGAATAGGTACAGGATTGTCAGTGACTATGTAAACTCACCCCAACATGGTTCTGCCAATGTATTTCAACCCTGAACTACTTTCACACCCCTTCACCTGAGAGATTGTGAAAGTAGTTCAGATTCTCTACTCAGCTGGGCCCTGATTCAGCAAAGTACTTTAGCATGTGCATAAAATTAAGCATGTGAAAGGTATCCTTTGCATAGTATGTGATAAAACAATACAATACATGGTATGTGTGACAGTATCCCTGGGTGCAACCTGGAACTGGGGTACCGCTCTACCCCCTTAACTCTTCAGCCTGGGCTGTTTCTCATACTGCTTTGCTAGTGACAAGCAACAAACCCCTCCAGGCACTGTTATCACTCAGCACAACATCATGGGGAGCCCCACACCCAGCCAGATTGCATGAATGCTTCCAAAGCCACTCATGAATCACCCAGAAAAAGGCGTCATCCAATTTCCCCCAGGCTCCCCAGCCTTACACCCCAGAGCTGTACCATTTTTGCCCTGGTCAGAAGCCTGACCAGTGTATGTTTATTACCCGGTCCACACCCTCCCTCAACGTGAAGAGGTCTGCGCCAGCTTTTGTAAACTGAGCTGAGATTTCCCAAGCACTTCAACCACAGCGCACTGTTTAAGTAAAGTATAAAACAGATTTATTAACTACAGAAAGATAGATTTTAAGTGATTATAAGTGGTAGGCATAAAATATCATGGATAGTTACCAAAGAAAATGAAAGATAAACATACAATCTAAATCTTATTACACTAGGCAGTATTTAGATCAAGCAATTTTCTCATCCCACTGTATGTTACAGTTCATAATACACAGGCTTCCCTCTTAAACCAGGACCAGTCTCCTCAGTTGAAGTTTTCGTCTTCTCAGTGTTCTTATTGCTTCCAGGATAGGTGGGGGAGGAGAAAGGCAAAGGCATGTGGCCACTGTTCCCTATTTTATAGCCTTTGTCCATGTGCCTAGAAGACACTTGCCCAGACATGTCCTGGTGGGCTCTGCTGAGTCACTGGGTTGAGCAATCCCCCCGGTGTGGTCTTGTGCATAGAGTTGGGCAGCCCTTATTGAATTATAAATCCCTTGATCATAGAATCATAGAATATCAGGGTTGGAAGGGACCTCAGGACGTCATCTAGTCCAACCCCCTGCTCAAAGCAGGACCAATCCCCAACTAAACCATCCCAGCCAGGGCTTTGTCAAGCCTGACCTTAAAAACCTCTAAGGAAGGAGATTCCACCACCTCCCTAGGTAACCCATTCCAGTGCTTCACCACCCTCCTAGTGAAAAAGTTTTTCCTAATATCCAACCTAAACCTCCCCCACTGCAACTTGAGACCATTACTCCTTGTTCTGTCATCTGCTACCACGGAGAACAGTCTAGATCCATCCTCAGATTACAACTCCCCTTCTGATTAATAGTCGTTGAACACCCTCCTGCTCAGGGTCTGTGTATGTCACTCGGCGTGGGCCAAGGGATGTGCTGTCCGCCGCTTCCCGCAGCCCCCATTGGCCTGGAATGGCGAACTGCGGCCAGTGGGAGCTGCAATCGGCCGAACCTGCGGACGCTGCAGGTAAACAAACCGTCCCAGCCCGCCAGCGGATTTCCCTGATGGGCTGCGTGCCAAAGGTTGCCGATCCCTGACCTAGATCTTTCCTGACACTAAGACTTTGACCTAGATCTTTACCTCTACATTTAGTTTTGATGTTTTAGTTGGTAGTTTTAGTACCAACACACTAGCACATTCCTACATTTCTTGAGCACTAAAGAAATTGAGGGGCAAATATGCCCCTTTACTCAGCTTCTAGGAAGTACCGCCACCACACTACCAAGGAGAAACAGTCATCATAAGATTTATGTAATGTGTCTGCCATACCATCCTCACCTGGAAATGTACCTACTTCTGAGTTTTTTATTACCATTGCTGATCTCTACAGCGGGAAGTAACTTTCCCTATGGTCTGTTATAGGACCTGGTAATTTTTATAAATTAATCCTCTCATGAAGCAATCAACTTATAGTAAAGGCTGTGAATAATACTGATTATAGTATTCGTAAAATTTCTTTAGGTACTCTCATTGAGAAATGAATTTGAAAGCCCTATCAAGAAATTATACTTTGTATTATTATTTGTGATTGCTGTATCTTATTTGGATAGATAAGTTTACTTGCACTTTTCACCCTGTTAAAACTCATGACATTTACAACAGAATGTTAAAACTTGCATGAAAGAGGTTTTGTACAGTTACATTTTGCAAGGACTTGTGCGCCCAGAATGTATGTCTGTTGTCATCTGCTGAACTTCTTGTACATACATGAGACATTCTGAATAAGCTACTTGTCATGCTTCCTAGAGTAGGTTACAGCTGAGAGTGCCAATTTCAGGTCAGACTGCGAGAACAGGGCATATACTTCAGGCTGGTGGTGTATTCTATCATAAGGCTTCACCAAGCCAGTAATAGATATGTGCTTCCTAAATACTGTACTAGTTATTATGGAGCCACAGACAATCCCCCTTCAGGCCCTCTAGCCACTCATGCACCACCCAGACAAACCAGACTTCTCTGATGCATGATTATTAAAACCAGAAATCATGTATATTAGGTTCTTCCAGCTCCAGACAGCCAGCCACTTACCCCAGGTCAAAATATACTTCAGGATGTCACCCCAAACTCATGCTGTTAGCCAATCCTTTAGTAAACTAGAACTAAGGGTTTATTAACACATAAATAAATAGAGTTATTAAATGGTTAAAGTGAATCAGATACATTACAGTTGATTTCAGAGTCTGTAGATCAGGATAATAGCAGTGATGTTAAATCTGCTAGCTTGCAATAAGTCTCTCTCTCATAGAGCTGGAAGGGACCCCAAAGGGTCATCAAGTCCAGCCCCCTGCCTTCACTAGCAGGACCAATTTTGCCCTAGATCCCTAAGTGGCCCCCTCAAGGATTGAACTCACAACCCTGGGTTTAGCAGGCCAATGCTCAAACCACTGAGCTATCCCTCCCCCCTCCAACCCTCTCTGGTTCACCCAAAAGATTGAGGGTCCTCAGTCCATTGTTCAAAGCTCCCCTTGTTAGAAATCACAGTCCAGAGACTTAGGGCAGGAATGAGGCAAGGAGGTGATGTCACAGTCTCCAATTTATACCCCCAGTCCATATGCATGGAAAAATACTGGCTCAAACATGGAGCTATGCATCACATGTTCTACGTGCCCTGCTGAATCATGGGCATCCATAGTCCGTATGCTCTCTGAGGCATCCTTGGGAGGGGCCCACTGGAAAAGTTGATTCTCCTTAAGGGCCCATCACCACATGGCTGGCTGGTCTTGACATAAATCTGTCTTTCGGAGTGTTACCTAGGAATACAACATGTTTAGTAACAAGCATGCAGTAAAATTTCATAACTTCATACCCAATGGTGATATTGTATATACACATTTCCACAGAATAATAATAATTAGCAGATTATAACTTTTCCAATGATAGCTTGCAAGGCATACTTTGTACAAGATTTATTGCAATTGTGCAACAGTGGTGATGATAATAATGTAAATATGGTCACCTTCCTTTTTCTACAGTATCACACTTCTCACCTGAATTACAAAGACACGCATGTCAAAACCAGAAAAGGTTTGTGTCAAAATTTTCATTGTATTAGAAAAATAATCAAAAGAGAAGGCCATGACTCACCTTCAGAAAAATCATTATTCCATTTCCCCAACTTGCTTTTCACTGGGTTTGGTTAATTCCTAATGGAAATTTCTGCAAACAATTAGTGGTTCAAGTTACCAGTGAGAAGCATGTTTTCAAGCTACTTGCCTCCCACTCAGAACAAAGGGACCCTAATTGGATTCAATTACTGTACATGTGTAGCATCACTGCCCATAACACAGACTCTATTATAGATTCTAGAATAATTAAACAGCAATAGTGTTACCATGGAGTTACTATTGTTTTGAGTGAATCCACTGGATAATTATTGGGGTGGGATAGCTCAGTGGTTTGAGCATTGGCCTGCTAAACCCAGGGTTGTGAGTTCAGCCCTTGAGGGGGCTACTTTAGGGATCTGGGGCAAAATCAGTACTTGGTCCTGCTAGTGAAGGCAGGGGGCTGAACTCAATGACCTTTCAGCATCCCTTCCAGTTCTATGAGATAGGTATATCTCCATATTATTATTACATAGTTAGCATAAAATGTATTGTGCTGTAGCTCCATGCTCCCACTGTAGGTTTAATCAATAAATATTTAAGAAAAATTCTCCTGTGCTAGGGCCAAATCTTCTGGGTTTTAGTTACTCTATACCAGGGGTAGGCAATGTATGGCATGTGTGCTGAAGGCGGCATGCGAGCTGATTTTCAGTGGCACTCACGCTGCCTGGGTCCTGGCCACCAGTCCGGGGGGGCTCTGCATTTTAATTTAATTTTAAATGAAGCTTCTTAAACACTTTAAAAACCTTATTTACTTTACGTACAACAATAGTTTAGTTACTATATTATAGACTTAGAGAAAGAGACCTTCTAAAAACATTAAAATGTATTACTGGCATGCGAAACCTTAAATTAGAGTGAATAAATGAAGACTCGGCACACCGCTTCTGAAAGGTTGCTGACCCCTGCTCTATGCTCTTGCAAATTTTCCTGCAGGATTTGGCTCATTATGAATGTGTGTCTAAACTTTCTGTATCTCTTATGGTCTAAATAATGGCTCACATTCTTGAATGCAAAGCCTTTTAGAGACTGAGCTAGCAGCTTGATTGTCCTGAGCGCCACATGTGCTATTAGTATTAACTCAGATTTGTGTTCACATGTGTGATTCAGGGATCATGTCTATTCATAAGTCAGTCTTGTGGGTTCAATCACAGCTCAGTTTAGAGTCTGTGGAGGACATGGGCGTGAATGGAAAGGCTAAGAAAAAAGTTGTAATGGCCCAAGGACCAATTCTTGACCCACATCCCCACAGTTCCTCTCTGTTGAATGAAGAAATCTGGTAGGTTTTAGTTCTCTCTCATCCAGCTTCTTCATCTATCATAAGATACAGCATGAACGCTCTGCCCAGAAACAGTTGGAAACCTTTTTAAGGTTATCTTGTCATTTCAGCCATTACCCTCAAACCATATCTCAAATCATCTGTGTCCTATCTCAACATCTTCCTTGTATGCAGAGACCTATCATTGACTAGGGCGAGAGATTTAAAGGTTGACAGAAATGGTAAATATGGGATCAAGCTTATGTTTAGGGGGAGGAAGCACCCCATAACATTCTATTTGTGGTACAATGTTGTACCCAGTACATAATGATACATACGTTATCACTGTGCATCCTCCTTTCTGGAGCCGATTAAGTAACATTAATTAATTAACAAAATTTACAAATTTTGCAGTTTTTTCAAATGACAGTGGATTTTCATGAACAAACAAACCATTAATGTTCAAGAATGTATATAAATTTTACAACAGTTTTCAAATAACATTTGCCAGTTTTTTTAAAAAATTGCCCATCTCCAATCCTTGCAGGATGAATACTGAAACGTGGCACAAAAACATTCTAGATGATGACTTGATAGAGAGACAGGTAGTTGCCTTAGTTGAAAGTCATGGTTCTGTTGATCTCAGTAATAAAACACTTGTTACTCTCAATGAAACATCTTTATTCAAATTCTTAACAGAGCCGTGTTTTCTGCCTCTCACCTTCACTCCTCACATGTCTTGTTCTAAGTCCAGTGATGACTCCTTCCATGTTTGTAATGTCCACCTCCCACCCCACCACCAACTTACTTTACTTAGTGCCTTTCTCCATTTAAACCACTAGGTGTCGTAACTACTCACAACTAGGTGTGAGGAGCTCTTAGATTTGTCTGTCTCTGTCTACTATAATATGTCTATCAAGCATCTATGTAGAGTTATATCCTTAACTGTAAGGCTGTTAATTTTTGGAGGTGTTAATGTTGTAAATAGATTTTTGAGGACTGGAAATAGTTACAGTTAGATGCGTTAATCTGGTAATGAAGGCGATTGATTTTGATTCAGGTGGGGAATTATTACTTAAAAGAAAACCAATAAGGGAGGAAATATTTTTCTATTTCTCCTTTTTGCCTCCTTTAATAATTAATGTTTGAAAAGTGCTGCTAGGAATTTTGTGAGTGAATTCAGTTGTGATTCATGAGCTCTTTTTATCTTTATGAATATATCTTGCAATACTTGCTCCTGGGCATGTCTTACTCAGAAGCACTCAGGTAAAGATCGTAAAGTAAGTTATGTAAAGTAAGTTTATTCCTTTATAAACAAACATAAACCCTCAATTCCCAAATGCCAAAAAAGGATTTAATTAATGTGGACTGGTGTGCATGCTGATAAACCTAATGAACATGAATGATTGATGAGAACTCCAGTAAAGGTTTTCTGATAATTTAGTTTCTACCTAAGGCATTGTTCTAGGAAAGCACAGCTTGGCAGCAGTAAACTAAGATATGGCACTCAGGAGTGCTTGGAAGAGTGATTTTTTTATTTCTTGGCCTCAGTCACTTTACGTGGGGTTACAAAAGTTTATTGCCCTGTCACATGGTGGGGTCAGTGTCCACTGACTTCAGTCTCTTCTGTTACAATGTCCATTAAAAGACCTCAAAGGAGTGAAATAGACCTACCCTCCTTTTCAATTTGTCACCCGGGGCTTTAGGGAAACCATTTTACGACCTCTGGTCCTGAAAGTGTAACTCATTGGTGTGTGCTACAGGTCATCCCCTCCACCCCACCCAGATCCTCAGAGTCTGTTACAGCCCCAGCTACAGATCATTGCCTCAGTTTGTAGCATCTCATGTGCTTAGCTCTTCCTTGTGTTAGCCAAGATGGCAACCAGCACTGAAGCACATGTATAACATTACACCTGTGAGTAGTTCAGTAGGACCCTTGCACAAGTGTTTGCACGATTGGTCCCTAAATCACCCACATGGCAGATGTGCACTGTATGCGAATATTTGGGAATCAGCCTAGTGAATTTAAAATCATCCAAACATTGATAGTGGGAGCCACCTTTTGGGTAAACATTCCCCTGTCTCTGAGTGAAAGGAATCGTTGTTCAAAATGAACAGGTTTGGTTAGACATTTCTCTTACTCTTCCCCACTCTCTTTAAGTTGTACTTACTGGTTTCATCCATTATTAGTAGGATTTGGATGAACCAGTGTGAATAAAACCAAGCCTGAACTGAACCTTCTTGGAGATTTGAATATGGATGGTTAACTTTATTTTGTTGTTTTTTCCCTCTAAGTGTTCTCCTTTTAAGTGTGCCATCACTTTCTGGTCTTACGGGGGGTAGTCTCATTCAAGGTAATTCAGGCTCCAGTGTGTAGACCCCAAGAGATCTGGAGAAACCATCCCAACTTTTGGTTGTTTGTCTGAACTGAATTTCCAAACCTTTTGAACTTCACACTAATTATAAGAATAGCCAGAAGTTCAGATTTGGTTTGACAAGCTCTTTCTACTAATGCATAAGAGTGGCTTTGCTCTCCCTAGAGATGAATGCTGTGATCATTCTGGCACAGCTGTTTGGGATTAGGGATTTGATCATTAAACTCACTGAAGTCAATGGGAGGCTTTCCATTAACTTCACTGGCCTTTGGATCAATGGCTACAAGACGGATCAGATGTCTCCTTGCGGCATCAATGAGATTATAATAGTTAATAGCTGCTTTTACTAAGGTGCCCTTTCTTCAGTGCAACCATTATGGCAATGTCCTACAGAATTTAATGGGGATGAAACCAGTAGGTGTCTTGTCCTAAAACTGCCGGTATTTATTAGAGGATATCCTTTCCATAGAATTTTTAAACCAATGTATGGAATTTAATAGGCAGTTCCTATAGAGGTTTGATTAAAAATTTGCAAAGAGATCATCCTCCTTAGTACTTTCTCATAAGGGAAGAGAGTGCAGTTATGAAGCTAGCAGCAACTCCAAGAAGAGTGAATAGCTTGTACCATGTAATTTTATTGCCATTTTTTCACAGACAGGCACAGACACCCTCACCAGAACTGACTCCAAACTCAAATTGCTCTTCAGACTCACAACCACCCTCAAATGCCTGCCACTGGAGGGGTCTTTTCACTCCAAGGAATAACTAAACAAATACCTAGCAATGGATTGTAGTTTAGCAATGGAAACTATTCTTCAGCATGACTGGCTGCCAAACCTAAATATCTCTTACATAGGTTGTGCCCATGTGGGTGGTGGTTACGCAGCTGCTGCTGCTGCTGCAAAAACAAACCATCGATGCGAAGGGCAGAGGTGAGTGTCTGAAAAGAAGACTGAAGTGAAGAAAACGTGTACAACTACTGAGACTGCACACTAGGTGGATATGTTACATGGAGATCCTGGGTTAAGATGGCAAAAGTTGGCGTAACTCAGGGCTCTTTTAACCCATCGTTTGTAAAGAAAATTGGGATCTTTCTGGATGAAAGACATAATAGTAAATGTAAAGTGCATCTATATCGCTATTATTGCATCTGCTATCATCTTAAGTGACTGGTTCAGAGACACACTGCTCTTTTTCAGGCTGTGGTGCAGCAGTAGTGAGGGAAGGATGGTGTCCCAAATGGATCATGCAACAATGCAAAATTGATGGGGCATGTAGTTAACTGGCCTAAATTGTTTTTAGGAATGCATTCACAGCCTGACTTCGCAAGAGTTTGTCCACCCTAACACAGCGCTTGACAGATCTTTTAACTCAGGCAACAGCAAGCCCTTCCATGATGGAAAAATAAATAGAAATGTTTGTCCAAACGGATAGCACTCGTTTGGCCACTGGAAAGGCATCTAAATGCAAAGGGCTTTGTGAATGTATTCAATGTGATTCTGAGTAATGAGATTCATACTTTTTGACTGGTAATCCTCCACTAGACAGCATTTTAAATTTTTCCCTTGATTTGTGTGCTGTATTTGGTCCATAATATACATATTTTCAAGTGTCATTTTTAATTTAATGCATGATTGAACATATTACCCCTGGCAGAGCTAAATAGTTAAACTAGAATCCATCAATTTGGCTGAACTGTTGACATGCAGAATAACATTACAGATACATTAATTTTAAATGGAGAGCTGGCTTGGTGGTTTGTCAGTCAGGTGGTACCCCTCTGCTCTGTACAAAGCAGAAGACATTGACTATAAATATGGGAGTCCCTTCTTTGTAATCTCCTAAAGCAGGAAGAGATACCATGTAACGAGAGATGGGCTCACGCCTCAGAATTCAGACCTTCCAAAGTATGGGGTTGTTTGGCTCTTGGGTTTTGAATCAGCACATTTATGAAGATCGTATCTGCCACAGTTTCTGGGTAACTGCATCTGTATTCCCCCTTGGCACTCCACCAATGATACCCACTTAAAAGTTTCCAGCTCCCAGCCATCTCTCTCTCTCTCTCTCTCTCTCCTCTTCCCCCCGCCTCCCCCAACTGGGGTTTTTTAAGGCTGCACAGTTCCCTGCCTTACACTGTAATATTCCCAGGAAGCCTAAACAGGCCAGCATTTACACTTCACTTTCTCTCCAAAGGCTCTGAATAGTGCAATTGCCAATAGTTACAAGTCACCACGCAGACCTTTCTAAGCAAGCACATTTATTCTTATGGAGAAAGCATTATAGAGAAAATATATTAAAAACAACAAAAGATCCCACACACATGTTAAAAAGCTTTCCAGAGGTCACTGCCCACACCTCCAAACAGGGTGTAGCTTCAACAGGCAGGATTTCTGCATAACGAGAGGTGGGGAATTTGCATTAAACTCACCTTATGTATTCCCCAAGAAATTCACTTAACACTTATTGTCTCAAAAGTCCATTCTTGCCTGGCACATTTTCAACATAGTCCTTTGAACTCCCAGGCCTCATATCACCCCCCTAGAGAGGTTACATATAATCTCAGTCCACAATAATACATAAATTTAGCATTTAATACAATGGACCCCAAAGATACTTAAAGTTAATTCAGTAAGGTTTTTCAATGATATTGCAGGAAACCTGTCACAGTGCTGTGTGCGAAATTCAACACCAGGCTGGGGTTGGCTTTTGAACACCCCAAAATCTTGTGAGTATTTGGAGCTCAGGTTCTGATTTAGTTTTATGTAACTAAGAGAAGCATTCACCTCTCTGGGGATTGATGTGATTTTGAAAGATTTCTGATTTATACCTTTTATTACCTGAACAGTGAAGACCTGCATTTTTTGCATGAAATTATATCCTGATGTCACATCGATCATTGTTTGATTAGCATACAAGCAATGTATCTATTTTTGGGCACTGTACCTTTAAATTTCTAGGAGTCAACTCTTGTATTGGAGGTAGCTGTTTGTATCAGGACAGAGGCAGCATGTTATCAAAGACACACACACTCTAAGCAGTCTTTTGCAGACTTCACTTTTGCTCTATTTTTCTATTGTTATTCTCCTAATATGAAATTAAAGGTTATTTTGACAGAAAGTACCTGGTAGCTCATGGTTGTATGTGGCAAAACATAGCCATTGCTACTATCATGAAGAACCCACAAACACTGAGAAGGAAATTAATGAGCAGGAAAACTGTTTGTTAAAGAGCCATTGATGCTTCATAGCCAACTTTGATATCCTATCATGAAATGTATTTCTATGCAATTATATTTGATAATTGAGATATTTTCTTTATTATGAAAGATAATTGAATGAAGGCAGGATCTGCATAGATTAGGACTTCAGAGGAGGAATTATAATAATACCTAGCTCCTATATAGTGTTTTTCATCAGTAGATGTCAAAGTTCTTTACAAAAGGAGACTCAGTATCATTGTCCCCATTTTACAGAGGGGAAACTGAGGCACAAAGAGGTGAAATGATGTGCCCAAGGTCACTCAGAATGTCAGTGGCAGATAGAAACCAGGTCTCTTGAGTCCCAGTCTAGTGTTCTATCCAACAGATGAACTCCTGAATAAGACTTTATTTTCTTTTTAATTTTTTTATGTAAGCAGTGTTTGCCAGCCAATAGTATGAACCCCTCTGGATATCCATAGAGCAGAGACTACCCCTGCCAATGTGCCTTATCTCTGATCTAGAGACACCACCATTGGGGTAAAAAGGGTAATTTGTCTGTCTTTGTCTGCTCAGACTTGGCATCTGTGCTGGGGCTGCCAATGAGGGTAGGAGCCACTGTGGTGGGTTTTTGTGATGTAGATGCTGGTCCACCAGAAGCTGGTGTAACCCACACGCCTTCTGGGTGTGGTGTTCTGTCCCATCTAATGGCACTGAGACCACCTAGAGAGAGAGAAATTAATGAGTTTGCTCTACAGTCTTAGCTAACAGCCAGTTGGCTTTTAGCTCATGCAGTAGAGGCTCATGCACTAAGCTCCAGAGGTCCCAGGTTCAATCCTGCCCGCTGACGACCGGGGTTTGTTGGTGTTACACTGGCACTATATGGGAAATGGCAGATTCACTCTCCGATGTTCTGGGATTGGAGACACTCATTTCTCCCTCTCCTTCATGGAACACAATGCTCCTAGATTGGCCTCTCTTTGCTCCGGGGATATGATTCTGGAATGCAGGGCTTCCTGTGACTGGCTGCATGGCAAGTGTTTGGCCTTCTTTTCCAGGAAACACCTCTGTCAGCCTAAAGTGTGTGGGGAAAAAATTGTCCCTTTCCTGTTGTATGCAGAAGATGGGTTTTGCTAAGTGGGCAGATTAGGAAAGTGAAAGCCCTGTCATCTTGTGGTCTGAGGATAGGCCGCCTTCTGTGCAGGTGCATAGGATAGAACTGCCCCTGTCGTCTTATATTCCAAGAATTGGTTCCTGAAACCCAAGGCTCTGTCTTGCTCGTATTCATAGGATGTGCTAGTTCTGTTCTTCCCAAGCTTCAGGGATAGTTTTTGGGAGTATTAAGATTCTGGCTGGTAACATGGGAGCTGCTGGCCCTTCTCCCTCATGGTGGGGTGAATTTTTGCAATTTTCCAGGGCTTATTTTATCTTTGCTGATATTTTTTGCATCATCATCATCATTTTATAAAGGTTTTGTTTGTTTAATCTCCAATGATCGGATGTACATTTTTTATTTCTTAATAACTGGCTGACTAATATTAACCAAAACTAAAGCTACTCAGGCCCACAGTCAAATAATAGGCAGTGAAAGCCACCATTTCTCACTGAGGCAAAAATGTTAGGGACCAAGGAGCAATTGCCTGAAGTTATAGAAGGGGATGTTTAGGCAACATATTAGAAAACTGTCCTTTATAGTGTGGCAGGGGACGACACTCCCAAATGAGGTGGCTGAGCCAACTTGTGTGAATAAGTGTTTGCAGGGGAAGTGCCTGTCTTAAACAGTTCTTCTAAACTAGGTGAGGTCTGACTTAATGATCAGTGGTCCATATTTGTTCTGATGTCTAGGAGACTGGTCCTGCAAACACGTCCTCACAATCCCATTAACCAAAGTAGGACTACTCAGCGTTTGCAGGATTTGGCCGTATGACTGACTAAAATATTGAACAGGCTTCTGTGTTTCATAACATCACAGAAAGCAGTTACTATACTTTATATCTTCATGTCTTCTGATTAGTCCTGTTCAGTGGATAAAGAGCCCTGACCTGCCTATAAAAATGCACTTTCTTTTTTCCCATTGCATAAACATCTGCGCATTAGGTCTTGTCTACATGGTGCATTAGTCTGCACCAGAGGGGTGTAAATTCTAGTGCGCAGTAGCATGTTGCACGCTAACTGCCCCATGTGGACCTTGCTGGTGCACGCTAAAAATTCCCTAGTGTACATTAGTGTAATATTGTTTGATATGAACGACCTTAATGTGGACTAGGGAATTTTTAGCGTGTACCAGTCAGGATCCCATTGGCCAGTTAATGCATGACACACTATTATGCACTAGAATTTACACCCCTTTGGTGGGGCTAAAGCACTGTGTAGACAAGCCCTTAGAAAGAAGTTTAAGTGACTTCACTGACACATAAGAAATGAGTAAATCCATTGAACTGTGAAGTCTGTAGTTTTCAAAGCACTGTGTATGGGGGTCAGGTCCACAAATTCCACTTTTGTTAATGGGATTTGAATGTGTGACTCCCACATGCAGCTTTGAAAATGTACTCCATTTGCTCCATTTTATTAACTTATTTTTTTAGAACAGGAAATGGTGCCTTCTATTTTTCTGAGGTAAGCTTTTAAAACTGTAACTTTCCAATATAAATTATAATTCTATCAAAGCAGGGTTTTATACCCATCAGGGTTTTTTCCTATAATGGCAGCATATGTAAATTCAGAAAAATAGATCAAGCTGGGTTATAAATGGAACTTGATGCTTAACCAGTGATGACACTTGCTCACAGACACAGGCTAGAACTGATTGCCACACGTGTGGTGGAAAAGGAAGCTCAACAAAAGTATATGGACCAGGCTGAACTTGGTGATTTTTCAGCTTATCACCTGTTAGGGTCATGTAGGTACATTACACATGGTTGATCTCCTACCGTGTATTGTTTGCTAAGTGCCCCATCACAGCATATATAGGTGCATAAACATAAATTATTATAATGCCACTCAAAACTTGACTACTGTCCGCTAAATCTAAAGCAGATTTGTGCCACAATCAATTATAAATTGAACTGATTGGAAAATGGTGAGAAATTGAAACTTTTGAAGTTGCTTCCATTGTGCAGGGTTCAAAACAATAATTTTTCACTTTTTTAATTAATTTTTTTAAAACGTTTAGAATATTTGTTTCTCTTTTTTAATCTCCCCCTCTTTCTTTCCCCCCCACTATCGGCAATAAAATAGATTAAGTTTAGAATGGGGGGATTTTGGGAGAGGGGTTCCACTGCTTCAATTTACCTTTTTTTCCCCATTCTTCTGTTCTTTTATCAGTATGCAGTGCAAGATAAATGTTCAAACCCGCCAAAGTTGCATACCTACGTCTTTGAATTTCACCCTGAAAAAGCTCTAGCTGATACAAGATGCATCAGCCCATCGACTTAGCAACATTGTAACTGTGAACATACCACTGTGGTGTTCTGCTGTCTGCACTGGTTCCCCCTCGCATGCAGGCTCCAGTTCAAGTTCTCTGTCCTGATATTCAAAACTGTTCATGGGACTGGCCCTCTCAAGCTCAGAGACCACCTCTTCCTCTCTGACCCCCAATGAGAGCTGCGTCCCACTAGTATAATGAAATGGTCGCCCAATGGGGAGTGGTTTGGGAGTGCAGGAGATGTGAAATTTCACAGGTAGTAGTTCTAGACTTTGGGACCGACTCCCAGAAGAGTTGACCATGATCCTCATCACCTTCAAACCAAATGCAAAACTCCTTTATTCAACTTGGCTTTCCCTCATTAATTATAGCATGTACAGCCCTTCGCCTCCACCACACATGCATAGCCCAAACTAAACAGCCTCCCCCATTATAAACTAATCAATCTCTGTCATCGGCAGGTGGTGGTTGTCATTTCTATTTTAAAATACTTGGGAGGTGCTTGGTTACTATGGAGATGGAGGACATGTTAGTACCTAGATAGATCTCAGGGGGAGCTCATCACCTCTCAAGATCAAGCAGACTCATTGTGTCCTTACTGTTCATCTTTCATGGGGAACATAAGAAATGCAACTTCAGTGGCTTGGTCAAGTTGGATTTTGATAGACTCATTCACTGGGTGCAGAGCCCTGGGTGAAGAAGCCGTATAGAAATATATAGGGATGAAAGCAGTAGCATTTTATTGCAATTACTCTAAAAACCTACAGAATTTAATAGAGAATTGAGATAATTTCTACAGAATTTCTAAGCCAACCAATGACGTTCTATAGCAGCGACATGATTATTCATTAAATTCTATAGAAGAATTTCATAGAACTCTGTAGAAATAAATAGAGAATTATATGTAATTCTGTAGAAAGGATCTCATTCTCTATTACACTGGCTAGGATTTTTCTATAAGGGAAACCCATAGGCTCTTCTGCTGTGGAAATTCTTGACATTCTTGTGAAATGTTAGATTCCTAAACCAAAATTCATGTTAATTAGTAAAGTAATAAAAACACACTGGTTCTGTTCTTTATCTATTCAAAAGTGCAATACATTTATATTTACAGTGTTGCTACCAGGATATTAAAGAGACATGGTGAGTGAGGTAATATCTTTCATTGGACCAACTTTTGTTGGTGAGAGAGACAAGCTTCCAAGCTTAAACAGAATTCTTCTTCAGGGAAAGGTACTCAGATACACCAAATACAAGGTGGAAGATATTGTTTAGCATAAGTAGTTAACACACAGTCTAAGAGACCATTCAAGGTGAAGTCTTCGGACCATTTTGTCCTATGACTGCAGTGGTGTTAATGGCCCACTTCACTTGTATGGTTTAAGTTGCATGCCTTTACTGCTGATGCAAACCATTGTACTGTAAAACCAGGTATGCAAAGAATTGTCATGCTGAAAAATGCCAACCTGTAATGGCTAGTTAAAAATCAGAAAAAAATAGGAAAACAAGAAGAATGACATCAGAACCACCATATTAAATGTCACAGAAGTGTAACTGTGTGGAGCTGTTGGGGTAATATTGTTGAGGAATTTGTATCCAATATCTTCACTGCAGTGCATACAGATATCTCCTCTCTCTCTGCATCATGCATTTCACAGTCCAGTAATCCCTTTCAGGGGTGAAACTCAACTCTGTCTTCTGTCGCTATTGCAAAGTCATTCCTATGAACTCTAGGGTGAGGTTTGCCATCTGGGACAGATAAGTGCAGACTACAATAGTTCCCAAGATAATATAGACACTGGCTCAGTTCCGCAGCCAGTGTAAATAAGCACACTCTGATTTAAGCCAGGTAGGGGTCTGGCCTACTTAATTTAAATATAAAAATAATCGCTAGCCAAATTAAAGTATTATTGTTTGTGACCCTGATCCTGCAAACAATTCATCTAGTTGGACCTTATGGTTGGATGGACTCCCATCAGGAGGAAGGATGGTCCAGTGGCTAGGGTGCTAACTAGCGGGAGACAAGGGCTTGATTCCCTGGTCTTCCCTAGATTTCTTGTCACTCCGAGGAAGTCATTTAATTTCTCTGTGAATCAGTTTCCCAACCGTAAAAATTGAGCATTGTGAGGATAAATATGTTAGATGATGAGGTGTTCAGATGCTACAGTTGGAAGACCATATGCAGGGCTGGCGCAACCCATTAGGCGACCTAGGCAGTCGCCTAGGGCGCTAAGATTTGGGGGGTGCCGGCCGCCCCGGTCGTCAGCACATTTTGGGGGCGGCATTTAGGGGGCGGGACCTTCCGCCGCCTAGGGCGGCAGAAAAGCTGGCGGCGCTCCTGACCATATGAGCATTTTTAGATATTGAAATTAGTGGGACTTCACATAGGTGTCAGGGTCCATGTACATGGGTTGCTTTGCAAGATTGGGGCTTATGGTTTCAGTGGGAGCCGGATAGGGCTCTGACTAGATAACTGCTACTCAAATAACTTGATCTGTATCATCTGTAAGCTTATTTCAGAATAAATATTAATAAGAATTTAATGACTGGACTTCAGATTCATAAAGAATAATATTCACTATGAAAGTGCATTAGTGTGAAATCACTGTTAAATGTCTAGTACAATTAATATATAAAATACAGTAATTGTCTTGCAAATTACTTGCTGAGAATGCAAAGGCAATTAATCGTAGCATCGGTTTATATTCAATGAGTTTTATAATGAAATTTGCAAATTACCAGCCACAATATTTAGGCCAATTACCAGTGCAAACCTACACTGAACTGCTGGCTCTCATTCTTTTCTGTGAGTTTTCCATAGAACATATTACTAAAATAAAATAAGTGAGGAATTAAAATAGCACGTTCACTTTTAAAGTATTTAATATTCACAAATGTTTCCATAACTATTGATGGTGCCTGTATTGCAGGGGTCAGCAACCTTTCAGAAGTGGTGTGCCAAGTCTTCGTTTATTCACTCGAATTTAAGGTTTCGCGTGCCAATAATACATTTTAACGTTTTTAGAAGGTTTCTATAAGTCTATAATATATAACTCAACTATTGTTGTATGTAAAGTAAATAAGGTTTTTAAAATGTTTAAGAAGTTTCATTTAAAATTAAATTAAAATGCAGAGCCCCCCCGGACTGGTGGCCAGGACCCGGGCAGTGTGAGTGCCACTGAAAATCAGCTCGCGTGCCGCCTTCGGCACACGTGCCATAGGTTGCCTACCCCTGCTGTATTGTAACCCTGGCCAACAATGATCTGTTTTATTAATTCTACTTTAAACTATGGGGGGAGGGATAGCTCAGTGGTTTGAGCATTGGCCTGCTAAACCCAGGGTTGTGAGTTCAATCCTTGAGGGGGCCATTTAGGGATCTGGGGCAAAAAATTGGTCCTGCTAGTGAAGGCAGGGGCCTGGACTCAATGACTTTTCAAGGTCCCTTTCAGGTCTATGAGATAGGTATATCTCCGTATATTATGAATTATTGTTATAAATAGATATGTGAATTAAATTTTTCCATTTTCAAATAGATTTCTATGTTAAGTATGACACCACTAGCCTAAGTATATTTTGAAACCGCAATTGAGTGTGACGTTTTTAAAGCTTTGATAACTTGCTTTGGCAAACACCGCTGTTTATCAACACATGCATTGCTATATACATTCTGAATGATTTCATCAGAGACGTCTGCACATCTTGCCATTATGGCTATTAATTTCAACAGTGGAACAGCTTTTCCTTTTAAACCAGCATTCTCACATCCTTTGGCTTGGCTATGTCGATTTTAAGCTCTTCAAAGCAGAGACCGTCTGTTACTGTGTTTGGAAGTGCCCAGCACAATAGGGACTGTATTTCAGTTGGGTTCTCCTGGCATTACTATAGTATAATTAATAAGGGATTCTAAGGGGAGAGATGAACATGAGCATTGTTCATCCTAACTCCCATGTGTCTTAGGGTATTGTGTAGCACTAGTCTCTTAAGTACCCCAGACACTTCCCATGTAAACTAAATCTGCATAGCGAGTTCCTTAGTGGATATAGCAGACTGCTCTTCATTGAACATACCTATCAACATTTAAATATTATTTATATTTAAACCACTATTTATTGTTGTTTTTTGAAGTTCTGTCTCTTGTTGTGGTGACGTTCTTAAAGAGGGAGTTCCTGGTGTATGTAACTTCGTAAGAGACCCGTGGTTAGAGAGCTACTTCCAGAAACTGGAACTCAGTTCCTTGTTCCACCACAGATTTCCTGGGTGACCTTGGACAAGTCACTTAGGACCACATCTTTAGAGGTATTTGGATGCCTGACTGTCATTGATTTCAATGCCTCTCTGTGTCTTCAGTGCCTATCTGTAAAATGGGGTAACAGTAATTCCCTGCCCCACAGTGGTGTGGCGAGAGTACACTGACTTTTTGTTCTGTGTCTGTACAGCGCTTAGCACAATGGGGTCCAGTCCATGACTGGTACTCCTGGGTGCTACGATAATACAAATAATAAATACTAATCAAGATTGTGAGGCACTTAGATAGTATCTAATGTTAAGATAGATACGTCCTAGAAGTTCTTAAGCCCCATATTAGTTTGAGCAACTCTGGGAATTCATTCTGTAGCCAGAGCCTGTTGTCTGTGTTCACTTTGTTCTGGGTGATGGTGGTCGAGGAAGGGGAAGCACTTTGAAGAATTCATCTCATCACTAACTTCATCCTCCACTGAGGGCATCTGCCCTCACATCATCAAGGCAGTCTTCAGCCTCAGTGGTCTCCCAGTCAGTGGCAAATAATGACAGACAGTGGCAAATTTTTTTTCCAGACAGTGACAGACAGTGGCAAATAATGTCCTTTTCCCATCTCTGATTGGTAGAAGACTGCATCCCCTTTTACTGAATTCAGACTTAGCCAAGACGTGGCTTCACAGACATGTAAATCCCAGGTCCGATTATTGTAACCCTGAACATAGGAATGAAATTGCCGACCATCAGGCTACAGTTGGTTCAGAATGTGGCTCAGAGAGTTTGCTCAGAAAGATGCGCTGTGAGCACTGCCCCTCAGTGCCCTGCTCTGTAGCCTTCTCACTGAATAGCAGGCCATGTGCGAGGTTCCATTCCTCATCTTCCCTGGTCTCCACCAGACTGGCCCAAGTTATCTGAGGGAAAGTGCCTCGCTCTGTGTGATCGTGACCCCGTCCACAACAGCTGTGTTCCACTGGAACAGTGGATCTGTCAGCCTCCAGGAGGAGGCTCCTTTGTGCAGCAGACCAAACTCTTGGCCACGACCTACAAATCTGATCAGCACCACCTTGAACCTGAGCCCTTCAGAGCAAAATGCAAAACCCACTTCCATCTCACCTTCCTGGAGACAGAGAGCATCTCTACAATTTCACTTCATAATGATCGGAGGCACCATTCCCCTCCCATGGTGCTGGGTACAACAGAGAACCCCAGATCCCACGTTTAAACCAGTCAAGCTGGTAATTTTGTTCTGATTGGCCCCTGCTAGGCCTCAGCTGGAGTGTTGCTTTTGCTTCTGAGCACTGTTACAAATAAAGAAATAAAACTGGAAAGAGCTGGTTGGAGAGTAACAGACACAAGGAAAAGCTTTGGAAATGTAACATAAGAGGAAAGTTTAAAGTGACTGGAGAAGTTAAGAGAAGGAGTCGAGATGAGTGAGCAGGTGACCTGACAGCTGATATTTACAAATAGGCAATAGGAGATATTTAAAAAGGAGAGGGATCAAATATTGTGGCTGCTCAGTAAGGACAAAACAAAGGTGTAATGTACATAAACTGCAGCAGAGAAAAGAGGTAAGAAAACTGAGTATGATTTGAAAACAGAATAAGCTGACAGGCAATGCTTTAGGTTTGCTATCACTGCAGATGTGCAAGGCTAAGAACCGGACTGTGCCCTTGTCTTACTCATCGAGGTAGGAATCTAGGGTATGTCTACACTGGAAAGTTTCTGCGCCACAAGTTATACCACTTTTATTAAAATGCTGGAATTAAACCGCTGTTGCGTGTCCACACTGGAGCACATTCACATTAGCAGCTCTTGCAACGGCAGAGACAGCAGTGCATTGTGGTAGCTATCGCACTGTGCAACTGGCTGCAGAGTGCTTTGGGAAGGGTTTGCAATGCCTCATGGGGCAGGCACAGCATCACATGATGCAGGTTTCCCAATCCCATTGTTCCATGGGCATCCTACTACATTGCCAGCTGCTTTTCAACTGACGGGGACGGGGGAAGAGTGTGTGATAGGGAGTGTGTGTGTTTGGGGGGTGGGAAAGGGGGGGAGATGGTGTGTTTTGGGGGACAGAGTGTGTCAGCATGCCGTCTTGTAAGTTCAGACAGTGGCAGGAAGCAACCAGTCCAGGGGGAGGGGGAAACCCCAACATCAGCCCCCTGCCTCTCTCTCTCACACACACACCCACCCCTCTGTGTTCAACAGCACAAGCATTCCACATTAATGGTTTGCTTTGTGTCCTGGAGCAGATCAGCACAGCACGCAAGGGCGGTCAGAAACGGTGCTTTGAAAGGGGAGGGGCGCATGTCTCCAGGGCAGCCGAGTTCAAAACAATGAGCAGAGCAGTCACTTGAGGCATTATGGGACAGCTCCGGAGGCCAATTACAGCGCAGAGAGCAATCAAGTGTCTACACTGGCAATAGAGCGCTGGGGCCTCTGCGCAAATAGCCTTACGACGCTCGTCGAGGTGGGTTTTTTTGCAGCGCTGCAACTGAGGAGTTTCTGCGCACAAAGTGGCTTGGCAGTGTGTGCACTGCTGCAGTTTGAGCACAAAAAGCTGCTTTACTGCGCAGAAACTTGCCAGTGTAGACAAGCCCTAAGACCTTCCACCCCACCCCTTTGCTCACCATCCCCTGATCTTTGGGTCTGGATCTGGTGTAGAGCACAGCCCCTCATCTCCAGATAGGCCCCCTTGCTGCAAGTTGATGACAAGGGGCAGGGAGTGGGAGTGGCCTTGGCTCTACCCCTTTGTAAGCTGCTGTGGCCGCGCCTCTGAGTCTGCCTCTGAGGGAGGTCGTGCCTCTTCGCAGTCTGGTCTGCTAGAGTACTCCCAGAACCAGGAAAAGCGGGAATTAGTGGTACTCAGTAGGCCCTGGCCTTCAAGTAGGGCAGGGCAGCAAACAATCAGGATTCTGGCCTGCAGTCAGGCAGAGCTGTAGCACCAAGCACAGTCTATGGGGCTCAGGCAGGGGATGAGCGCCAAGCACAGTCTGTTGTCCTGACTCTGGTGGGCGACAGACAAACGTAGGCCCTCTTGGCCTACAGAGGGGGAGTACTGCCACCCTAGGGGTGGGATGGCAGGGGGACATGGGCCTGCCCAACTCCACTGTGTCCCAGCCCAGGGCCCTAACAGTGGCAGGGTGGTCTGCCTCTGGGTCAGTGGGGAATCCACCCACAACACTGACTATGTTTCCAGTGGCACCACAGCCAGATGGTAGTCTGGTTCCCCTGGGCTGCTTCCTACTCTCCCCCTCAGGTGTACCTGCATCCAGGGGTCATTCTCAGTCTTCCGGGGATACACCACCAAGGGTAGTGGTAGCAGCTCCTAGGGTCAGGGCTCTCTGGAAGCTTGTGCAGGTCCTCGGGGAAGCAGCGGTTCTCCTGGGCATCCTGCTCCAGCAGCGGGGAAGGAGCGTCTGTCTCCCTTGGCAGCTCTTTCTCAACTGAGCTGCTTGGCCGGCCTTTTCTACTTCCTCTTCCTGTCCCACCCCTCTGCTTCCAGTGTGCGGGGCATGACCCTCCTGGTTCTGCCCACCAAGTGGCTTGCGGCATTCCCTCCGAGTCCGCTTCCTCACTACACCTCTCCACTAGCTGACCAGAATAGCCAACCAGTTGTGCGGTGGATGGAAGTAGATTGCACTAATTTCATGTTCACAGACCGAAGTAACTTCCTTCCTGTTGCAAGGGTGAGAGTTCTGATTCTCGGTCCTTCCTTAGGCTGCTAATGGGATGAAGCAAATACACACTGCCCCTCACTCAGGGCTGGGAGTAAAGTCTCAATCTAGCACTAAAACAGACATCCGTCTACTAAGAATGGATTAAAAATTGTGAAACTGATCCTTCCATAATGCAGAGAGGTGGGGAACAAGGTCCCACTGGAACCAAATGATTCTACGGCGCAAAGTTCCTTCCCTCTACCTTTTACTTTTTCTTATCAGTTGGTGTCTTAGTAATGCTGCTGGAAGTAAAATTCTTGCATGACCCAATATGCAAATCTAGCTGTGGGGAAGGCCGGTGGGCATTTAACTTGTATGCAGTTGTGTCCGGAAGAGGAGCTGCTGTTGTTTTTTAAATATTTTTGAGAGCTCTTGGGGATTCCAGGTGCTTTTATGCCTCTGAAAAGTAGGTCAGTCGGCACTAGGGTGACCAGATGTCCCACTTTTATAGGGACAGTCCCAATTTTTGGGTCTTTTTCTTATATAGGCTCCTATTACCCCCCACCCCCTGTCCTGATTTTTCACACTTGCTGTCTGGTCACCCTAGTCGGCACACATGTAGCCTAGTAGGTCACTTAAAATGTCAGTGATTAGGCTTTTCAGGACACCTAAATTAAGTTTGTGTAGCTACTGTATTTTAAAGGCCCTCCAAGCCCTATGTGGGGCCTTAATAAATCCAGCCTTTTTAATTAACACTGAATGAGCCTATCTGGGTTATCTTATAAACCTCAGATCAGTACAAACCAGCCATCATATAAAATCTGAGGCTTTTAATTGAGTAAGACAGTTATAGAATGTTAATTAATTATCATGTCATCATTAAGATATTCTTTGTGATTAACTGCTATATAATATGTTTATTGCCCAGCCATTAACCTAAAATAATAATTAAAATATTTTAGTATTGCACCAACATGCAATAATTATTCTATTTAATTTAACTGTGCTCTTGAGAACCTTAGCCTGATGACTATCAATAATAAAGGTGTAACAATGACAGGAGTGCTAGTGAGAGGCTGGGCTTTATTCCTGACTTCATAGGTAAAGGTTACAATAGGTTATTGCTCTGTAGCAACATTGGAGTCAATATCCACTGTGTTTACTGACCTTACATAGTGCCTGATCCAAAGCCTGTCGAAGTCAATAGAGAGATTCCCACTGACTTAAATGGACTTTGAATCAGGCCTTACACCAGATTAAAACCTTGTCTTCACAGGTATAAGGTAGGGTGTGAATTTAAGCCACTATAGTTACAGCAGTATAACTCTGTGTGGCCACTCTTATTCTGGCATAAGAATGAATGCCTTTTCCAGGTTTGCTTATGTCACTTTGGAAGTAGTATAAAATAGGCCCCCCTCCCCCCCACAAGCCACTCTTATACCAGAATAAGAATATCCACATGGGGGATTTAGACATATCAGTATGATTATACTGGTACAACTGGAAAAATATCCTATGTAGACAAAACCTTAATCTGAAATAACTTCACTGAAATCAGTGAAGTTACACCAGTGTAAACTAGTGAGTTTAGAATAGGTTTCCTGTGATTTTATTTATCCAGGGCAGTCTATCTCTTGGTCCCTTAAGAAGAATTGTTCTCTGACCCCACTCTCCTGGCCAGCCATAGACATCCTGGTGTTTGTGTCCACAGCTTTGGAGTTTGGAGACGAGAAGCATTCCAACTGGCTAGATAGCACATAAAGCCAGGTACCTCACTCAGTCTGGGGAGAATCTTACTTGTCTAATTGTCCCACTGAAGTGAATGGGACTGTGACAGGATCCCCAGGGTGCAGTCTGGGACCGTGGAACTGCTGTGCCCCCTTAACTCTGCAGCTTGGGCTATCTCTCAAAACGCTTTGCTAGTGACAAGCAGCAAACCCCTTCAGGCGCTGTTATCACTCAGCACAACCACATGTGGAGCCCCACATCCAGCTAGATTGCATGAATGCTCCCAGAGCCACTCATGAATCACACAGAGAAAGGCACCAGCCAAATCCCCCCAGCTACCAGCCTTGTACCTCAGGAATATACCGTCTTGCACTGCTCAAGACGAGCAGTCCAAATTTATTTTCCATTCATCGATGGAAAGTGACATACACTAGCCTTTGTAAACCTGACCCTTACTTCAGGAAAACTCACTGGTAGAGATAAACAATTAAACAAATTTATTCACTACAAAAGATAGATTTTAAGTGATTATAAGTGATAGGCAAAAAGAGCGGTTACCAAAAGAAAATGAAATATAAGCACGCAATCTAAACTCTCAACCCTATTAGACTGGGCAACATTTAGATTAAGTAGTTTTTCTCACCCCACTGGATATTGCAGTTCAGAGTACGCAGGTTTCACCCTTGAAACCTGGGCCAGTCTCCTCTGTTGGAGTCTTCAGTCTTCTGAGTGTCCTTGCAGCATAGGTGGGGAAAGGAGAAAGGCGAAGCATGTGGCCACTGTGTTCTGTTTTATACCCTTAGTCCATGTGCTTGGAGCACAAGTCCAGGCATGTCTGGTGGGCATTGCTGAGTCACAAGATGAAGCAAAACCTCCGGTGTGTCTCCTTTGAGTGAGTCATTGAATTGTAACTCCTCTGCTGAACAATGGCTGGTAATATCTGTTCAGCACCCACCCAGGCGTTGGTTACCTCCCTTGTCATTGTCTCTGGAGAGCTAGTATCTGGGCGTTTCCCAAACTCTCAGCATATTTTAGTGACAGCCATACGAAACAATTCTCATAACTTCATATGCCCTAATGATATACATATTTAGATAGAATGATGGCTTTCAGCAGATCATAACCTTTCCCCGATACCTCACACGGCCTGCTTTATATGAAATATTACAATTGTAAATCAATGATGAATATGGGGGTTACAGGGCACTCCCCCAAGGTATAGAATGTCACAGGGACCATTGACCAGATAAGGTATTACTGAAAGTGAGCAAGGGAGAAAAAAATAGCCCCATAGCAAGTACCCTGCTTCGAATTAGGGCCAAGACATTGGCCTGTTCTTCACAGCACCCCTTAAATGTGGTTGTCAGTGTCTAAAATTGGCCCTATTTTGAGGTTGGCTGATTTTCTAATGATATTTTTCCCTGTTACAATTCTCACTTGGGACAACAAATGGTTGCCTCTTCAGCTGCCTCCAGTATTCCAGGCCAGCTAGCAGGAGAGAATGATGGAACAACCACCGACTTCCCTTCTCCCTCAGGTCTCCAGTGTTGGCCTCTTCTGTTGACAGCCTGCTGGCCCCAGGATCATCCAATGCTCTCTAAATTTGGTAGGAGAATCCTCTGACCCATAACCATATTTGCCAGGAGCTTCTGAGAGGATTCTTGAAAGAAATAGTTAGGGTCTAGTGGGATCTGTTCAGAGGGCATGATTAATAATTTTTGAGCAATTGGGTTTGTGGAGGGGAGTGTAGGAAGGAGAAGAGAAGAGATAATGGGATAAATCTCTTTCTATAGCTTTATTACAGCTGAATGAATAATTCACAAAGGATAAATTATTTGCTAGAGTCAGCCTCTTTCCCTGCTTGAGGATATTCTATGAGTAAATTGAGAAGTCCTCAGATTTGCCTGTTCAAGTTTATGTGATTTTAAATGTATTTCTCTGCAGCTTGGTTATGACTGTCAAAAATTCAAGCTGCATCGCTTTGTTGCAATTTGTCAGATTGTCACATGGAATGATTTCTGTACGCTGACTGGATGAATGCAGTGCACTTCTGGTATATGTGTTGGCACTTGCAAATCATAGAATTTGTTTTTTGAGAATGAACATCCAGTTTAACTTGATCACTTGAAATATAGGAAGGAAGAAAACACGTACAAGGGTGCAAGCATTATTGAACAGAGCTTCATTCTAGCCTGTATCACTAACACTGGAGCAGAGTTTAAACGTCAACATTTAGATCTGGATTCTGAACACTTCAATGATTTACAGATATTTGGATGTGGGGCTTGGGTTTGGGCCTGTCTCTCAATGTTAAACTAAAAATGGTAAGATTATAATCGATTCATGGGGAGTTAGATCAGGTCCCAATTAAGAGCCTGATTCCATAATCCTTACTCACTTTGAGTAGCACTTACTCATGCAATGTAAATAGTACTACTCATGTGCATAAGTACTGCTCAACATGGATAAGGGTTGGAGAATACTGCCTTTTAAGAACATAAGAGCAGCCACACTGGGTCAGACCAAAGGTCCACCTAGCCCATTATCCTGTCTTCCGACAGTGGCCAATGCCAGGTGCCCCATAGGGAATGAAGAGAACAGGTAATCATTAAGTGATCCATCCCGTCGCCCATTCCCAGCTTCTGGCAAACAGAGGCTAGGGACCCCATCCCTGCCCATCCTGGCTAATAGCCATTGATGGACCTATCCTCCATGAACTTACCTAGTTCTTTTTTGAATCCTGTTATAGTCTTGGCCTTCACAACATCCTCTGGCAAAGAGTTCCACAGGCTGACAGTGTGTTGTGTGAAGAAATACTTCCTTTTGTTTGTTTTAAACCTGCTGCCTATTAATTTCATTTGGTGACCCCTAGTTCTTGTGTGATGAGAAGGAGTAAATAACACTTCCTTATTTACTTTCTCCAAACCAGTCATGATTTTATAGACCTCAATCATATCCCCCCTTAGTCGTCTCTTTTCCAAGCTGAAAAGTCCCAATCTTCTTAATCTCTCCTCATACAGAAGCTGTTCCATACCCCTAATCATTTTTGTCTACCTTTTCTGAACCTTTTCCAATTCCAATATATATTTTTTGAGATGGGGTGACCACATCTGCACACAGTATTCAAGATGTGGGCGTACAATGGATTTATATAGGAGCAATATGATATTTTCTGTCTTATTATCTATCCCTTTCTTTATGATTCCCAACATTCTGTTTGCTTCTTTGACTCCTACTGCACATTGAGTGGATATTTTCTGAGAACTATCCACAATGACTCCAAGATCTCTTTCTTGAGTGGTAACAGCTAATTTAGAGCCCATCATTCTATATGTATAGTTGGGATTATGTTTTCCAATGTGCATTACTTTGCATTTATCAACATTGAATTTCATCTGTCATTTTGTGGCCCAGTAATCCAGTTTTGAGAGATCCCTTTGTAGCTCTTCACAGTCTGCCTGGGACTTAACTATCTTGAGAAGTTTTTTATCATCTGCAAATTTTGCCACCTCACTGTTTACCCCCTTTTCCAGATCATTTATGAATATGTTGAATAGAACTGGTCCCAGTAACGACCCCTTGGGGACACCACTATTTACCCCTCTCAATTCTGAAAACGGACCATTTATTCCTACCCTTTGTTTCCTACTGCCTTTTAGTAATTAAAGTAATAATGATAATTCCCTATATTAGTCAGTAATAATATCTCCCTACTACCTGAATAATAGCTCCTTAACTACTATATTCATTCCCTGTTCCACAGGTTCACACACTGCACTATTTTCTATTCAACACTATTCATACCTCCAAAAGTCATTCTATGATAGACAGGAGAGAAGGTTTCTCTCTGCTCTTCTTTGCCCACAACGGATCATTGTAGTATAGATTTAGTGCTTATCTACACAGTGGGATAGGGTTGCCAGGCGTCCAGTTTTCGACCGGAACGACCAGCTCTGGTCGGCACCGCTGACTGGGCTGTTAAAAGTCCGGTTGACGGAGCAGCGGGGGCCCAGGGCTAAGGCAGGCTCCCTGCCTGCCCTAGCTCTGCACGGCTCCCGGAAGCAGCCGCCAGGTCCATGAGGCCCCATGGCACATGAGCAGCCAGGGAGGCTCCATGCCCTGCCCCTGCCCTGAGTGCCAGCTCCGCAGCTCCCATTGGCCGGGAACCGTGACCAATGGAAGCTGCGGGGGCGGTGTCTGCGGACCCCGCACCAATATCCCAACCCCCTGCTCCAGCCCTGAGCTCCATCCTGTACCCCACCCCAGAGCCCATACCCCCAGCCGGAGCCCCCACCCCCTCCTGCACTCCGAACCCCCTGCCCCAGCCTGGAGACCCCTCCCTCACCCTGAATCACTCATTTCTGGCCCCACACAGAGCCCACACCCGCAGCCCAGAGCCCATACTGCCCCGCATCCCAACCCCCTACCCCAGCCCAGAGTCCCCTCCCACATTCCAAACCCCTCATCCCCCGCCCCACCCTGGAGCCCTCACCCCCGTTCTGCAACCCAACCCCCTACCCCAGCCCGGTGAAAGTGAGTGAGGGTGGGGGAGAGTGAGCGATGGAGTGNTGTTCTGCAACCCAACCCCCTACCCCAGCCCAGTGAAAGTGAGTGAGGGTGGGGGAGAGTGAGCGATGGAGTGAGGGGGGATGGAGAGAGTGGGGGCGGGGCCTTGGAGAAGGGGCAGGGCAGGGGCGGGGCCTTGGGGAAGGAGCGGGGAAGGGGACAGGGCAGAGGTGTTCGGTTTTGTGCTATTAGAAAGTTGTCAACCCTACAGTGGGGTAATGCATCCTATGGGGGTGTGATTTCTAAAGCACACTAATGTGTTGCACAGTAAGTGGTACATGTAGACCTTGCTGGTGTGCACTAATGTTTCTTTAGTGCTCTTTAATGTAGTGCTGTTTCAAACTGTACTAGGTTAAATCATTCAAGGGAATTTTTAGAGCACACCAGCAAGGTCTACAAGGACCAATTAATGTTGCAACAATGTAGTGTGCTTTAGAAATCAGACCCCCATAGGGTGGATTACCCCATCACGTAGACAAGCCCTTAGTAGAATATCTCTCCACCACACTCCATCACCAACATGTCAGAAGTCCTAGACCCATAAAGTGGTGGCTGTACTACAGGTGGGAGAAGTGGTATTGTGGTCATTTTGTATTGTTCTTTACTTTTCATGCTTTTAAAGATTCGTTACCTCTAATTTCATTTGAACACATTCCTTTTATCTCCACTAATTCTTCTCCTGCTACATTATGTTGGCTGCAGCTCTTGTGAAATTCTAGATTTGCCCTTGTGATTTTTATTAGGATCTTGGGTAAGAGTTGGACTTTAAATCAAGACTGGATACCTTCGTAAAAGATATGTTATAGCTCAGATAGAAGAGATGGGCTTGATGCAGGAATTACTGGGTGAGATTCACTAGGCTGTGTTATACAAGAAGTCAGACTAGATGACCATCATGGTCCTTTCTGGCCTTAACATCTATGACTTTCTGGCAGCATGGCTTGTGTCCTGCTGAGAAGGTTTCCTTTGACAAAGTCGGATCTGAAATTCATGTATGGGGGGAGGGTAATTGTTATATTCTCTTTTGTTTTCAGTTCTTGTTAACATCCTAGAGGACTAGAATTCTGACCATTAGGGGTAAGATTTTCCATATATCAAATACCAGTTAGGTACCTAAATAAGGATCAGGTTTTCAGAAGTGCTCAGTATTCAGCAGCAATAACTGCAGGGGTACAAATCCCTCTAAACACAGCCTGGTTTGTGCTCAAGTTGAGGGTTAAACTGTTTGCCTAGTTTACAGCTAGGAAAACATTTTCCCCTCAGCCCCACGACATACTACCAGGGACTTGGGGATGGTGAATATAGCTGGATGCGAAACTATTTCCTCATCCCATTAAATGTCTGAGTTTTTCTGTTCCCCCTGGGAAGAAAGCAAGACTTTTTTTAAAAAGTGGGGTGTGGGGAGAGGAAGAGCAAGCCACCCTAGAAAGCCAATAGCCTGGTGGTTAGGGCACTCACCTGTGATATGGGAGTTGCAGGTTTAAGCCTCTGCTCTGGCTGAGTCTGAAGCTGGGTCTCCCATTTCCCATGTATGTGGTTTATCTAGTGCAGGGGTTCTCAAACAGGAGGTTGTGACCCCTCAGGGGGTCGCAAGGTTATTACATGGAGGGTTGTGAGCTGTCAGCCTCCACCCCAAACCCCACTTTGCCTCCAGCATTCATAATGGTGTTAAATATATTAAAAGTGCTTTTAATTTATAAGGGAGGTTGCAATCAGAGGCTTGCGGTATGAAAGGGGTCACCAGTACAAAAGTTTTAGAACCACTGATCTAGTGGGCTATTGGCTATCCTGGGATCTCTCTTTCTCTTTCTTTGTGTAACCAGAAAGTCCATCCTGATCCTAAGAAGTTTCAGTTTCAATTAATAGACATTTTCCAACAACAAAATGTTTCATCAAAAAATGCCAACCAGCTCTAGTGGTAGAGTCTGTATCTGGAGCATTGCTATATGTATCTGGTTATACTTTCTGGCCATGCCTACAATGGGTCTCACCAGCCCTTCTCTGGCATTTATTTGTGTGGGGGAGACCACAGTCTCTTCCACACCTACGACTTTGTACCCAAGCCATAAGGGCCGACGATGTGTGTGCTCCGGGGCTTCAGCACCCACAGAAAAAAAAAAGTGGGTGCTCAGCACCCACCAGCCACAGCTGTTTGGCGGCGCTGCTGATCAGCTGTTTGGTGGCTGGCAGGAGAGTTGGGGGGGGCCTTGGGGGAGGAGGCAGAGCAGGAGCAGGAAGAGGTGGGGCCTCAGGGAAGGGGCGGGGTGGGGCGAGGCCTTGGGGCAGAGCAGGGGTGGAGCACCACGGGGAAAAATAAAAGTCAGCACCTATGAGCCAAGCCGTTGCTTACTCCAGGATCTGCCTCCCCTGAGACCAGAGCTCAGTTACTGAAGTGCCTGTTGATAACTGCTCCAGCTATAACAGTTCAGCGACCCAGATCAGGTTGTTACAAACAACATGGTTTATTGGCAACTTCACAGAAATACAGAGAAAATGACCAAGTAAGAGAGAGGCACACACTAAAAATACCCCAGTTGCTTCCTACAGAAAACTTAACTTGTCTGAGGTTCAAACATTGCAAGGATTTTACCTCTTTGTAGAAAAGTCCTTGTTCTCACAGAGACCAGAGATGTCTGTTTCTGCTCACCCACTGTCTCAGTCACATGATCTAGAGCGCACATGTGTGTCTGTCATCAGACAGACGTCCTTTTCTTATAGACTGGTTTTCAAGAGTTCCTTAGTTAATTTTTGAAGATTAACTTGTCCATTAGTCCAGAGTCAACCAAAATGGTTATTTCTTTTTATGATAGAACTGCTTGTAAATCGTAAGACAAAACACATTTCTTGTACAGCTGATCAAAATCCAGGGCAAAAAAGATGTGAATATTATTGAAAATTTCCCCTACTTTAAAAAAACAACAACAGAATTTTGAATCTTGAAACATAATCAAAGTATTGAAATTTAAAATTTTGTAACCAGCTATGTTTGATAAGTTTTATCTGTTTTAATGGTTCTTCTTTTGTCCCTAAACATACATGGATATTAGCCAATGTTCTCTTTTATAGATACATTTCCAAATGAAACTTTTAAAATTTGCAGCACAAGGAAAAATTCTCATTTCCTCCTCCTCGCATGTACAGTTGTCAGTCAACAGTTTTCCAGATAACAACCTTTGAGATGCAGTGTTGTAGCTGTGTCAATCTCAGCATATTAGAGAGACAAGGTGGGTGAGGTAATGTCTTTTATTGGTCCAGTCAAAGATATTACATCACCCACCTCGTCTCTCTAACCTTTGAAATGAGCTTTAGTTAGTGTGGTAATTTGCGGATTTCTCCAAGCTGAGCAAGAGTCAGTGAGGTGTATTTGTTTCCCTAATCCTAACTGGCAACATATCCAGATAAAATGTACAGAGTGGGAATTGCATAGGTAAGTTTGCAAATTTAACTCAACACTCTAAATCATATACCCAGACACAGTTGACTCACTCCATGTGATCAATACCCTGCAACTGATAGATGTCAGACTTCTGGCCTTCTTCTGTATTGATTTCACACAGCAATGTTTTGGTTAGGGCTGCCACAAACCAGTCTTTGGTTAGGAATTCACCCTACAACTGTACTCTTCATAGAAGCTGGAGATTGAAGAGACCTCTGGGATCAATTTATTATCTGGCCATTGCAGGACTGTTGACTTTACATTGGTCCCACCCATCGCTGGAAAATTATAACAAGTGGCTCCAAAAACCAAACAATCCCCCCAACCCTAAAAGCACTTGCCTGGGAACTGTGAAAGTATCTCACATTTGTCAGGCAGACCCTAGAGTTGCAGAGCTGGCTGTTTATGCGGCTGTGTTATCCTTGTAATCACACAAATACAGAGCTGTACAGTTCCACATGTACAGGGAAAACTTGAACAGCTGTAGCCTGTGGGTATTTGCTGTTGCTGTTTAAAATCTTCTGTTACATATTTTATATTTTGATGCCCTTAGCCATTTTTTAAAAGGTTGCTTTCATCTTCCCCCCTCCTCTCCCAATTTCCATGTCTCGAGTTATTTAAGGAATTTGTCTCTGTCTTCCTTGGAATACTGTCAACCTCCTGCTTCTCCTCAGAGAAGAGTGTTTTGTTTGCTTGTTTTTGATGGGGTCCAGGGGGTGTAACAACTTGTAACATCCCATGCTGGAAGGAGAGGGAGAATAGCCCAGTAGGGAGAGAGACGGTAGCCTGATGGTTAGGGTGAGATCCTTGGGGTGGGGAGATTTTACTTCAATTCCCTGCTCCATCAATAGGCTTTCTGTGTGACCATTCTGTGCCTCAGTTTCCCACCTGCTTTAAAAAAAGTGGGAATGATACCTTGAGGGGGGTTGTGAGGATAAAAACATTAAAGAGGAGCTCAGGTACGATGGACTTGGGTGCCTTACGAGTGCCTTAGATAGAGTTATCCATAGGGGAAGTTCTGATAATTACCTTGATATGCTGATACTTAAAAAAAAAAAGACTAAACTGGTGGCCTTCACAATAGGATGCTTTATTTTCTAAAGGTCTGAGAAAACCAATCTCTTTCACTTACATCCGATATTTAAACAAGTGGCTTCTTCTCAGGCTAATTTGTCTTGTGTCTTAACAGTCTCCCATCCCCACAATTAGCCTTCTACGTCTGCCTGAGCTGTAGACGCTCCACAGGGGATCATAACATGTAGCCTTATGGAGGGGCGGGCGGGGGGGGAGAAGATTCCTGGCTCTGCTGTTTGCATGTGGTACAGCCAGTGTGATCAGAGTGCTAACAGAGCAGGCTGTGTAATTACATGTCTCTAGTAAGTGTGTTAGCTCCACAGGGAGCTGAGTCCATTTGGAGAGGAGGAGAAATAGATTTTATTTTTTTGGGGTAAGGTGAAAAGGGTCAGTGCATAACTCAGTTCTCATTCGAATATGATAAAGGTAATTGTTGCTCTCAAGTGAATGCCTGGCGCTTCCTGGTTCTGCTCCTCTCGTTCATTGCTCATGTCTGTATTATGCAGACGTCTGCTTTCCAAAGAGAGGAGCAGGTTTTTATGAGAAGAGAGAAGAAAATTGACCATTTTGGAAGCGGTATGTTGTGATATTTATTAGCATTGTTTCTGCATCAGTACTGCAGGGGGGGAAGGAGCAAAGAGTCTGGGATATTGCTGCTTTATCCACAATAAAGATAATGACAATTAAATCAATTAATCCTATTCAGTATGGTGGGGATGTGGGGGAGGGGGAGGGTTGTATCCTGTATTCTAACCTCTCCCGTAGGTGTTTGATATGAGTCTTGTGTTCTTGCAGCTTACTGTAGCTATGTACATCTAATCTTTAAATATCCTGCAGCTTCCGATATCTCATTCCTCCAGCAGGCTCTCCATTCCATTTCTCTCCTCCCTCTAGTGTAAAATTTGGCCTAGCTACAGCTTTTTTCCTGGATTTGGAGGGGTGGTTGTTTTTTCCTCCTCCACCTCTAGGAAAATGCTATCTGACCCTGATTCTGGATTTCTATTTTTGTAGTTTGCTGTAGGTGCTGCTGGATGCTTTGCTGTGATACAGGGCCGAAGGCTGACCAAATCTGAGGGAGGATTTGTATGTAGGAAGAGAAGGTTATGGCTGTTCAGCGTGCTCCAGAATCTGCGCTTAGCTTGTTGATGGTAAGTGCTTGCTGAAATGTGGAGCTTATTGAGAGGCTAGTGGGGAGAGTGCATGGATCCTGAGCAGAAAATCATTGAGAGACCATGTTGACTACATGCTTTTCTTTAACAGGTCCTGGAGAACTTTGAAAATGGGTTCATTTGGAGCGTACATAGAAACATTCCTCTGATGGTGGTTTTAAGCATATTCACCACTAATAATGTTCATATTTTGAAATGCCTTTAATATACAGGTATATTTGCATCCTGGTTTATCCCAACCTGTAGAGACTTCCACATAGTTCATCATATGAGAATCTAAAATCTGTCTTTTCTTCCTTCTGCTTTCTCTCATTTTTTCCTTGCTAATTGCAAGACAGCTAAATGACAAGGAGTCTTTTCCCCCATCAATCCACGTACATATGTTGTTAACAATGAATGGATGCTTAGAGATGATACTGTTATCATCATTTGGCAAACCAGTGAATAGTCACTTAACTAGCTAATGAGTATGCTGGACGTGATATTGACTGCGACCTGTAGAGAGAAATGGCTAGTGTTTATATGAGACATTTACTACATGTTGCGCTACTGACCTACTTTTCAAAGTTCTGCAGATTTATAATATTTCAAAGAAGATTATTTAGCATAAAACGTGGAGGCTGAGTCCCGGAAAATAATGATATCTTGCTGCAATTAAAATAAACCTTTGGTGGCATCAGAGATGGACGTTAAGCTTTATTTTTGTTTCAATCTCTCTCTCTTTTTAAATAATTTGTGTTGCCATTTTCTATGCTGCAGAATAAGAAGGAATTTTAGTGTAAGATCTCTGCTGGATTTGTTTGTGTCCAAATGTCTCCATAACATTTCCACTGGAGGCTTTTTACAAGCAAAGAGCAAGTGCAATATATATATATATATATATATTGATCTTTGCTTTCTGACTGAGAAAGGGAATGGTCTCCTGGAACATAGCATCTGCAGACATGATGAGTTTATCAAGGGGATGCTGTAGGATAATAGGTCTGTAGTGTCTTGAGTTGTTAACAAAGGTCAAGCTGAAAAGGGCAAATTTTATGTCTGTTGCTTGAAACTCTAAATACGCTATTAAATATACTGATGGTTTGTTTTTATATTTGTTGGAGAGTAATGTGCTATACAGGCTGTCCTTTCTTTCTCCCATCCCTCCTAGGCTTTTTAAATGGTCTCTTCCTTTTCCCTGCCTCTGACCTTTCACAGGTATACTAAAAGCTCCCCAGTTTCTAAAGCAGTCAGTGCAAATAGGAGGAGGAGGAATTATTTATTTTGTTTTACTTCTGTCTTAATTCTCAGCCTCTATTTTTATGCTTCCAATTTACCCCCCACCTTGTTTTATTTCTTTTAGCCAGTTCTGTATGTTGGGTGAAATTCTGTCACTGTGCAAAGCTGCCTGAAAAATGTGCACCCAAAAATCTGAGTTTCTATGGCTCTGTGCACAACAAGCCATGCCCACATGTGTATGTATCCTGTATTCTAACTTGTAGTACTGTTTTCTGCAGGTTACTGTGCATCTAATCTCTAAATATCCTGCAGCTTCTGTTATCTCAATTCTCATGCACCTGTATGTAACATATCAGCAAAGTTTGTGTTGTAGATCCCTTTAGTGGCTACTTCACTAGTGCATAACTGCCCAATACTGCTACCAGCTATTGGAGCTACTCCTTTAGCTCAAGTGGTAGGGTTGTGTGCCATGGATCTGAAAGTCCTGGTTTCTAACCCTTCTGGCAATCTGTTTAGAGGGTTGATACATTGCTGGGACAGGGAAATATGCATTGAAACTCAGTAACAAATGTCCCAACTTTCTAGGTTCAAATGTCTCTCTGGGGCTTCTGTGCAAAGGGGTGTTATTCTGGCGTCTCCCTGGTTTTGAATGAGATGAAGATTTGTAGCTAAAAAAATCCCACTGCCCCTTTGCCTCTGCTGTTTTTGTTTTGTTTTGTTTTCTGCTGTATGACGAGATGTAGCCACCAATCAAAATCCCCCCCCTCTGCCTCTATTTAAAATGCATGCTTGAGCAGCCTGCCCTTGGGTCAGTAACAAATACCTACATCATTCATCCTGCTGTAATGGAACCTTTTATCTGAATTCCCCTACACTACAGGGATTAAAGGATTAAACCCTTCACCTTCAGGAAATAGCTTTTAATGCTGTGGTGGGCTATCCACATCAAGGGAACCTTTTCTAAACATTTTCAGTACCACACTTTTCCATCAGTAATGTGTGCCTCAAGGGTTCCATCATCCGTTTTTTCAGGACACAATGGCAGTGGTGTTGGGGATGGGTTACTTTTCTGTGCATGCTATAAGACTACTACTATTTAGCCTTTACATGGTTCTTCCATCTGGAGATCTCCAGGCATTTACCTGGGGTGGTGATGTTATCCCTATTTTACAGATAGAGAAATCAAGGCAGTTAATGAGCTTGCCCAAGCTCATACATACAGTAAGTCAGTGGCAGATATGGGAATGTAGATGACCCAAACACTGGACCAAAAGCCACTGGCAATTGTAATGGCAAATTATCATTTGTGGTAGTGCCCAGGGCATGCTAGGCACTTCCCATATGTACCAGCTGAGTATGCCCCAAGGGGCCCACAGATTAAGGAAAGACAGGCAGGCAGGCCTGGTCTGCACAAGGTTTAACTAATGGTGTGATCTAGTTAAATCAGTGCAAACCCCTGTGTGTGGACAGTCTTCTTTCAGTTTATTATTATTTTTGTTTATTTATTTGTATTGCACTAGTGCCTGGCAGCCCCAGTGATAGACCCAGGACTCCCACTGTGCTAGGGCCTGTACAAACACAGAACAAAAAGACAGCCCTTGCCCCATAGGGACTGTCTTTTTGTCTGCTCTTACATCAAAATAATGTCCACACGAGCTAGAACTAGCTTAAATAAATTGGTTTAAAAACAGATTCAAGTTCAACTGGTGCAACTTTCCCCTGTAAACAGAAGTCAGGGAATAGGCCCAATGAAAGGGCTTTTTTACACAAATCCAAATTGGGTTTTTCCTGCTGTAGAGATGTTACATTTAATACAAATGGGAATGGACTGAAAAGTTTAAATGTGAATCCCTATTTCTTGGCAGTGATCCTTCATATTAGAAATGACTTGAGTCTGGGCAGTGCCTTGTCTTGCAGAATTCATGTTACCAAGCTCTAACATACTGCACAGATTGCAACAGACAAGCAGTGTCACTTCAGCTGGAACTGAGGAAGTAGCCTGCTACAGAGCATAAGCAATTTTATCTGTAGGATCACCTGATCACTAGCATCAAGGTTGCATCAGCCTCTGTGCTTCAGGAGGAGTGAGCATAAGAAGAGTGTAATAGCATGTGTATCTTCATCCCAGACAAGCCATTGCATTTTCTATGTTAGGATCTTTAGCACTGATGCAATAACAGTACACATTTTATGTTCATCTGATCAGTCTGCTGCAATGTTTTAAAGCTGCAGACATGTATTGATCGTGGGAGGTTTAATGGCATAGTAAGTTATGTTACCTGGTTTCTGTTGAGAGGGCATCACAGCATTTCATACAATTAGTTCTCAGGGATGTGACCTTTTAGAGTACCATAGGTTAAAACACCTTTTAATATGCACTAATTGACTGCAGAGTTTCAGAATGGGAAGGCATCAACCACAGCTGTCCTCATCAGTTAAGCCTAAATGCTGCGGCACAAAATGATCTCCTGTCATGTCATGCACCGGTTCCAGTGAAGCCATTGGCTCTGCTTTCCCTGTACCTCACGATGAAGCTTCTCTTTCTCCTCAGCAAGGGCATGGTGGGCCCTACTTCTGTTCACGTCTGAGCTTTCGTCTCCTGCTTCCCCTCACATTGTCTTCACTGCCTCCTATCTAGCTAATGTAGCATCCCTATCTGCCTGGATACCTCTTTTAGCGCCAATCTCCTTACAGGTTTTGCTGGACAGGCCTGGTTCTTCTGGATCCCACCTCTAGCTCAGCACGGTGTAACTTCTTTATTTTCTTCCCATATGAATTTAGTTGGTGGTGCCTCCACCCCCCTCGCTCCTTCCGGGCAGTGTCACCAGGGCAGCTTGGAAGGAAAATTGAAATAACACAACCACGTACAATATATTCAACACAGTAATTATATTAAACAGGAAGTAAATATAACATAACAGGGTAAAACACTACTCTCACGGTCACTGGTGGCCATACTGATAATACCTGTGAATTTCCCCTGTCACGTGACCTGATATTGCAAACGAAAAAATTTGTGTCCTGTTTATACATGTATTTTGTAGGGGCCCTTGATAACTCATAACAACGATATCTTCCGTAGCAGCAATAAGCAACCTTGCTGACTTGGTTCAGTACAGCCCAAAGGATTCTCACGTGGGATAAGATGGTAAGTCCCTCATGGATTTAGTAGGCTGCAGGTAATAAAACCCCCAAACTCTCAGCCCCTGGCTTGAGGACACGATCAGGGAGCAGGGGGGCTCCTAGACAATTTCCCTGACCATCTAAAAGATGGTCCATTCACAACTCCACCAATGATTCTCCAGTTCAGAGATGGATCTGGACTCCTCAGCCACTTCCGAGGAACTGACGATCACAGCTGGCAGGGATCCTCTTCATGCAGGAGTCAGGCTGCTTCTGGTCCCAAGATTTCCCCTCACCGCAAAGGGATGCAGGGGTCAGGTGCAGATACAATAACTCTACTAAACATCCTCACTCCTAATCTCCTCCCCTAGAGCTCAGATACACTCACAGTAGTAGGGCAGCCCTGAGCTAGCCGCCAGAGCAGTAGTGACTGATTTCACCTAAGGCGCTGAAGCACTAACTCAGCCTACCTCGGTGGGGAGTTTGCCCAACAAAACTCTTAAAACTGGGAGCCACCTTGAAGAGGGAAAGGTCCAAGCTGAGGGTCATTGCTTCCAGATACCCACAGTTCTCAGGGGAATCCCTGCATGCACCCTGAGACTCATGAGCTCTCCCACAGTAAGTCCTACCCTTTCTGGGCTTCCCGCTCTCAGTGCTCCTAGCATAGGGGCCAACTCCATGGGGAAAAAATGGTGGGAGCTTAGCACCCACCGGCAGCCCCCCTATCAGAACCTCCCCCTCCCCCCAGCGCCCGCTGGCATGCCCGACTGATCAGGACCAGGAGCGCCGCCAGCTTTTCCGGCGCCCTAGGCGGCGGAAGGTCCCGCCCCCGAAATGCCGCCCCCGACAGCAGCGGCGGAAGGTCCCGCCCCCAAATTTGCACGGCCGGCCGGGGTGCTGGCGCCCCCGAAATAGCAGCGCCCTAGGCGACCGCCTAGGTCGCCTAATGGGTTGCGCCGGCCCTGATCAGGACCTCCTCCTCCCTCCCAGCGCCTACCACCTGCTGTGGATCAGCTGTTTCGCGGTGTCTGGAGGTGCTGTGGGGGAGGAGGGAGGAGCGAGTGTGCAGCATGCTCTGGGGAGGGGGTGGAACTGGATGGGGAAGGGGCGGGATGGGAAGAGGCGGGGCAGAGGTGGAGCCGGGGGTGGGAAGAAGCAGGGCGGAGTTGGGGCATTGAGGGAAGGGATGGAGTGGGGCGGGGCCTGGGCGGAGCCGGGGGGAGCACCCCCTGGCAGATTAGAAACTCGGCGCCTGTGGCTCCCAGAGTGCATATCTCACTTCCTATTGGTCAGGCTAGCTCTTCTCAGGCATTTACTTGTCAATCATTTGACTCTACCCCCCTCTAGGGTGACCAGATAACAACAGTGAAAAATCGGGACAGGGGGTGGGGGGTAATAGGCGCCTATATAAGTAAAAGTCCCCCAAAACGGGACAGTTCCTATAAAAACGGGACATCTGGTCACCCTACCCCCCTCCTTTCTCTCAGACACTGCCTTTCCCCAGAGCAGGTGCACTGGTGGCCATCCAGCCAGGCCTCCTATCCTCCCCGAAGCCGGCAGGGCCTCTGTCGCTCGAAATAGTATCTCTTGTTCTTGGGTGCCAGGCAGACTCTGAATCTGCCCTTGGCACCCCCTTCCTCTCCGGGACAGTGCGTCTCCCTGAGATGTTAGTGCACAGAGACCCAGGAACCTGGGTAAGCCCCTTGGTGGTTATACTAAGGTGCTTATTTGGCTCCCATTACCATAGTATCTGAGCCCCTCACAGTCACCGATGGACTTATCCTTCCAATACCTTCTAGGGCTACATAAATGATCAATAATAAATGTCAGCCCTCCATAAATAATGTTCCATTTAGAAATCACGTTTATCTTAGTACAATAGTAACGACAATCGCTTGTGTTTATAGAGGCGTCTTTGGTCCCAAAGGGCTTTGTAAAGTTTAAAAATATCACTAACAATATGAAATAAAAATAACACTGACAACACCTATCTATAATATCCAGTTACATTATAAGCTGAGGCTCAAGGTGGGATTCAGGATACCCGGGTTCCACTCCTGTGTCTTGCTTTGTGAATTTCCTACTTAGGATAGGATGTTTCAAAGGAGCTGAATGCAGTTAGGGGCCTGAATTGCACTAAATCAATGGGTGCTCAGTTCCAGCCCCCTCAGGTTCCATTGAAAATCCCAGAGCCTGTTTCTCTGTGCCTCGACTTCCCCCTTTTTAAAAAGGGAATCATAATACTTCCCTCTCAGAATTTAGACTTAACTCTTCAGAGTCTCTCAAACACTTCGGAATGTTTGGCCCTGATCTTACTTCTGTTGGAAGTCAAAGGCACAAAGCTCAAGGCTAGGCCCTTGTGCTGAAAGGCCCTTCTATAGGAGTAGTAGTGCTTATTATTGCTACCAAACGTATAAAATACAATGCCTGCTTTTGCTGGCTTTAGGGGTATTGGTCTTGATAACAGCTTTGACTCTCCAGAAACATAGGGTACAGACGGACGGCTACATTTTCATCCACCAACTGGGTAGTTAGCAGCCTACCCAGCTTCCATGTGCAATGCAAGTTTTGGGCATGCAGACGCTGGAATACACAGAGCCCAAATTTAGATCCCTGAACAGAAGGAAATGTGTTCTATACTATTCAGGCTGTGCCCGTTACATCTACGGCAAGAGAGCTTGGTTTGGAAGATCATATTAATGCCTTTGGGAGAAGCAGTGTTACAAAAGAAGGGTGAGCTCATTCACTATGTCACTTCTCAGGTTGAAATTGTCTCACTGTTTACTACCCTCGCTCAGGATATGTAACAAGCACGTGACATTTTAACCTTGTGGCTCTGACCTCTACCTACTAATTAAGTGACCTCAGCCCCTGGGATGTGGATCTTAGCTGCCTCATTCCTTTCCAGCAAGTGAAAAGCACGCATCTGTTTCTACACAGGGCTTAATGCAGAAGCACCTGCAGCCCTCATTGGACTTCAGGGGGTATCCAGCACTTGTTGGAGGACCACACTGTGCCATCAGTTTGTAAGCAGAACACTCCATTGCTTAGAAATGGGTAGTGCAAGATTGCCTAGAATCAGGCCAGCAGCTGCCCTTTCACCCTCTCATGCCACTATTTCAAATTCAAATCTGAAAGGATGAAATGAAGTCACCAGACCAGGTGATCACATAGCCCGTATTATAATCCTAGCACCTAAGAGCCCCAGTCATGCAACAGGACCCCTCTTCTTGCATGTACTTTTGCTAAATAGACTAATTTGTGGTTTTACCACAAGCCTTGAGCATGAGCTGATGTGTAGCTGCACAGTTCCAAGATCACCCAAGGGAAGGGATTGATGCTTCAGAGGAGCACAATCCTTAATAGGAGAAAAGAACTACCCTCCCTACAGGCCAGCTCTGCTGGTTGTTGTGTTGGAGGATGGGAGTGGAGGAGCCAAATACCTGCTCAGGGAGGTGGGGGGAGTGGCCGACGCACAGCATTTTTATATAACGCTTTGGTCTAATTTTGGTTGTTGGGTTTAGTGTACGGGTGCTGGGTGGTGTTGGTGGCCTGTGATAAACAGGAGGCCCGACTAGATGATCTGGTAGTCCCTTCCAGCCTTAAACTCTGTAACACTAGCTCCTACTTACCCCTCCAGGCCTGGACTCTGGCCCTAATTTATTTTTGTGTAATTCTGAAACATCACCACAATGATATTGAAGCTCCATTCTCAGTGTAAACTGGTGAGCGAAAGAGGCCAGGATGTTAATATTACAAATACAGAAGCCACTTAATTCAACTCAGTCAGGTTGAATCCTTGGATTGCTATTAGCCTTTTTGTGATGGGATCTGTTATGTGATACCTGCGCTATTTTAGCTGGAGAATGATGAAATTATTACCGTTGTAATTCTGTTACAGCACATGTGATTGATTTCCTTTTCTTTCTTTTTTGCACACATGTTTTTTAAAGTGTGACTGAGCAGATGGCAATGTTTCCATGTCTGACTTTTCCCCTTTATTACCATGCTCAAATCCAGGCACAAAACAGAATGCTAATTTGATGTTGTTTACTAAGGATAGGGTGGTGGTTTTTCATTTCAGGAACATTTTTCAACCACTCATTCAGAATGACTGGGAAGATTTTTTTTTTTTTTAATTATTATTTATTTTTTGTCCAAGACATAGTCATCGATTTTGTATGAGATTATAGAATTTGGATGTTTCTGGGAGTGAGTTAGTGGGCATTTGAGTAGGCTTTCAATATGATTAATGTGAGGTTCTATACAATTAAGAGACAAGTGGTCAATTAGCATCATGGATGGATCACTTGGTGTATTGACAATGAAAGTTCTCAGAGTATATTTTTTAAACAAAAGTTGATTTGTTCATCTGACAGTGTTGATTTATCTGCAAGCCAAAATTAATAATAGATTATTCTGTAATTATATTGTTTCATCCAAAATATTTGTTTCACATGTGTAACTGTCCAGTCTTTACTTACTGTAGTTATTCAATTCCCTAAATTCTGGCTATGCAAGTCTTAGGCCTTGTCTACACTAAAGGAAAAAGTCGATCTAAGCTACACAATTTGAGTTACATAAATAGCGTAACTCAAATCGACGTAGCTTAGATCTACTTACCGCAAGGTCCACACTATGCGACGTCAATGGGAGACACTCTCCCGTCGACTCCCCTTACTCTTTTTTCGATCGGGTGGAGTACAGGAGTCAACAGGAAAGCGACTGGTGGTCGATTTAGCAGGTCTTCACTAGATCACTAAATCAGCTGCCGATGCATCGATCGCCACAGCGTTGATCCTCTGGTAAGTGTAGACAAGCCCTTATTTCCATAGCCCTGGTCTACACTGGGCGGAGGATCAATCTAAGTTACGCAACTTCAGCTACAAGTATACTTAGATCGACTTACCGTGGTGTCTTCACCGCAGTGAGTCGACTGCTGCCGCTCCCCCGTCGACTCTGCTTGTGCCTCTCGCGGCGCTGGAGTACAGGAGTCGACGGAAGAGTGCTCAGGCGTTGACTTATCGCGTCTAGACTAGACGCGATAAATCGATCCCCACTGGATCGATTGCTACCCACCGATCCGGCAGGTAGTGAAGACATACCCATAGTCACTCTACACTTATTTCTCAATACAACGAAAAGCTTTTATTCCACACGGCTAATGATATCAACCAGTCACAGTATAGGGAGTCGCAAAATTTCTGTATGGTTACTTCTCAATAAACACTGTGAATGTGCAAGTCTCTGTAATCTGGCAACTATATTTCAGCCACTTATATTGACTTTAGGGTGAATAAAAATGTGTGTTTTTTTGAAAAAATAAACAGATTTTTAAAATTTAAATCAGATTATTTTGATTTTATGATGTAAATTAGTGTTTTTCTTTTAAAAAATAAAACCAATTAAAATGAAATCTGAATTTAATACAAAATATGTTAAGGCCTAAACTTATTCTAATCTCTTAAAACACTTATATAAAAAAACAATGCTGATCCATGAGTCTCCATCAAAATCTTTGAGTTAAAGGCTGCTTTTCTATATAAAGAAAAAATCAAGGGGGGAAAAATCTAACTTTTGAGATCAAGCGTTATAAATGTGGCATGATAGATCATGTATTGTATTAAGGATTTGTTTTGTTGAATAAAAATACATTTTATATTCTGTTTTGTGTGTTTAATTAAATTCCAGTTATCATCCTAACGACCCTAAAGCAGCTTGACATAAATTGTGAACAAAACATTAATTATCTAGTAAATAAGCAATATACCATTCACCATTTTCTAACTTACTAAAATGTACAATTAATTAATTAGAATCTGAAAATATTAAGCTATATAATGGATTAAATAAATGTATATAATTATAGTTGCATCCTCCAGGGTAGAAAAAAAGATGTACTAAATCTGATGTAAAAGGCTCTGTTTGGTTGTAAATCAACATGTTGTAATAGTTATATCAACCAATGGGAAAATAGCTGAAGTACAAATGGACAAGTTGATTACAATCGATGAATTAAATTGAGTCTGTTCATGGGGTGATTTAAATCACATTGATTTAAATCAATCCACCTGTGCTGCATTTTAAAGAAGTTAGCCAGCAACAAAAATGGCTGCCTCGGCTTCAAAGGAGCTTCAAAGTATAAGACGATAAAATAATACCAAAAAAGAAATAAATAAAAGTTTAAACTTATTTCTCTTTTTAAAAGATTTTTTTCACTATCCCATAGCATGTTAACAGACTGACTAAGCTGTATACTGTATATTTCCCAGAAGAAGAGTTTTGCAGGTTGAAACCTCTTGCTCCATCAAGATTGTAGTGACCCTTGAAACAGACAAATGTGAATAAACAGATCTCAGTATATGGCACAGAATATGTTTAAAGGGTCATCAAGAAGCATAGAATCAAAGTTATTTGGGGGTTTTTTAGAAAGAAGAATGAATTTAAAAATCAGTCCATGGTTTGTGCTTTCAGAATAGGTAAAATAAAATGTTCATACCATTCCCTTGTCACTTGGAACTGAGCAGATGCTTCCTGCACTTGTTGTGGTGTCAGCATGGCCTTTTGGGGCAAATCAACTGTTAAATAATAGCATGCACTTGTCCTGAGAAATATGGATAGGGTGACCAGACAGCAAATGTGAAAAATCGGGACGGGGTGGGGGGTAATAGGAGCCTATATAAGAAAAAGACCCAAAAATCGGGACTGTCCCTATAAAATCGGGACATCTGGTCACTCTAAATATGGATGGGCATCTCATGCTCCAAGAGGCTCAGATATGAATGCACCCAACTAATGTTCCTTAAGCATTACTGAAAGATGATTGAAGTGTAAGGTATTAAGGTAGGGCATTCAGCAATGAAGCCCAAGAAGCTGATGAGGTTATGAGAAATGGCAATTTGGCTACAGTTCAAAGAAATAAAAGGCAGCGGTGAAAGGATTGTAGATCACTTCCAGTGCCAGTTCCAGTCCCTGGTCCTAATCTTTAAGGCCCTAGAAGAGCTGGGGACAAAGCTTCCTTGAATGATGCCAACAACCAACCAGAGAAGATAAGATTGAGCCCAAGCTTAATTCTTTTCAGAGTGTGTTACAAAACCCACCTGTTTGCAAAAGCCTTCCTTTGATAACTGAAGACAAAGAATTGCAAAGACAGTACAAAGCGGCCAAATGTAGGAAAGGCAAAGAGCAGAATCCATTAAGGACAACTGTACAATTCCTAATTACCTTATCTAGTGCTCAGCTAGATCTACCGAAACTAAACTACTCTTTCTTTCTGCCCATGAAGGATTGTTCCCTACAATGAGTTCTCCCTTGCTCCCCTCCCAACGTGTCCAACCAGTTTCAAACCTTTAAATATCTAAAAAGTAACTCCTTTATGGGATGCTCCAGTAATATAGACATCAAATCCATTTTGAGCATATTTCCTATCTGTGAGCAGCCTGTGATCCTAAGACTTGAAGACTCTCCGGTTTAGTTACCAGTAACTTGGGTAAAGTTAATGGAGAAATGTTGTATAACGTATGTTCAGACTAATATATGTTTGATTTTTGCAACTAATGTATTAAAGTAAAGCCAGAGACACAGCTTTGCAATAAACGTGGTTGAAATATTTTTCATTCTGAATAATATTAACATAATTGAACCTTAATGGTCAAAGGACAATGTATTTCTGGGTAATTAATTACTGGCCATGATAGTTGATAACCTAAAATTATACCTTGGGCCATTAACCCTAGGTCATTAGTAGCCAGGGACATGCCTAGTCAAGGTCATTATTACTACTATACCACAGGCTACTGTAATAGGAAAGCATGAAAATTAGCTGTATTAAAACCTTTTCCCCCACTCTCTTCCCTCTTTAGCGATACAGGGCAAATTGTGCCCTCAATTACTCTGGATTTATAATGACTTTAATGGATTTACTCAGCATTTATACAGGTATCAATCTGAGCAGAACTTGGCCTGTTGTTTTCGGGTTGTGGACACTTATCCACTAAGAATTGGAATGAGATGAGACACAAAGAACATTTGCTTCGATCTACAATGGGCGGTGGCATCAGATGCATAACGCAATTATTTAATTTAAATTTTTAAAACAACTACCACAAGGCATGCTCTTGTTAGCCGTTTCAACAGTAGGCCGAGGAATGAGTGGCCCCTGGACACTGAACTGTTATCTCATGCCTGTTTCATTAGCAATAAACACGGCATCCGACAGACAGTTTTGTAGGAAAGAATTCTTTATTAAGCATTCTGAGTGGCCAGTCTTACATGCTGAAAATGTAGAGTGTGTGTGTGTGTTAGCAGCCTGGCCTCAGCTTGCATTCCTGAGACCTTGGTGTCACACTAAACAGGATCCCTCATGAAACCTGTCCTTTTCTCCAGTTCCAACTATCATCCTACAATCACTAAACACTTTCCCTCCAGCTAAGAGCTGAGGCACATTAATGCTTTGGGGGAGTGTGTCCTACTGTTTCTCATGCTCCACCTGTTGTGAGGATAAAACAGTACCCAGGGTTGTCCAGCTGGTTCTCACCAAACCCAAACTCACTGAAAGAAGGATGATGAATAACATATTGAAAAGAAACCTGAGTCACTGAAATAACTAAGAATTCTTTTTTTTTTTTAATGGAAAATAATTACAATAAGAACTATGGAGTAAGGATAACTTGTATTACAGTAACGTCTTTCTTTTAAAAATGGTGATAGTCATGTTCACTGGTGGCCAAGGTTTTACATATTTATTGCATTAAACACAGCACAATAATATATATGGAGATATACCTATCTCATAGAGCTGGAAGCCCTGAAGGGTCATCGAGTCCAGCCCCCTGCCTTCACTAGCAGGACCAAGTTTTGCCCCAGATCCCTAAGTGGCCCCCTCAAGGATTGAACTCACAACCCCGGGTTTAGCAGGCCAATGCTCAAACCACTGAGCTATCCCTCCCCCCTTAATGATGATGTATCTTCTTTGGTTGTGTTCATCGAGTGTCCAAAAGTGTCCTAAGCAACTCCCATAGAATAAGATGGCTTCCTGCTCAAAAGAGCATAGCCCCATGGAAGTTAGGCACCTAAATACCTTTAAAACCCTAGCCCTGAGCTCTTCAGGGCAGAGAGTTGTCTTATTCTAAGGCCCCGCTCTTGCAATGGGACTGCACAGGGGCACTAGTGGATTACAGTGATCCCTAAACAACCAAAATAGGGACCAGGATGGGGAAAGCAACAGAGTACACAAGCAGTGATTGCGCTGAAGTCTGACGCACAACTTATTAGTGCTAAGATTTTTTCCCCTCCTGAAGTTATTTTTTTGGAGTCAGGTGCTGATCAAAAAAGGCAGCTTAATCAAACAGCATAAGTTGATTTCATGTTGAATGGAGCCAATATCACTTTCTGCATCCGTATCAAAGCATACTTTGCAAACACTTGTATGCTCACTGATTCAGTGAAGGTAAAGGTCTCTCATGTTTATTTCTCATTTTCTTTGTATATCCAGTAGCTGATGCGTTCTCTTTGCTTTCCCATGCCTTGTGATAGGACATGCATGTAATTTCATGTCTCTGTTTCGGAAGGCCTGTGCTTCTTATAGCATGAACACATTTTTAATAGCTCTGTTGTCAGCCTAGATGGATCTACATTCAGCTTTTTCCTGGGAAATAGTTCTTGGTTAGAATAAGAAGCTTCTTGCCTTTGGATGAAGTATTTAAATTCCATTAGGGACCACTCATTATTTAGCACGTTGTGAATCAAAGCTGTAGGGAAGATCAGCAAAAGAATGTTAATTAGAGATGGCCCAAAACCAAGTCCCAGATCCTGACATCTCTGAACATGGGGGAAGTTTGGATTTGGATCCACTTCCAAACACTGCAGCTTTGGGTTGCCACTCATTACAGCATTGTTAACAGTGGTCCTATGGTTAAGTTTGAAGAAGCCACTTTCAAACACAAGTTGCAGTTTTGAACTTTCTACACCTGTGCGTGCACACACCTGTGCGCACACACATACTTTGCACATGACATTTTTCATGTCTAGCCTCAGATTTGTAAAAAATGATGTTTGTGTAGCTAAGCACTGCCAAACTGCACACCCAAAGTGTGCACACTGGACACTTTTGAGACCTAGTTTGGACATATGCAGAAGTGTGCATGCATATTGGGTCATATTGACTGACTGAAAACAGGGGGGTTGTTATATAATGAAATTGAAGAATACAGTTGAGTCCTAGATGTGTTTTAATTATTGACTCATTGATGGGTAATAATAATTTTATTGCCAAAGTCCAAATATGTAAAATACATACTTTGTCTTATTTAATGACTAACCTCTTACTAAGAGGGCAATCAGGTGGATATTTTCCAAGTGGTGCTCAAGTTCTATTATTTGTGAGTAGAATGTATATGTACAGAATTTTGAGAATTTATTTCTTAGCGACAGTGAGGGAGTCATCTTGCCATCATTGGCCCCATTCCTGCAGCCTTTAATCGAGCCGAGCAGTATTTACTTACACAAGTAGTCCCATATCAATTGAGTACTCTTTGATTGATGGTTGCAGTGCTGGGCCTGTTGATTTCAGTGGAATTTTTGTCATATACTTCAATGGGAACATGCTTGGATCCTAATTCACTTGGGGATAAATTCTGGTTTTGGCTACATGAGTGTAGATTCAGAGTAACTTCATTTTCCCCAGTAATGTTCATTCTGATTTAAACTGGTGTAATCAAGAGCAAACGTCGGCCCTTGTCTTAGTGCCTAATATAGTTTTCAGAAACTACAACACACAAAACTCAGTCCAACCTTTCTTCACACTGTAGTCCTATGGTTTCAATCAGTAAATTTTTTTCATGTGGATGAGGGTAACAGGACTGTGGGCATGTGGGTTGCTTGACTTTGGGGTTATTATTGGCTTATTGGTGGAATATTCCTGTTAAAAAAAGGGTGACTTCTTAGTAGTGATGCGTCATCAAATATGTACCTTGCATTGATATTTTTAGGTGCTAAAGCCACCATTTCAATGAAGCTGGGGTGGTGAAAATTGTCCATAACATTTTAGATATATAATTAAAGTACCATCTGCCTCTGAAATACAGCAGATGTATAATTGATATTCACTGCTGATTTGCCACTTGATTTTTGCAGACATTGAATGCTATAATAGTTTATACAGTGGGATTCTAAATACCCATGTGAGAATTCTCCTCTTCACTTGTTCCCTACCAGAAGTATAACTATCTTTCCTAGCACTCGGAAGGTAGAAGTATTAAAAGATAATTTGCAATAAACCAAGCCAAAATGTTACAGTGCTAGGATGTAAATAGATAAGAAGCTGCATGACATTTTATCAATTTCAAAGAGAGCTGTTCACTCCTGTAAAATCACAATTTTAGCCAGAAATGCTCGTTAGAAAAATTAAAATGTTACTCCCAGAAATAAACAAATCTTCTGCACTAATTAGGATCCATGCCTTATAACTGGGATTATAAAGAGGGAGAGGTATTTGCTTTTATGTGGAAATGTAGATCTCCCATTTGAAAATATGAACATTCCAGCAGCAGAAATGTTTAGGTTTTGGGAAATCAGAAGACCAACTGTAAAATGAAAGACAAGCTTTCTTCACTGGAAGAACTGCACAGATGATGATCAGATTGAAACCCATAGCAGGTCCCTAACAAACAGTGAGTTTACCCACAGAAAGTCCAAACACTGTAGAAGAACAGTGGTATGTGTCTTTCTTTTGTCACTGTTTAATCATCTTGTTTTCTACAAAGGAATCCTTCCAGGAAAGACAGTGGGCCTGAATTTTCTCCCATCAAAATCAAAGGGAATTTTGTCATTGACATCAACGGAAGCAGGTTGAGGCTCAATATTTTATATTTGTTGCCACCTCTTCTGATACCAGTGTCCTATTCTGGCATCCGGTTTGCACCTTAGCTGAGTGGTAGTGCATGTACAGGGCCTTGCAGATTGGCTTGTCAGTGGAGAAGAAATCAGTAATGGAGAATCTGGGTATATTCTAAGTGTAACTTGCCTTATTTACACACATATCCCAGACCTGGGAAAGAGGTGCTTAAAGAGCAAGCAGGCAACCCCTTTTTTCCAGGAATCTCAGCCCAGCACCACTGCCCAGGTCAGAAAGCACAACTCTGCCTCAAGAATTGACTGTAAGCAGAGACCAAGGCAGTAAGCAAACTCTCCTGCAGGTCACATAATTCCCTTTCCAAAGACCACTGCATCTACACAGAACCTCGTATAACCCTAAACTAACAACACACGTCTTCCCAAGACTGAACTTGAAAGACTATGTAACAGCAACACCTGGTGACACCTGCTTTAACAATATGTAAAACACAGCACTGTCTGGTGGCTACAGCAGAGGACAGGGTCTATTACTAGCTCTGCTTCAGCCAAGCATCATGTGTAAGTTTCTCCAAGCATTGTTTTTCGCCTCACATTCACGGTCCTCCACCATTCTTCTCTTGTCAACACTTCTGCTTTCATTTCTTCTCACTCCCTTTCTAGCTCCACACAAACGCCTGCCTAATTGCACACATTGCATCCTCCCATGCTGCTGTCCTCTACCCTTGGATCAGTCCCCCCCTCTTCACTTAATTCCCCCCTTAAAATTCATTTAATTCATGAAGGCTTTCAATGACCACTCAGCATGGAGAACCGAGACTCACCTTTGCATGCCCCTGACTATCTCTTGCACATACTACTATACACGCTGATGCAAATCAGGATGTGTATCCCAACCCCAGAGTTCTCTTGTCTACTTCCTCCTTCTCACCTGCATGGACTACGGCTATGTCTACACTTACATAGAATCATAGAATATCAGGGTTGGAAGGGACCTCGGGAGGTCATCTAGTCCAACCCCCTGCTCAAAGCAGGACCAATTCCCAACTAAATCATCCCAGCCAGGGCTTTGTCAAGCCTGACCTTAAAAACCTCCAAGGAAGGAGATTCCACCACCTCCCTAGGCAACCCATTCCACTGCTTCACCACCTTCCTAGTGAAAAAGTTTTTCCTAATATCCAACCTAAACCTCCCCCACTGCAACTTGAGACCATTACTCCTTGTTCTGTCATCTGGTACCACTGAGAACAGTCTAGATCCATCCTCTTTGGAACCCCCTTTCAGGTAGTTGAAAGCAGCTATCAAATCCCCCCTCATTCTTCTCTTCTGCAGACTAAACAATCCCAGTTCCCTCAGCCTCTCCTCATAAGTCATGTGCTCCAGCCCCCTAATCATTTTTGTTGCCCTCCGCTGGACTCTTTCCAATTTTTCCACATCCTTCTTGTAGTGTGGGGCCCAAAACTGGACACAGTACTCCAGGTGAGGCCTCACCAATGTCGAATAGAGGGGAACGATCACGTCCCTCGATCTGCTGGCAATGCCCCTACTTATACAGCCCAAAATGCCGTTAGCCTTCTTGGCAACAAGGGCACACTGTTGACTCATATCCAGCTTCTCGTCCACCGTAACCCCTAGGTCCTTTTCTGCAGAACTGCTGCCTAGCCACTCGGTCCCTAGTCTGTAACAGTGCATGGGATTCTTCCGTCCTAAGTGCAGGACTCTGCACTTGTCCTTGTTGAACCTCATCAGGTTTCTTTTGGCCCAATCCTCTAATTTGTCTAGGTCCTTCTGTATCCTATCCCTACCCTCCAGCGTATCTACCACTCCTCCCAGCTTAGTGTCATCTGCAAACTTGCTGAGAGTGCAGTCCACGCCATCCTCCAGATCATTAATGAAGATATTGAACAAAACTGGCCCCAGGACCGACCCTTGGGGCACTCTGCTTGAAACCGGCTGCCAACTAGACATGGAGCCGTTGATCACTACCCGTTGAGCCCGACGATCTAGCCAGCTTTCTATCCACCTTATAGTCCATTCATCCAGCCCATACTTCTTTAACTTGCTGGCAAAAATACTGTGGGAGACCATATCAAAAGCAGTGGCATGTATAGTACATATGCTGCATTCTCTCCTAGCATGGATATAAATAGTAGAGTAGAGGGTGTGGCACTACCTAGGCAAGTAGAGTAAAGATACGCCAGAACCTACACAGTTCTCTACAAGCCCAAGTGATGTTTCCCATGTCTACCTTTCTATTTTTAGCCGTGTCGTGTCCTGCTGCCTCTCCATTGCTGGAGCCTTTCCCCATCGCAGCAAAAGACTGGCAGTGGGGACAGGTTCTGGCAGCTCTTCAGCCGAAAGCTGCCAGAGCCTTTCCCTATTGCCTCCCCAACTAAAGCCTTTCACTGCCACATGTAGCCACACATCACTGAGTGGACGCAGCCTGCAGCATGTAGCTACATACGCCCTATACACTCCCACCAGAATAGACGAGGCGCCTCTCTCGCGCTCTCTCTCTTTCTTCATTATAGAGATTGGCCTGAACCAAAATCCTTGATCTGAACAGCTCTGAACATTGTGACCTGACCCTGAGTCACCCTGGGGTAACTCTACAGTAATTTCACTGACTTCAGTAGATTTACTGCAGAATTGCAGTGGTGTAAATGAGATCCCAATTTTAGTCCCTTATTAATAATGGGCTAAAACAAAAGCCCAGATCGATCTGAGCATCCTTGAATAGATCTAAGCATCCAGATTTGAACTTGCAGCTCTCAGTATTGCCAGCTCCAAGTATTAAACAATCATGAGTGAAATGCAACATTTTTTGAAAGGTCTCAGTTTTGTCCTGATAAGGAACAAAAACAAATTCCAAAACTTTTTGAAATTTTTCATGAAATGGAAATCTTGTTTTCTGGCCAGCCCTAATGGCGGTACATGGGAAACTGTGGCACTGACTAGCTACTAGTGCTGTCAAATGTACAAAGTAAACAGAGACAATTGTTTTTCTTTAATCTCTCTGTTACAGTCATGCTAGATGTTACATGTAACAACGGTAAGGGTATGTTTACACTGAATAGGGAGGTGTGGTTGCAGCATGTGTAGACATATCCGAGCTAGCTTTGATCGATCTATCTAGATCAAAGCTAGCTTGAGTAACAATAGCAGTGAAACCATAACTGGATGGGTGGCAGCTGCTTAAGTATATAGCCAGGGTCTGGGTGGGGCTAGTCAGTGAAGACACCCAAACTGCTGCAGTTGCTATTGTTACTTGAACTAGCTTCCATCAAGCTAGATCAGCTAGCTCGTGTATGTCTAAATATGCTGCAATCACACATCCTGTTTTCAGTGTAGACGCACCCTTTGTAATAAATATTTTTCAGACCAATGTGGTGGGTTTTTTTAAGTTAACACTATCCATATCATTTCTCTTTGGAGGGTCCTACTTGGTTTTATAACATTTTTACAGTGCTTTGACATCTTTGGATGAAAGGGAATCTATACATGTAAAATATTCTGTATTTTTGTATTACTGTAGCCCTAGTCATGGACAAGGACCCCATTGTGCTAAGCGCTGTACAAACACAGAACAGAAAAAAACAGCATCTTCACAAAAGAGCTTGCAATCAACGACAAGAAAAGGGACAACAGATGGATACTGACAGATGGGGGAATACAAGGAAACAATGAGACAATATTGGTCATCAGAACAGGCTGTGGTCTCAGCACACCACCTGCCTAGCCTTTGTCAAGTGGGTTGTAGGCTTTGTGGCAAAGGAGAGCTCTAATCTTGTTGGGCCTGTAGCGAGCTTTTGCTTCCCTTTCTAGGGTAAGGAATCATTCTGAAGTCAGTGGACACCAACTCAGAATCTAGCCCATGAACTAACATGCTGGAAGCTCCAGGCTGTGGTGTGTTAGCAGCAGGGCTGAGCCAGAAGCGTGTTGGGAGTGGAAGGCATGAGTGGATGAGGGGAGTGGGAGACTGCTGGGGTAGGGAGAGAAATGCGGAGGGGATGGAGACTTGAAATGGGTATGGAAAGAGGATATGAGGAGGGAGTAGACACCAGCACAGACACAGGGAAGGCATGGAGCTGGGATCCCAGGTCTTGGAAGTGGAGGTGCTTTGGAGGAGGAAGGAGTAGACTGAGCAAAACAGATGCTGTCTGCCCGTAGGGAAAACCAGCTAGCTGAATATCACAATTGTCTCTCTGACACTTTCCTTGCTCCTAAATTGGCTGTTAACATAACTTCACTGTGCTCAGATTTTGAATGCTGCCCTGTGGATTGTGTGTGGCATTCACTCTTTCCATCGGTGTCAATGGACATATTAGAACATGTAGCTCTTCAATAATAAACAAATCTCAGCCTTTGAAAATATCAAGAGTGGTTTTTTAAAAAAATAATAAACTGAATAAATAACGCAGCACTCAGGAAGCAAATGACTTCTTGTGATCATTAGCCATCACTGTCCTTCTAATAACATGATAGTCCGTTAGATTGTGAGCTCTTCCGGGCAGGGGCTGGTCCTCTGTTTGTTTGTACAGGAGCCAGTACTGTGGGGGCCTGATCATGACTGAGGCCTGTAGGTGCTGCCAAGTTATTGACCAATATTAATTAATTTTATTCTCCTGGAGTGTTGTTTTTTTCCAAAATGTTAAGAGCAAGACATGCACTTTATAGTCCCAGCATACACACACAGAGAGAGTTAGAAACAAAACAAACATAACACTGCTTTATTTCTTGGACTGCAGGACTTTTATTTCTAGAAATCTAGCACACCCCGCTGCTTCTTTCTTGGCCCGCTCCGCCGGCAGCCCTATGGCCGTGGGCCCACTGGGCAGCGCCGCCGGGAGCCTGCTGCAGTTCCTGAGGCTGGTGGGGCAACTCAAGAGAGTACCACGAACAGGCTGGGTGTACAGGAATGTAGAGAAACCAGAGAGTATATCAGATCATATGTACAGGATGGCAGTCGTGGCTTTGATAACTTAAGATAAACAACTTAATAAAGACAGATGGGTCCGACTAGCTCTGGTTCATGATATGGCTGAATGCATTGTTGGAGATATAGCACCTGCAGATAACATCTCCAAAGAGGAGAAACATCAGCAAGAGGAGGCAGCTATGAAACATTTGACTCAGCTGCTATCAGAAGACCTGAGAAAAGAAATCTATGAACTCTGGGAAGAATATGAACATCAGTCTACAGCAGAAGCCAGATTTGTAAGAGAGCTGGATCAGTGTGAGATGATACTCGAAGCGTCTGAGTATGAAGAGTTGGAAAAAATGCCTGGAAGACTACAGGACTTTTATGATTCAACTTCAGGAAAATTTAATCATTCAGAAGTAGTCCAACTTGTGTCTTCCGTTAATATAGAAAGAAATACAAAAATAACTGCTACAGCAAGTGAGCCACGCTCTTGAGGCATTTTAACACTTCTGTAGCTAAAATAAAATATTTATTTAAAAAAACAAAAACCAGCCAATTGCAGAGGAAGAGAGAGCAGACTGCCCCCTACAGCAGAGAGGCGCATCTCAACTCACCTCGCTCCAGAGTGATGCTCAAGACCTAAGGCTCGTCTACACTACAAAGTTAGGAGAGTTTAACTACATCGCTTAGGGCTGTGAAAAATGTCATGCCCCATGTGATGTAATTAAGCCAACCTAAGCTCTGGCTTAGACACCACTAGGTTGATGGAAGAATTCTTCCGTGACCTTGGTACCACCTCTCGGAGAGGTGCGGATTTCCTGCTGTGACAGAAAAACCCCTTCCATTGCTATAGTGTTTACAATACAGCACTGCAGCAGTAGCTGCAGCTGTGTTGCTGTAGCATTTCTAGTGAAGATATGCCCTTAGATTGCACACTTCTCTGCTTCCCCCACTAGCATGCAAACGGGACTAGGAATGCCCTTCTAACTTACAGTGATAGCTGGTAATTTTAACACAGTTTCCAATTTACCATATGCTTCTTAATCCAGGTTATTCTTATTTCAGTTTAAGGAAAACAACAAAGAAAGAAAGAACAAATATAAAGTCTCACTGGAGAGAATGGTGTATTCTGCAATGCTGTGCCTGTGAAATGAAACTGGCATTAGAAAAGGTTCAGAGAAGGGCAACTAAAATGTTTAGGGGTTTGGAATGGGTCCCATATGAGGAGAGATTAAAGAGGCTAGGACTTTTCAGCTTGGAAAAGAGGAGACTAAGGTGAAATATGATAGAGGTATATAAAATCGTGAGTGGTGTGGAGAAAGTGAATAAGGAAAAGTTATTTACTTGTTCCCATAATATAAGAACTAGGGGCCACCAAATGAAATTAATGGGCAGCAGGTTTAAAACAAATAAAAGGAAGTTCTTCTTCACACAGCGCACAGTCAACCTGTGGAACTCCTTGCCTGAGGAGGTTGTGAAGGCTAGGACTATAACAGGGTTTAAATGAAAACTGGATAAATTCATGGAGGTTAAGTCCATTAATGGCTATTAGCCAGGATGGGCAAGGAATGGTGTCCCTAGCCTCTGTTTGTCAGAGGGTGGAGATGGATGGCAGGAGAGAGATCACTTGATCATTACCTGTTAGGTTCACTGCCTCTGAGGCACCTGGCATTGGCCACTGTCTGTAGACAGGATACTGGGCTGGATGGACCTTTGGTCTGACCCAGTATGGTCATTCTTATGTTCTTATGTTAAACAAGAAATAGCAGCTTCCCTACAGCTGCACTTGCAGCAAGCAGGAAATGCCTCAACATTTTAAAGGTGCAGTATACAGGTGGTTATACATAGAGCTATGCGAATAGCTGGTTTTTTTTGGTTCTTTGGTTGTTTTGATAAGCAAAACAAAAAAATTGTCTTGGATAAGACCAAAAATGAAAGTTTTCACAAATGCCAGCCAAGTGAACTTAAAAAAAATTTCATTTTGGGTTTAATGACATATTTTGATTTCATCCATTTTTTCAATGTTTTTGAATAAAAAAAAAATACAATTAAAGGAAAATTTGCAACCAGAAAGTTGTTTCAAACCAAAAAATTGAAACCTTTAGTTTCAAAAAATTCTAAATGAAATGTTGATGATTAAATTTATATTGTTTTCAACTCGAATAATTCAGCCAAGTAGCATGAATCTGTGAAGCAGTTCAGTGTCGGTGAATCTGCATTTTTCACCGAACAACATTTCACCCAGTTCTAGTTATACACTCATCACATTCAGGGAACAGCCATCAAGTAGCTTCTTTTATCTATTTTCAGGCCATGTTAGTCCTCTTTTTCACTTCTCTGTTTGCAGTGCTGCTCGCTTTATTTTGTACATTAATGAATGACAACTTGTGATCCCCATTTGATCTCCAAGAAGATGTGGCTGGAAGAATCCTAATGGCCCAGAACCCTTTTTCCCNAAAAATTGAAACCTTTAGTTTCAAAAAATTCTAAATGAAATGTTGATTATTAAATTTCTATTGTTTTCAACTCTAATAATTCAGCCAAGTAGCATGAATCTGTGAAGCAGTTCAGTGTCGGTGAATCTGCATTTTTCACCGAACAACATTTCACCCAGTTCTAGTTATACACTCATCACATTCAGGGAACAGCCATCAAGTAGCTTCTTTTATCTATTTTCAGGCCATGTTAGTCCTCTTTTTCACTTCTCTGTTTGCAGTGCTGCTCGCTTTATTTTGTACATTAATGAATGACAACTTGTGATCCCCATTTGATCTCCAAGAAGATGTGGCTGGAAGAATCCTAATGGCCCAGAACCCTTTTTCCCTTGACAGCAGATCAGACAGGCCTCTCTGTTGTAAAAGGTGTTTTTTCCTTTCCTCTTCACTTGACTCCATCTCTCATTCTACTTGAGCTTTGCTAGTTTTAATTCTAGTTCTGCCAGTCTAAATAGGAATAAAATCCCCCCTAGGAAAAGCTTTCAAAGCTTCACATAAAGTGTCTTAATTTTTATTATGTAGATCCATATGTGGCGGTTATGAGCTGCAGTATTTATGGAGGCACCAGAGTGCAAGAAACCACAGAGTGCACTCCAGAATGGAACACCTGGCTGTGACGTTGTGCAGTCTATATGATTTTGTAAAAACATGATAATAAGTGAATATAATGTAATTGGAATAGTTTTATAAAAACATGATAATAAGTGAGTATAATGTAACTGGAATATGCTTCATGCAAAAGGTATCATCACAAAGCTTATAATCTACTGAGAGTGATCATCCTATTTGTATAAATGTACCACTCTTGTATCTAAAACTAGAAGTATAAAATATAACTCTGAGGGCCTATTGTAATTATGCAAAGTGTGGGCCATTAATGGTGGTTTGGAATCTTGATGACTCCCATTAACCAGAGCCATTGTCTGCAGATGGCTGTATTTACCTGTGAGTCTTCCTGTATATGTGTGTGCTGGCAAGTGAGTAATGAAGCCTTGCAGTGACATGTGATCATGTCACCTGAACTGGAATCCATCTTTAACCTGGTGCTTTTCCAGTGAGGGGTGGGGGAACCCAGAGGGACAAAGGATTCCCGCCTTATGCAAAAGATATATAAAGGGGTGGAAGAGAACAGAGGGGGAGAGGAGCCATCATGAAGAATCCCCTAGCTATCACCTGAGCTGGAACAAGAGCTGTACCAGGGGAAAGAATTGTGCCCAGGCCTGGAAGGTGTCCAGTCTGAGAAAAAACTTACTGAAGCATCTCTGAGGGTGAGATTATCTGTATTCAGTTTGATTAGACATAGATTTGCGCATTTTATTTTATTTTGCTGGGTAACTTACTTTGTTCTGTCTGTTACTACTTGGAATCACTTAAATCCTACTATCTGTATTTAATAAAATCACTTTCTACTTATTAATTAACTCAGAGTATGTATTAATACCTGGGGGAGCAAACAGCTGTGCATATCTCTCTATCAGTGTTATAGAGGGCGAACAATTTATGAGTTTACCCTGTATAAGCTTTATACAGGGTAAAACGGATTTATTTGGGTTTAGACCCCATTGGGAATTGGGCATCTGAGTGCTAAGGGCAAGCACACTTCTGTGAGCTGTTTTCAGGTAAACCTGCAGCTTTGGGACAGGTGATTCAGACCCTGAGTCTGTGCTGGAGCAGTCGGGTGTGTCTGGCTTCACCAAGACAGGGAGCTGAAACCACTGAGCTGGCAGGGAGAACAGGAACAGAAGTAGCCTTTGCACATCAGTCTGGCAGCTCCCAAGGGGGGTTCTGTGATCCAACCCGTCACACTGGCATGCAAGGCAACCTTGATTAGAAAATGTTATGTTATTGCCAGCATTGAAATATACAAATCTTATTGGCACGCAAGCTTGATACGGGTGTGGACTTCAACTTTTCTGTATTCCATATTGCTGTTCTGAGGAGTCTGTCATACAAGAGAAGTTAGCAAGATGGAAAAGACATGTTAGATTATGAAGTCCACACCCATATCAAGGTGGGCTTGTTCTTTAAGGTAACTTTTATAGTCTGGTCTATCATCTAATACTAAATGAACTGAGAGTTGGGGCTTCCATTACTTTCTCTGGGATATATTCCACTTCCACAGCCTGATGTGGTGTTTACCAATGTGTGGGATGTGCCTCCCCCTGGAAAGGATGAAGGACTTACAGAGGGGTGGAAGATAGGAGACATGGATAGATCTCTTCATTGTTCTCCAGGGTCTCAGCTGTCTCTTTGTTTAAGTATGTCTCTAGCTGCTATAGTTATGGCAAAAACCTTCAAAATGTGACCAAAGTTTAGCCAATACACTAATATCTGCCTGAATTTGCAGAGAGCCTGAGACAATAGATTTATGGTACGGACTGCCTCGTTCATTTCAATGGATGCCAACTGAGATGCCAGTGATGATATTTTAAATGTCAACATTTTGTTAACTATGTCGCTGCTCATCCAAGCATGTAAGAAAGGAGAAGTATCACATGATGAAGTATCACAGGAGGTTGGACTGGATGACCTCCTGAGGTCCATTCCAACCCTAATATTCTATGGTTCCGAGACTCCTTATAGGTTTGAGAGTGGTAGCCATGTTAGTCTGTATCAGCAAAAAGAATGAGGAGTACTTGTGGCACCTTTGTGTATATAGCTCTTCCAGGGGGGAGGGAAAGCTCAGTGGTTTGAGCATTGGCCTGGTAAACCCAGGGTTGTGAGTTCAATCCTTGAGGGGGCCATTTAGGGATTTGGGGCAAAAATCTGTCTGGGGATTGTTCCTGCTTTGAGCAGGGGGTTGGACTGGATGACCTCCTGAGGTCCCTTCCAACCCTGATATTCCATGAAACTGCATAATCTGAGCAGGCTTTTAACAATACATGATGAGGCTGCAGTGGTGGAGGACTGGATTGATTTCATTTTCTTAAGTGGAAGCTCAACTTTCAAACATTTGGGTAACTCTGGCCTAATAATACTCACGGTCAGAAAGCTTTCCTTAACATTCAGCCTATATCTTCTCAATTTTATCCTAATACTCCTAGTTAGACCTCTCTAGGGTACCACACTATTATTATCCTTTATTTGTAATACTCTAGTGCCTAGGAGCCTTACTCATGGACTAGGCACGGTACAAACACAGAACAAAAAACTTAAATGCCTCTCTATCCTTGAGTGCAAATCTTGTCCATCATCAACACCTGAATTTGGGGGTACTTAGTTCACTCTTCTTTCCGTGGTTTGTGAAGCATTCCTGATTCCCTTCATTAAAGATTTTCCTCTAGAGAAATTTATACTAACGGTTTAGCTGCAATGTGAATGCTCCCCTTTTAAAGCTACAGACACGAAGGGAATGTGACTTACGAATCCAGTTAGCTGTAATGGCTACATGAAAATATCAAACGGTTAGTCAAATCAAGGGTTTGCTGTGATGCATCCTGCATTAAAAGGGTTCCTATACATTTTATACTGTGCCAAAGGTTTTTGTATATCTCTGGTATGTGGCTGTGTTGGGGATTCATAAAAGTTGAGTCAGCTTCTCTTTTGTCGCGGATGGCTGGAGGAATATGTGTGTGGCTGAATTCAGTTAAAATTCATCTGGCTGACAGTAGAAACAGTGGGGAAACTTTAGTGACTGTTGGGAAAATAGTAAAGCCAATTAATAAACTGTCTCTGAGTCATACGCCCTATGTGATAGGCACATGTAATTTTTAGCAGATGGTGCAGGGTTATAGCACATCTTTTGGATAGAATGGACTCGGAGGATATTGGCTGATCTATAGCTTGACCCTGTGGATGTGGGAAGATTTGATTTGTGGGACTGATGTGGACAGGACCTGACCAGTTGACGGATTGCTGCTTTGCTGCCTGTAGAAATTTCTCACATGGCAACGTGATGTTGGGCATTGTGTGCGTGTCTATTTCTAGCGCAGCATGGTCAAGGAGAAGTTAGGCCAGGTCTACACAGTAGAAACTTTTGCCGGTCTAGTAATGTCGGTTAAGGGTGTGGTTTTGGTTTTACACCATTTCTATACTGGCAAAAGCCCTAGTGTAACTGCAGTCATACCGGCATAAAAGTGCTTTTGCTGGTATAGTTTATTTTGCTCAGGCATCGGTATAAGCTTTACCAGAAAAAAACATTTTTCTGCTGGCATAAGCTATGTCTCCATTAGGAGGGTTTGCCGGTATAGCTTACTGGCAAACTCTTTCTAGTGTAGACTAGGCCTTAGTGTCTAGAAAAACCAGCAAGGAGCTTTACTTCACATTCTCATTTAGGCCCCAATTCAGCAAGGTACTTAGGCACATGCCTAATAAGTTTGAAGAACTATTCGTGTGCTTAAAGTTAGGCATGTGTTTGTTACCTTTCTGAATCCCTTAAACCCCTCAATCACATGGTTGAAGCAGAACTAAGCCAATGTCTTAAAGCAGCCTTCCAATAGATCTAGCCAACGCCACTTGAAAGTTGTACCAGTATAACTATGTCACTTAGGGGTGTGATTTTTTTTTTGCCAATATAGGTATCAGTACAAACCCCAGTGCAGACATGGTTATACCAGTATAAATGCGCCATGTACCTTTGTAGCTATTGCAGTATAAAGCATGGGGAAGGGATAGCTCAGTGGTTTGAGCATTGGCCTGCTAAACCTAGGCTTGTGAGTTCAATCCTTGAGAGGGCCATCTGGGGCAGAAATCTGTCTGGGGATTGGTCCTGCTTTGAGCACAAGGGTGGACTAGATGAGGTCCCTTCCAACCCTGATATTCTATGATATAACTGCACCCGGGGAGCTGTATCACTTAACTATACTGGTATAGTTAAGGAGGGTGAGGTAATATCTTTTATTGGACAAACTTCTCTTGGTGAGAGACACAAGCTTTTGAGGTCCACAGAGCTCTTCCTCAGGTCAGTATAGTTAAAAGCTACTTTTTAGTGTAGACAAGGCCTAAGATATTAACTACATGTTCCTGTATAGACATTTCAGAGCCAGTGAATTAGGGAGGTGGCTACTCTGATAGCTAGATATGAGCTACGATGTAAGAATCAGCCTCATGTATATTAAATAACGGGTGCGATTGCTCAATATCCTTGGCATGTGCATTTCTGCACCTAACCAGTAAGGGGTCTGTGACCCCGTAATGCAATATAGCCCCAGTATTTTCAAGATGACTTGCAGAAACAAATCCTGTGAAAGGATTTAGGGTACCCTGACCTTCCTATCCCTTAACAAAAGGTGTCAGCAGGTTAAAGTGAGGCAGAATGCATTTACTCCTGTAAAAAAAAAAAAAAAAAAAAACCACCTCTTTATTAGTTTTTCTGAGCTGGGCTAAAGGGTTCAGTTTCATTGTTTTGCCTGTTTGAATCCCACTGAATCGGGGGCAGAAGATTACTATACACAGGAGAGGAGCATGGTAATCATTACAGAGTCAAGGGTCAGCGAGCTATGGATTGCAATATTCGGCAGAGTTATTGCATTTACTTTGAAACCACAATCATGTCCTGATTATTCTATCTGCCTCCAGCCATGTGAGAGGAGAAGGATGACTATTCTGCTTTTGTTTATCTGGTCTTTTTCATTATTCCACCCTAAGCCGTCTATGCTTCCCACCTACTAGGTTCTGTCTGACTGTGTTATTGATTGTTTTTAATCAAATGGTTCCAGATTTTTTCCTCACTTGTCAGTTTCCTTCATGTCACTCTCTTGATTATTGCAATACATTGACATGAAGGGAATAATCATATGGCTCGTGAAATTTAGAGCTGAAAGAGAAGAGGGGAAACCCATCTAGGTGAGTAAGCTGGTTTTGTTTGATTTGGTGCCTGAAGTTCTCAGAAATTGTGTTTACATAGCATTATTTTTCTTAACATTTTCCACTGTTGCTACCACCATTGTAGTCTGCCTGTAGTAGCAACAATGGCTCTGCTATTAGAGAAGAGGGGTTTTCTAGTAGTTAAGGTGCTACCCTTAGATTTCGGACACCTGGCTTTAAGTCCTTGCTCTGCCACAGACTTTCTGTGTAATTTTGGGCAAGTCACTTAGCCTATCTTTGCCAGATTTCCCTCTCTGTAAAATGGAGATCATAGCACTGCCCTATCTCACAGGTGGTTTTTTTTTTTTGAGGATAAGTACATTAAAGATAGTGAGGCACTCAGGACTACAGTAAAGGGGGGCTTTACAGGTACCATAGGTAGCTACACAAATAGTACAAACCAGTTGCTTGGCTTTTTAACCATGTCATCTAACCCTTGCTCAGAGCAGGCGTTAGGCAACACAGTGGCTAAAATCCCAGTGGCTGCTGGCGCTTAGTGTACACTGAAATCCCCACCATTGCTACAACCAGTGGAGTTGCAACCTGGTAGCGATGGTGCAAAAGTCTAAAAATCAAGGTCTCACGTAGACAAGACCGAAATCTGCCAGGCTTCTTATTGATGATGTGCAAATCTTCAAAGTTCAGAGCTTTGGGTAGGATGCTTAAAGCTGCTGCTTACTGGAACCTCTTTGTTTGCTAATCAGGCTGGAAAATGAAAGGAAGCTTTCCAGGGCACAGAGAATATTTCATGTATCATATTAAATACCATTATGATGATAAAGGCCTGTGTTTCTGGATGGTGCCCCCTATCTAAATGTGTTAGGGCTCAACAACTGGGATAGTTTAGAGTATGACTTTTTTTTCCAGCTATTTGAGGCTGTTTTGGTTTGGAAATGAGTTAAAAGTCTATGCAAACTCTCTTTTCTCCCTCTCTCACACAGGCCTGTAGGCCTGGACTTCTGCCCCAGGCTCCTCTTAAAGATTGCCCCTGACTCCCAATGCAATCAGATTTGGGTTTTTAAGCTTATTCATTGCACCTCTAATGGGAATATTCATGTTTGTAGCAAAAGAGTCCTCTGCAAAGGATTCCTGTGGACTCTTTTAGTGTGAAATACATTATAAGATGTATCCAGCCTGCTGTGACTCATCCTTGTAACATATTTTGTTACATTGCCATTGATGGCCAGATTTTTAAAAGAGCTCAGTTTCCAACTGCTCCTGTTCTTCTCTGTGGGAGTTGTTGGGTGGTCTCAGCTTTTGAAAATCATCCCATTTCATTGAGGTGCCTAACTAGGAGCGGAGGTCTTTTGAAAATCTCGCCATTGGTGCCAAGGTTCATAGGGAAACAGAGAACAAAACTAACTTGCTGACCAAAATTTTGTTTTAAGTATTAGAGCATGTGTCCTAGAAGCACCAGTGTACTTCTGGGTATGTTGCCTGGCCTTTAATGGACAGAAGCATTGGAGAGTAATAATCTTGTATGGGCAGAGGGACTAATCTTATGTTAGCAACAAGATTACGTGACTATAAAACCCACCTCCAATATCTATTCCTAGATTTTAAGACCAGAAGACACCATTATGATCATCTGACCTCCTGCATAACCCATGCTAAAGAACTTTACCCAGTAATTCCTGCTTCATGCCTATTATCTGTTGCTCAAGCAGAAGTTATCTTGATTTGATCTATGGTCTTCTGGAAACCTGGCCTATCAAGATACACATGCCCCTGGATCCAAAGATGATGGTGACAGTGAGTTGAGGGAAAGGGAAGACATTTGAGTAAGATCAATCATGTGAATGATAGAACATGGAGAAATAAAATAGCTTCCGTACATGTAACACTGATGTCTTCTCTGAATGTGCTTGGCAGTGGAAATTCTGATAAGAAGGCAGACTTTAGTGGTCCATCTCGGATCCTCTTCCCCTATTTGTCAAAGTTTATACTACCAGACAAAGCAAAAGCTTTGTCCTGTTCAGAGTTTCTACTAACCACTTGCTGCAACTGAAATGAAATGATAGTACTTGAGCCTGTGAAATGCTGAAGATATTACATGGGAAATACAACTGTGTCACTCCTTTGCTATTATAGAGAACATTTGGCTGGTAGTTTAGAGCAGTTTTGCCCCTCATTATGTAGCTTTTGTCTCTCATAACACTTTCAACCTCTCTCTAACACTTTTTTTTCCCCAAGCAGAGGCTTGAGAACCACAGCAGTGAATATTAATAAATGCAATCTGGATCAGAGAAGTTGCCGTGGCAAACAGCCAACTAATGGAGGATTGCTTGCTTTGAATCTTAGACAATGCCACTGAGAAATGTGCCTCTTAAAATTTCTTCTGACCAGAATTAAACAGCAATGTAGGTGACTGTTGAAAGAGAATACCAGACGGAGAGATTTTATTTGATTTTTTTAAAAACCTATTCTGCCAAATATAGAGAGAACAAATAAATAATACAGAAAATGTAAACAAGGCATTCATAATTGCATTTCTCAGTTGGCTGAAGCAGAATGCCTATTTTAAAAATGCTAAAAGTCTTGCTTCAAAGGCAGCCGTGTTAAGCTTCCAGATTAGTCTATGAGTCACCAAGATATCTGTTCAGACCACATGAAAGTTATTGTTGTTGTCATGGCAATTGCAAATTTCCTGTAGCTGGAGAAACCAGCGGTTTAGCGCAATATACAAACACCTGCTCCAAAATACTGCGGTATGCTGCCATTCCCCCACACTGTGCATCTTAATCTTTATTCCATCCGGCTGACTTGTTCAGAGGACCTGCACTGGTTCAGAAGTGTCAAAGGGACCTATGAGCCAGTGGAGCTCAGGATGGTAGCTGCATCTTAGGGCTATGTTGTGGGGTTAGATAAGGGCCAACAGGAACTGCAAGTGAGAATCTGAAGTCACAGCATGGCCCCTGATTTGCACTCTTGAACTCTGGAGCACAAAAAATTCACAGTTCCCTTGAAAGGCCTTTCCACGAGCATGATTCTCCATCTTGCATGTTTCAGAGTAGCAGCCGTGTTAGTCTGCATCCGCAAAAAGAACAGGAGTACTTGTAAAAAGCAACAGAGAGTCCTGTGGCACCTTTAAGACTAACAGATGTATTGGAGCATAAGCTTTCGTGGGAGAATACCCACTTCATCAGATGCATAGAATGGAACATATAGTAAGAAGATATATATACACATACAGAGAACATGAAAAGGTGGAAGTTGCCATACCATCTCTAAGAGGCTAATTAATTAAGATGAGTCATTATCAGCAGGAGAAAAAAAACTTTTGTAGTGATAATCAAGATGGCCCATTTCAGACAGTTGACAAAAAGGTGTGAGGATACTTAACATGGGGAAATAGATTCTATTTGTGTAATGACCCAGCCACTCCCAGTCTCTATTCAAGCCAAAGTTAATGGTATCTAGTTTGCATATTAATTCAAGTTCAGCAGTTTCTCGTTGGAGTCTGTTTTTGAAGCTTTTCTGTTGCAAAATTGCCACCTTTAAGTCTGTTACTGAGTGACCAGAGAGGTTGAAGTGTTCTCCTACTGGTTTTTGAATGTTATGATTCCTGATGTCAGATTTGTGTCCATTTATTCTTTTGCGTAGAGACTGTCCGGTTTGGCCAATGTACATGGCAGAGGGGCATTGCTGGCACATGATGGCATATATCACATTGGTAGATGTGCAGGTGAACGAGCCCCTGATGGCGTGGCTGATGTGATTAGGTCCTATGATGGTGTCACTTGAATAGATATGTGGACAGAGTTGGCATCGGGCTTTGTTGCAAGGATAGGTTCCTGGGTTAGTGTTTTTGTTGTGTGGTATGTGTAGCGATTATACTAATAGATGCCTTAGAAGCAAATTACATTAGATTTAGTGGTGTTAGGGGAAGCTGTAAGTAACAATTGGAAATACCATTAGAAAAGTTATTTCACTGTATCACCGTCATGGCCTAAAAACAAAGGAAGTCTTTTTAAAAAAATCTCACAAGAGCCTCTTTTCTGGAGATATCCAAATGGATTTCTAAATTCCAAAGACATTTAGGTAAATTAAGGTAAGCCTTGAATAAGACTAAAGTATCCAACTTTGGGATGAATAATGAAAATTTTTACCTATGAATCTGCAGAACAATCAAAAAGTCTTTTCTAATCTTTCATATCAGGCCATCTTGTCTTCACATTGTCAGTAATTGTGTTCAGTGTCACTCAGCATGCAGAGAGTCAGTCGATTACAGTGGAAAATAACCTAAGAGACATAGTACCAAAAGTAGTTGACCAATAAGAATGCTCTATGCAATAGGGGCCTGATCCATAGCCTACTGAGGCCAATGGGAGTCTTTCAATTGGCTTCAATGGGCTTTGGACCAGGCCTTTACTGAACTGCAGGTGAATTTTTGTTTGTTTATAAACACCATTTGCATATATATGGTTAAAAAGTGGAAATCGTGGCCACTTCCGGAAGGAGTTGAAACCTTATTTGTATTTTACAACAGCTGACATACTTAGTAGGAAAAGTCTAGTTTTGCCAGTGGAAAATCTCTGAAATTAACAAGCGTTGTCGTGTTGAATGTTTGTTTGCAAAGGGAGGTTAGCAGTGGTCACATTAGATAAGATCTCAACCTTTTTTGACAAACAATTCAGTGAAATTGGCACAAATTTGTTAAACGTTTCACTGTTGCCAACTCTGCATTTTTCACTAAAAATGAGCTTTGGTTGAAAATTTTTGTCTAGCTCTACATCTATGGCTTTGTGTTAATCATAATAGAGGGCAAGATTACGTCCTGATCCTATGCAGTCACACTGGATCTATCTGCATCCCAGCTCAGGTGTGGAGGGAGGCAGGAGCTGTATGGATGCCTGATCTGCCCTCCTGCCCCTGAGCAGGCAGGGATGGGCAGAACTGCCCAGATCTGGGGAAGTCAAGTGTTGCAACTTACATCCAAGAGGGGGAAGCAGTGTAGGTGTGGTGACTCTGAGGTCTGTCTATGCCAGGGATCGGCAACCTTTGGCCCGTGGCCCGTCAGGGAAAGCCCCTGGCGGGCTGGGCCGGTTTGTTGACCTGCAGCGTCCACAGGTTCGGCTGATCGCAGCTCCCACTGGCCTCAGTTCGCTGCTCCAGGCCAATGGGGGCTGCAGGAAGTGGTGTGGGCCGAGGGATGTGCTGGCCGCCGCTTCCCGCAGCCCCCATTGGCCTGGAATTGTGGACCACGGCCAGTGGGAGCCGCGATTGGCCAAACCTGTGGACGCTGCAGGTAAACAAACCGGCCTGGCCCACTAGCAGATTTCCCTCACAGGCTGCATGCCAAAGATTGCCAATCCCTGATCTATACTGAAATTAGGCAACCATGGCTGGCCCATGCCAGCTGACTAGGCTTGGGATAAGGAGCTGCTCAATTGTAGCGTAGACGCTTGGGCACGGGCTGGAGCCTGGGTTTTAGGACCCTATGTAGCAGGAAGTTCCCAGGGCTCAGGCTGCAGCCCAAGCCTGAACGTCTACACTGCAGTTAAACAGCCTGGGGCAGGGCAGGGGTAAAACCCCCTTTAAAGCCCTGCCAAAATGCTGGCTACAGCCTGCTCTCTGGCCAGGTGTAGAGATGCAGGTACTCAGCAGGGAGCCCAGCTGCGAGCCCTAACGAGGGCTGGCTCAGACGAACATGCTGGGCTAAGTAGTGACAGCTGGGCTGGGGCAGGAGAGGGCTATAAAAGCCCTGGGCAAACCTCAGTGAGGAGGCTAGCCTGGGAGGAGACAGGAGGGCAGTATCTCTGTCTCCTCGCCAACAAGGAAGCCTCAANGTTGCAACTTACATCCAAGAGCGGGAAGCAGTGTAGGTGTGGTGACTCTGAGGTCTGTCTATGCCAGGGATCGGCAACCTTTGGCCCGTGGCCCGTCAGGGAAAGCCCCTGGCGGGCTGGGCCGGTTTGTTGACCTGCAGCGTCCACAGGTTCGGCCGATCGCAGCTTCCACTGGCCGCAGTTCGCTGCTCCAGGCCAATGGGGGCTGCGGGAAGTGGTGTGGGCCGAGGGATGTGCTGGCTGCCGCTTCCCGCAGCCCCCATTGGCCTGGAATTGTGAACCACGGCCAGTGGGAGCCGTGATTGGCCAAACCTATGGACGCTGCAGGTAAACAACCCGGCCTGGCCCGCCAGCAGATTTCCCTCACAGGCTGCATGCCAAAGATTGCCAATCCCTGATCTATACTGAAATTAGGCAACCATGGCTGGCCCATGCCAGCTGACTAGGCTTGGGATAAGGAGCTGCTCAATTGTAGCGTAGACGCTTGGGCACGGGCTGGAGCCTGGGTTTTAGGACCCTATGTAGCAGGAAGTTCCCAGGGCTCAGGCTGCAGCCCAAGCCTGAATGTCTACACTGCAGTTAAATAGCCTGTGGCAGGGCAGGGGTAAAACCCCCTTTAAAGCCCTGCCAAAATGCTGGCTACAG